>BMAU01018280.1:600000-1041590 GCA_019973935.1 Trichonephila clavipes
ATAATCCCCTAACGTAGGCGAATGGTTTTAGACTAATGAATTAGTTCGGGGGCTATTATGTAATACTCACTATCCGTACCCAAACACTGAATATGCTTCTTTGGAGACAGTAAAGGACGGTTTGAATAGGTGTGAGTGTATTATGTAATTTAGGCGATTTGAATTAATCCAAACCACATAAGTGTGGTAGATAACTTTATCATAATGCTTTATCCTAATATAACTCCTACATGAATTATCCATTTATTTATAATATGTTTCCATAATGTTTCATTATTTTTAGTCTTGTAACAAATAAATATAAATTATGAAAGACAATATACTTTTCTGCATCAGTAATATTAAATGAAATGGTAATAAAACATATATAACTTTCTGTAGCTTATGTTTTAGAATGCAATCACACACTAAGCTCAGCAAAGATTTATCTAGTAATTAAAAAATATCGTCTCTTCAGTAACTGCCTTTACAACACACAAATTACTTATTTAAATAATGTTTATCCAGTCATCAAATAAATCCCATATATAATTCTAGAATTTATTTAATGCACATAATATCATATGTGATAAATCAATATATAAAAATTTTATTGCGGATTAATTACACTGCTGGACAATTGCTAAGGACGTATCACAAATTGCTATGTAGCATAACATTAAGCGAGACAAGAGGCCTAGTAGGATAAAATATAGTTGCCGCATTGTTCAGACATTAGAATAAAGAATATTTATTGTTCTGGAAAGTACAAAAGCTGTGAAACATCTGAAAGAAAAAAAAATGTCCATTTGATCTGCGTACGGAGAAATGGAACAATGCATCCAAAAGTCAGCAGGCACCTTAAAGAAAGGTATCAGTACGGGATATGTCCACCGTGGAGTGTAATGCAACATTCCACACGTCGTACTATACTTTGCACATTATCCAGCAGCTGTTGAGGCAATTTATCCCATTCCTATGTGAGTGCACGGATGAGGGTGTTCTTGTTTGTCGGAGGATAGTTTCGACCAGCAACTTGCCTCCCCAAAGCACCCCACACATTTTCAATGGGGTTTAGATCTGGAGAACGGCTGGCCATACGAGACGTTGAAAACCTTTGCTGTCTAGACAATCCTGAACAGCGAGTGTTCAATGACATGTTGCGTTGTCGTCCATAAAAACAAATTTATCACCGACAGCACCACGGAAAAGACGAACATGAGGAAGTAGAACTTCATCAATATATCGTTGGCCCGTCATAGTCCCATTCGCAACCACATGTAGACGCGTGCGGCCATTGATCATGATGCCGGCCCACACCATGATACTGCATGTCAGATATCGGTCCTTTTCCTGGATATTTTCTGGACGATAAGCAGTACCACTCTCGCGCCAGATCAGTGGGCGTCTACAATCCGATGACAGACTGAACCTGCTCTCATCTGAGAATAGTACGCATGCCCAGTCCTGTTCAGTCCAATTATGATGCTCACGACACCATTGCAAACGGGCAGTATGGTGCTGTCTGGTCAATGGGACACACACAACAGGTCTGCGTGCGTATAGTCCTCCTCCCCTCAAACGTCTGGCAACAGTTTTTCGGGAGATCTGCTTTCCTGAGGCAGCAAGAAACTGATTTGCCACCTGCTGAGCTGTGGTGCGTCTGTTCCTTTTTGCTGATAGGATGATATATCTGTCTTCTGCAGGCGTCGTACTTCTAACACGACCTCCCCCGTGCCGTCTACTACACATTCCCGTAGTTTTAAATAACTTCCACAGCCGTGAAACAACGCTGTGAGCGATGTTAAACTCCCTGGCAACATCTGTTATTTTTCACCCTTCTTCGATCTTTCCAATAATTCGGCCACGCATAAAATCACCTATGTGATGTCGGGAAGACATGCCAAAAATTTTAAGTTCGTCTATTAAATCTTTCCTGTAAAACTTTGACTTGAAACAAGAACTGTCCACACGCGTCAAAACCTTTAAAGCTCTTATGAACGCTATCACGTGATGAACAGACGTGGAAAAAAATTTGCATACTCATACTTCTTCTTACTAATATCCCGCACTTATTCTAATTTTCCACATTTTGCTTCCTTTCATTTTGTGGTTGCTATGGATGATAGTGTTATCCGTCCTTAGCAATTGTCCAGCAGTGTATATGTAACCTTATTTTCCTGCAAGTAGCTCCTTAGTAGAAACAATATTTGAGTTCCTGATGCCAGTAATAAATGCCAGTGACTATGATTATAAAGTTACTGTAATATCTAGCTATAACAATTTAATACGTAGACGATAATTTTAAAACTACAGGGTAGGCAAATAAAAGTGATCCGCAGGAAAGTGTTCCTGTTTAAAAAGAAACACGGCAACAGAAAGGAGATTGTCCTCTAAATTTCTTATAGCTGAGGTTGAAAATGACCACATTTATCTCTTGGCATCTTTAGGTCCCCTGGTTAGCAAATTGCGAATAGTAGATCAAAGTAGGAATGCTGAAATTACTGCAAGCACATCAGAAATGTTTTGCTGTAGTTTTCACAGACGATGAGAGAGTTGCTTCGATACACCTTAATTGTACACTGACAGATCAGGTGACCTAGGGTGCCAGCTAGAATGGAGACCAGAATGAATTTTGCTAACAATTCCATTACGAGTGAAGATTGTGTAAATAAGATCCATGGTTCCGCGGGATGTATGGGCAGGTGCACCATCTTGTGGGACTTAAATGTAGGTCTTTTCCATCTCAGCTATTGCTGCCATAAATGAATTCAAAACGCTTGAAATGTAACGCTCCAAATTTACCGTCTAATGAAAGATGGGACCAATAATCCGGCGTGCAGACACTGCACACCAATTACCTACCTTCTGATCCTGCAGCGGTGTATGGTGGTTACGGGGATTATCCGCTACTCAGAACCTGGCAATCTATCAGTTGACATAATCCATGTGAAGAAACCAGATTTCATAAGAAATAGATCCATGTTATCTGAGTATACAGCTTGGTGTGCGAATCACATTCACGTTCAAACGTATACACTCGTCCGGGTCACTTTTAATTGCTCCCACCCCATATAATTAAGTAAACGATACTTAAAACTTGAGTTTTCAAATTATGGAATTTGTATTCTAAGTACACAAGCAACCCTAAAAATGGGAAATAAAGCTGATGAAGAGCCTTGAAGAAATATAACCTCTATGCTAATCCTTAAAAAAAGAAATTCTGGTATTTATAGTTCACACGCACAATGTCGTTAAGATAAAGTTCATCCAAATTAAAATACTTAATAAGCGATATTGTATATGATATATATTTTTATAAATGCTTACCTAATGAAAAAGGTGTTTACATGACACAAAAATTAAAAAATGTATTGAATGGAAATTCCAAATATATATACAAATTTTATTAAAAATTGCTTGATAACAAAACGGATGGTTCAAAAGTAACTAAAAAACGAAACTGATGTCGAAAGACCGTAAATTCTGACTAAAATTTCAAAAAGTATCAAATTCTCAGACTGTATATTCTGGCGTATAATGTGCACTTTTAGCACTAGAAATAAAATCAAAATTTACGGGTGAGTGTTATGCGCCGAATAGAAAAATGATAATTTTTAAGATAAAGAGATGAGCATAAAAAATTAAATTTCTGCATATAACTAAATACTGTTTATTTAAAGAGAATGGCACATGGTATGAACTTGCCTTATTGGATAACTTAAAATAATAGTCACATTTGTCTTTCGTTATATATTCAGGCATATTATCAAATTCTGTTTCATATTTACCCACACTGTTACTCTAATCCAGAGGTGGCCAACCTTTTTGGAAAGAGTGCCACTATCTGATATTAAGTAATTATGCGTGTCATTTCCAGCAAACAAAAACATATTAAAAGGTGAAAAAATGTTACTTATTGGCTTATGGGATTTTTACACGAATAGCAAGTCTAATTTACACAAGTCTAAGTTGTGAAAATTTAAATACAATATAATAAATACTTAGATTTTATTGTTTATAAACTTTTTAAGGATACAATAAAAAAATGAGTAACTTTAAATATTTTTAATTCTAATTTATTATTAAACAGTCAGTACTTGTTGAAAGTGGCTTTCGAATTTGTTTCTTTTTTACCATGTCATCTATATTAGGATTAGTTCTTGAAAATGTTGACAAAATTAGGTTGTTTTAAAGATATTATGATTTTATTATGTTCGTAAGAGAAAACACGTTTGTTCACGCACCTATGTTGATCCAAAAATCTGCAACAATATTTGACAGCCAAATAGTGTAAATTTGTAAAATTGCCTGTCAGTTCAAATTTCCAACATTCAAGATAATTTGGATTACTTGAGTTGAAATAAGTTCCTTATACTTAAATTTCAAATCAGTATGATGCTGTAAGTTAATAATTCTAATTTGGGTTTAGGGTAGGTAACAATTAACGTCTTGTAGAGAAATTGGTTTTATGAAAAAAATCAGCATTTTTTAACATCTTGAAAATCCTTCAACCTAGCACTGACTAAATCCTTCAAGATGAACATTAAATGTTTAAACTATTATATATCGGATCATTATTAACTTTGGTAGATAGATAGTGAATTATTGTGAAACATGTTCATCTCCTTTTTTCAAAATAGAGAATACATATGCAAAATTTTGTTTAAAAAAGATGAATGACCAATTAGAGTAAGAACAGTACAATACTTTCCCTGTAATCTTAAACTTAAATTATTTAAATGACCCATTACATCAGTAAGAAAGGCTGAATCCCATTGTCAGTCTTCATTCTTGAGTAGTAAGCACTCAACGAGCCTTCCATTGTTTTCTTCCAACTATTTTAAAACACACTCCCTCAAATTCCAAAATCTCGCGAGTGGAAATCTCGCCTTTGGAAATCCAGCACACACAATAAGGAAAGAGTATTTTTTACATGATAATTTTCTTATGTAACTCAGTTAATTGTGTTTAAAAATATTTTGAGGATTTTTATCTATAAAACAACCACATTTTAATAAAATTGTAAAATTCTATTTTCAAATTTTTTAATGAGTCTTCACGTGCCACTGTAACAATTCCGCCGTTCCACACTAGCATGCGTGCTGCGAGTTGGCGACACCTAACTTAATCCATTCTAAATTGTTAGATATACTACATTTTTAAATTATATTATATTATGTCAATTATTTTATAGTTATTGTTTTGATGACTATTCATAAAATCCCGGGTGATGACATACATACATATCTTTGCTAATGGCAGTATGGGTGAAGGCGCTATCTCAGGTAGTGGAGTTTTTTCATCAAAAAAGGGAATGGTATTGGGATCTGTATGAGAAACATTTACTACACTGCTCAGTTTTTATGTTAAAGCTTTTTGCTCTTGAGGAAGTTTTAAAATTTGCAATACAGATAAATTGTCAATGCAGATATTTGGATATTGAGTGATAGTCGAAGCTCTATTCAGCATTTGTCTGAATAGTGAAAGCAGGGTGACCGAGCGACAACGAGTACTGTCCAGCTTTTAAAATGATTGAGTGCCAATGTTAAGATATTTTTTTCAGGAGTATGGTTGCACGTGAATGTCCGCGGGAATGAGAGTGCAGATAGCCTGGGGTCCCGAAAGGCAGCCATAAGGATTCTACGCATGGTGGCTGCCATACATTTTCCGAAATTGCTACCCGGGTCAAACAAGATATCAGTTCCTCTTGAAGGCAGGCCCCCGTGCATGAGAAGTATGAAGGAAACTATCCTGGGGCTGCTTCAATTGGTATAAGCAGTAGGCGAGATGAAAGGGTTCTTGCTTGGCTTCGCAGTGGACCCACTCGAGCTCAACAGCATGGGGGTGTCTTAAACTTTACCCTCTTTGTTTGAATTGCCATGTGACCTAAGTCACTCCTGTCCACATCTTGGTTTGTATTGGTTGCTATAAGACCAAGCTGCTCTCATGTCCTATTAGAGTTATCATTGTTTTAGGTATTCGACTGCGTTCGGAACCATGGTTTTGCAAAAGCGTATAAATGGATAATATTTATGATATTTAATGCCCCTTAGATTAGAAAATGTATATAAAATTGTTTTAAGAATAGTATTACAATAAAAAATTATTTAAGTACAATCTTTTGACAAAAAATTAACATAGAATGATCCATTTTCAAAAAAATCTCCTTTTGAGAAAAATTTTCCTATTATAATAATATTTTGCCTATATACTCGTATAGCTCAGACATTTGTACAGAGGATCAAATAGATTTTGAAATACATAACTTAGAAGGGGGTTTATCCATCGGTGTGTGTGTTTTTTACGACAACATAGGGGAGAAATTTTAAGAAAAAAAACACCGATAATTATTTCAATTGGTGCTAACTCTGAAAATAATGTGAATTATTCAAAAATCATAGTTTAGCCTCTGTACAGAGTTCTGAGCTATACTAAGCACATTGAAACATTAAGCAATGATCAAGTTTAGAAGAAGCCTAATATTCCCAAACTTCTGTACCACATGAACGTGCGGGTTTTCAGTTTCGATATATTTAGTATATACTATCCCCTCTACCCCACGAGTATGAGACCTTGAAGCATTATGCAGCTACAACGCCTTTTAGGGACGGAAGTCGTAATTTTGAACCATCGTCAAGTGACGAGGATGACACCCAAACTGGAACCTCCCTCCTAACTTCCATATTAACGGGAGGGCGTTTGAGCCTCGACAGATTTAACGTGCACCTGTCCCCTCTGCATGGTGGACCTTCAGCGATACTAGGCTTGAACTCAGGGCACGTTGACCACCATTTCACAGCGGCAACACGCGAAGGGCGTATTTAATGCCATTACAACTCAAACACACGATTAAAGAGAAACAACGCTCGGGGTGGGGAGGGGGACTCAGGAATAAAAGCTTTGCAAAAAATCTTTAATTCTATTTACTTATGTTACTTTAATGGTCAATCGTTTTTCTTTTTTTTTATCTCCTTAAATTTTTATTCAAAACTTAGAAATTGATTTTAGATATTTTTACAAAGGCAAGATGCCCAGTTCTTTCAAAAACATTATTCTTTTGTTGGCTAACTTTACCTGAGAAAATATACAATATTGTGTGCAATTCATAGCCATTACTGGAAAGTAACGGAAAAATATACTAACCACAGTAAAAAAACTTTGCATTTTGAATATAAGATTTATTTTAAATGTGTTAAAATAAAAGAACTGCGGTCGCAATGTTTTTCTTAACCCATGGCTTCTTTTATCATTTTTCATTTTATTCAGAATTTTTTTTAACTCAACATATCAATTCCCTATTCATATCGTAACTACTACATTTAATGTCAGTAATAAATAATTTATGAAATAACATTGTATTTTGTTTTATTATAGACATATATCTTTTGATAATTATTTATTCTCTAAGAAATCAAGAGTAAAATTGCAGAAAACTTTCCTCTTTCCAGTCTTAAAATCTTAAACTTAATAAGAGAAACAAGTTCTGTAGTGGGAATAACAAGTAAAATTTATCTTTAGAAATCCAGATTTATTAAATAAGTAGAAAACTACTATAACTGCACGGAGAAATTACTGGTAAAAACTGACATGTTTCAGAAGAAGGTGCATACACTATAAGTAATGCGTGAAATACCAAACAAACACATAATCATTAGAGATCTTGTCAGAAAAAGTAATTGAAAAATGGCAAAGAGCAAATTTTATCTAAGAAAAAAGGAATTTTGAATTAACTTTAAGATAAGATAGTTTTTTTTCTCGTATGAGAGGTTTGTGTGTGTTTTAAATTTATTCTACTTGTCAAAATAATTAATTATTGATTTCTTTTCAAATTCTGACGTATTCATAACGCCAAACGTATTTTTGATCAATAAACAGCATATCAAATTACATCACTGTATTTAGTTTCCCTTTTTAAAGATTATATTAGGGTGGAAATTTGAATTTTCCGTTATGCGCCACACTGTTTTGATATTTAAGATTTAGGTAACATTAAATGTGAGGAATGAAAAACACTTTTATAAAAGGTCAATGAATATATATTCAATGACACGAGTGAAAAGAGTAGGAAAATATTTGCTAAATAAATTTAATCAGAGTAAATTTTACTTTCAAATAAATATAAGTAATAAAATTATGTCATTTTTTAAAGTATTTCCTCAAAATCTAAAAACAGATGTATTTCTTACTCGACTTAACTGAGGCTCTAATCCGCCAAATACCACTTATAAATGTCTAATAGCCCTCATGATGCTTTATAGCGTTACGTTAATAAAATCTCACACTCTCACTCATCCCCCATATGCAATGATGTTTGTAAAATATGCAACACCATGAAAGAATCATCAGAATTAAATGAACTTTGCAGCAAATATCAATTAAAGGATGTTACTTAAAACAATTAAGTTTCAGAGTCACCGCGCATGCTTGGTGTGAACTAATGCTGAAAGCGTATAAAAAGAGGGATTTTGAAAACAGTTACTGATTATTTGTTAGTGGTGAACGTTTAGTGAGACCTAAGTATGCCTCCACGACGAAATAAGGAGAAATTCTAAAAGTTTACGGAGTTTGAACGAGGGAGTATTATCAACCTTCAAAAAGGAGGACTTTCCTATCACGCAGTAGGAGCTCGTGTACAGGGTAACAGTTCCACAGCGATGGGAGCTTAGGGCAGTGGACCTACGAGCACCGAACAATTGGAAAAACTGGCAGTGGACGACAGAATATGACGTCAGCGATCGATGATCGACACTTGCTTTGCATGGCTGTGAATGACCGTACAGCTTCCTCCAGGCAGTTCACAGTCCGTTGGTATACTAATGGTAACCGCTACAGGTATTCTAATGTAGAATCCGTCAATTCGTTGATGTCTGCAGCACCGTGGATTGCGTGCAAGGATGTCTTTATACAGGACAACCCTCACAAAAAACCATCGATGGCTGCACCTGCAATGTGCTCATGAGCACAATGCCTGGCAAGCTGATTGGCACTAAGTTGTCTTTTCACATGGATCACGCTCGAATTTGAGGGATCATGTTGGCTGCATTCGTGTTAGACGCTATGCCGGTCAACTCTGCCTTCCAGAGTGCGTCATTGAAAGACATAGTGGCCTAACACCCGGAATTATGGTTTGGGGTGTGATTTCGCAACATGGACTGTCCAATTTGCTACCAATTGAGGATAATCTCAATAGCAAGCAACACGTTCGTGAAGTGCTACTACCCGAAGTCGTTTCCTTCCTTTAAGGCATCCCTAGAGCTATCTTTCAGCAGGATAATGCACGCCCGCATGTTGCAAAGACTGTTCGAGACTTTTCTTCAGCCCAACACATGCAACTTCTTCCTTGGCCTGCTTAATAGCTAGATATGTCACCTATTGAGCACGTGTGGGATTTGGTTGGTCGTTGTCTCGCTCGTGATCCGCGTCCTGTAGCTTCAAAAGACAAACTTTTGCGGAGCATACAAATAATATGGAATATTCTTCCACAAGCAGACATTCAAAATCTGCTTGATTCCATGCCACGTTGTATAGCACACTTATTGCAGCGCGTGGTAGCTACACCAAATACTCAATTCGGACACTTAGTATTGTTTCTTTACTTTGAAAATGTTGTCATTTATTTGTACAAATACAAGTCGTTTGTGCAGTAAATTGCATTTAATTCTGATGATTCATTCATGGTGTAGCATTTTTTACAAACAGCAGTTTAAATGCCACTCAGTTAGAGGCTACGTAGACTTGCTATTCATAATTATACGGGGGAGGGGCGAATTCATGGTACAAACTTTAAGAGTAGGTACAGGGCACTGTAACAATCATTTGTTGTATAGGAATGTATGAGTGAAAGTGACGTGGTGAGGCGCAACACACAAAAAATAAGAGATGAAAGAAACGACAAAGTAGTTATTGAAAGCGTCGTTGACAAGAGAGAGAGAGTGTAGTGTTTACAATAACTGTTTAGCATATGAGCTATGAAGTCCAGCTGCAGTTCACATTGCTGTACCACTCCTTGGTAATCGGAGGAGATAGTGTGCCTGATTCAAAGATTGTACTCGCTGAAAATGGAAGAGGTGTACGTGATTTTCGATTCTACAAACGGTCTGATGATTCACACTTATGCGTTGAGTAACAGCTCTTGTACTTGACTCTGGTTGAGCAGTCACAATGTTTAAGATGCTTTCTTCTAGGCTTAAACTGTGTACAGTTCTTTGTTGATCACCATCACGTCTGGTGATGTGGAACGAATGTGTTTCACGAAGTTGACAATATAACCCTCTGAAAAATTCTGATGATTGACATTCATCGATCAGGAAACTGTGCATGATACATTCGTAGCGCAGCTCTATTACCATTACCATTTATACGGCTGTATATGTAATGTATGTCTGTAATTTTGGTGTAAGTAAAGTCTCGAATTGTAAACGTCAGCACAATTGTGAATGGCGCTTTCCTTTACTTAGATGCAGCATGTTGAACGGTGGCTAGATATTTACTGCCCCCTTCCGGCAACAAATTCAAGCGATAACTCAATTTCACTTTTATTTCCCCTGTTTGTGCCTCTCCGCGCTCATACATTCCCATAAAATAAATGAATGTTACATTATCCTGTATCTACCCTTAAAGTTAGTACCATGAATTTAGGACTACCCTGTATATTATTACAGCATCTGTATATTCTGTAACAAATTACACTATTTATTGTTTTTAAAGAATTGATCTCAATTCTGATTTGTATTCACGAAATTTTGCAAAATATATATAATTTGCTTCACGTTTTGTGCCATAAGAAAATAATTAATAATCCAGAAAATAACGACCTTCCTCTTGAATTGATATTTCTTTATTCATTGTTGAAATTTTATTACATTTCTTATTAAATAACTATTTAATTTTATATGAATATAAATAAAAATAGCTTTTTTAAGTAGCAAACGATTAAGTATACACGGTCCTTTATCTTAACCATCTTGAATATTTTTTTAAACTTTAAAAAACATTTCTGACTGCCGCTTGCTGATTGGACAATTCAAACAGAGAAAGAGGAAAAGAAATGAAAGTCGCACACACAAATATTCAATGTACTATCCATAGTTAAGAATATGCATAACGCGTTTCAAAATTTAATTAAATGTAGTTTTTAACAGTAAAATCAAATGAATTATTAAAAAGGATTGCTTTTTAAACAAGAACAGGAAACAGGCAGTTATACTGTAGATTTATATGTTTAAAACGTTCACCTTAAATAAATTTCAAAATTGAAAAAACTTTAAAATCCTGATATGTAAACATTTTTTTAAAAAAGTCAGTGGGCTGCAATTTACGTACTGGCGGGCCGCGTGTTTGACACCCCTGTTGTAGGTGTTTCACGAACCAATGTATCAAGGGGGTCATACAGCCTACACAAAAATGATAAGGGTGTCTTCATTGAAGCACAACAGTGGACGAGAAAGTCGAGTTTGAAGGACAGTGAGTGACGGGTATTGATGAGGATATTCGTCCGAAAAGGCAAGATTACACTCCCACAAATTGCATCCGCGATAAATTCCCTCTTTCGGAACCCCATATTCATGAAAGCTATTCAACAAGAGTTGCATTCCGCAAACATTAATGGCAGAGTAGCTATTCTAAAAAGCGTGAAATTATATGAAGAGATTAAGTAGAGCCGAGACCCCCTAAACTGGACACAACTACAATGAGAACAATTCATCTGGTCTGATGAATCCCTATTTACATTATTCCAGACCACCGGACGTGTGTTCGTCTGGCAAACACCGGCAGAAGCATTTCATGTTGATCACCTGGTTGCAACCGTGGAAGACGGGGGAGGTACTGAGATAGTGTGGGGAGCAATATCTTCCCGTGGATTGGGACATATCGTTGTTCTTGAGTGAGATGATCACATGCGACCATTATCGAAGCATTCTCGCAGATAATCCTCACCCAATACTTCAAACTCTCCTTCCGGGAGAACGTCCTGTGTTCCAAAATGACAACGCCTCTCCTCACACGATTTGATGTGGTCAAACGTGATTACATGAGCATGATGATGAAGTGAAACATCTAAAGTAGTGTTCCTAGCATCTGATATGAGCATTATTGAGCGTTTATAAGGGTTTTTAGAGAACTAAGTCCATGCTTGATTTCCACCTACACATACACTATCAGAACAAGAGATGGCTCTGCACAAAGAATGAGGTCCGATTCCTTACTAATAAATGAAATTCTTTTTCACAAGTGTTCCTATTATTTTATCTTATATTTCTATTTCAATACCATTGAAAAACTATATCTCTTAAAAACACTAGCACTTATAATATAAGAATAAGAATTAAAAATACGTACAAAGATAAAAGAAAAGATACCAGTGCACATACAGTATATGGGTAAACCAGTTGTGGCCAGCTTTCGGTATCCCGTACGGTTAACGGTCAAACCAGTTTAAAGGGTTAACGTACGATAGATTTAATATGCATCATCCTCGCTAAGTGATAGACTTTCACGACGTGAAAACTCAAGTGCACGATTTGACTTGAGCATCAAAGACCACAAGCTCACCATGACCACCAGGTACATCAGCCGCGAAGAAACTGTAGAAAATGGATCTCTTAATACTAACTCATGCTTAATCTGAAAGATTTAAAGTCATCGGACTAACGTGACGTTGCTCAAATCTATGGAATGGGTATATCCTCAAATGTCACTCTTGACCTTTAAAAATTATGAAATAGTTAAAACTCGTGAAGTCATTAGTCAGCAGCCCTGTCAATGAGAACGATATCTAGATGGCCTCCAAGGTCTCAGATTCGATGCCATTTGGGAGCATTAGATTTAATTATATAATTTACGAAGCGGGTTAATGCTAAGGTAAATACAGAACCTTAACCACTTGGCTTCTCTGCCCAGCAAAGAAATTTTAAACAGGAAATATAAAATCATACTGGGGATTGGAGGGTCTGAATATTACTTTGAGACAGAGAGTGAGAGAAAAAGAAGATGATTAAGTTATACTTGGAATTAATTTACTTATACAGAGTGTTGCCGGATTCGACCGACAAACTCAGAAGGGTGATAGTAGGCAGTATAAGGGCGATGAATCACCATGGAACACGGGGTCGCAAACTACGTTTAGTCGGTGAAAATCACTAAATTAGTAGACGACGGTAGGACGAAGATTCAGACGAGGGGAATGGACGAACGAATGAGGAGATTGGTAGCGCCATAGTATGGTTGAAGAAACTTGAGCCTATACAAATTCCCCACTTCCCCCGGAGTTGCGGTAGGTAGTAGTGGCTATTACGCACCAGAAATAATTGGTTCATGAATTATGGTACACTATTACATTTTTCTATTGCGGTGCATCACCACCTCCATGATACAATTCTGTGGAGGTGAATTGGACGTGGTAGAACTGTAGCTTGGTCTCTACATTCCCCGAATCGCAGTTCTTTGAATTTCTACTTCTGGAGCCTCCTAAAATCGCTCGTGTAGGGGACACCAATGGCTAAAGTGTGGAATCTCACGGTATGGATCGTCGTCGCTTCAGCTGACACTGCCAACAAACCGAGATTGTTAGAACCCTTCCGACAATCCTTCTTCCATCAATTTCGACTGTGCTATGTCCTACGTGGACAATACTTCGAACAACTCCCGTGACAATCAATTGCCGTTAGACCTGATGTCGAGATATGATGCACGGTTCGTATTGTAAACAGGCTTTATGTCTAATAAATGTATTTCTTATCTGTTATTGCCCTTATTGATTCCACTTGATATCACACACTTCATAAATATTTTTGCGATTTACTCCTACTAAACAGCGTTTGCGATCCCATGTTCTATAATGATTTGTCGTCAATATGCTTTCCACTATCCCCCTTCTGAATTTATCCTACGAATTCGGCAACGCCTTGTATTTTCTCTATAAATGAAGTATTTTGATTAAAAGGGAAAATATTTTATAACCTCAGCATATCTGATGAAAAAATTAGAATGCATTAAAAATTTAGAATAAAAAATTTCTAATTCCAGAAAATCATGCAATTACATGCATTATATTGAAAGTGGCAATCTTTCAATTTTTCTGTGTATGAAGAATCGTATGTCCGCAAGACGAATTTTAAATGGAATCAGAAATCAAAACCACAACTCTACTGAAGTAACTCCGAACACAAGTCATTGATCATAAACAATTGTTAACCACGTTTTACGAATAAATTAAGACAGTAGATTAGCTGTTCTAAAAGTAATTTTGTTTTCTTCAAAGATAAAAAGTTCCTATTTATCATTCATTCTACATAACACTGAGGGTAGTCACAAAGTCAATATTCCGATTGATTTTTTGGCAACATTTTATTATTTGTTTGTTTTAAATGGTCGTCATTTTGGCAGCTAAGCCGTTTGCGGACACGGCAAACCCCCAAGAGGGAGAGCTATTTTATTATTGAAACCATCTCGTAGTGGCTACCGCAACCAAATTGTGACGTTTGAATTTTATTCAATTCAAAATCTCGTCGAATATTAAATATTACTGTGATTTAATTTTGCCGTAAGTACTATAGCTCCAATTCGGTACTCAAGGGACCTTTTACATGCCCTATAATCGTATGACATGCGTGCCTACGAGTTTTGCATCTAGAAAATCTATAGACTCGAGCTAGGATCAAACCCGCCATCTTGGGCTTACAAGACGGGCACCCTACCTCACTGCCACCGAGCTGACAACATTGGATTGTGACTCCTTATCTTAAAGACCTGATTTCAACAGTAGACCATTTTAAGATAATTTAAGAACAACATTGTCTTATATATGACATATTATATACGACATTCATATATATGGTGTGATAAAGGTTGGCCTTCAGAACAAGACATTTAGTCTTCAGTTAAATTATGGCATTACTATTTACAAAATATTTACATAAATGGTACGAAGATTGGTAAATGATATAAAGTCGTCTTTTTCGTCTTGCGAACAACCTTGCTCGTTTCTCTGAAGTTTTTAACAGCCACGAGTCTCGTCGTTTTCTTTCTCGTAATGGCGTTCTCTAACGTCGAGAGTCCAACAAGCATATTTTCAAACAATGAGGGCGCCACCAGACATGAGCAAAAAAACGCTCAGAGCAGAATTTGTGGTGCAGACTGGCAGTAGTGGTCGGTATTGCACACCGTAAAATCCGACGTCTAACGCGCACCTATACTTTCAAGCTACATTTTCTAATTTTGAGGTATATTCGCCGCATAACATGCACGGCGCGCATATATTTATTACAAAGGAACGTACAATGCACGTTAGCAATGTTTTTATATTTTAAAGCCATTGATAAGAGTCTATAAAGTCTTTGTTTATGAATAATTTTTACTTTTTCCCTTGTTTACCGGATGTTGGTGGATTCTTTGGATGAGTGCGTCAACCACCCTCTCTGGGTTTTTGGACTCATAAATTCTATATAGAGTATCCATCCACGATTAGGATTGACTAATCACTAAGTCAGATTGGAAAGCAGTATAGAGTACGGTCCAAGAATTTTGGTGTGCACCGGCTGAATATAAAAAAGACGTACGCGTGAATTTCGTCAGAGCTTTTCTTTCCCTTAGAAACTGTCCTTAAAAAAATAAAATGTAATTCAAGTGACTCCCAGCTGATTCCATATGTCGCCTCTTATCTACCTTCTCACCTCTTCAATTCTCTGACTACATAAAACGCTAAGCGTTTTTTTTATTTCCTTGTGTAATTGTAAATTTAACTAGTAACGAATACACTTAATTCATTTCATTTAGTTTAATAAGCGGAGATTGATTAATTATAGTCGTTTAATCTGTGAATTCATTAGCTTACTTACCTCAAGTCATGATGCGAACAAATTGTTGAATAGAACCTGGGATGCTTCATAATTCAAATAATTTAATCTAGTTTAATTAATTAGTATTAGATAGCATCACAATCACCATATATTCGAGGTATTATCCCAGAATTTTGAAAAAATGGTATATTTCTAGAAAAACAATCCTTTAAGTTCAAAAGGTATGACATTTCTTTGAAATAAACAGTACTGCGATCTTTGTAGAAGTCTAAATTTTTGTTATGCGTATCATTTTTATACCCGGCGTATAACGTAACCCGTAAACTTCAATCTTATTTTTTGTGTTCAGTGTGCGCATTATATGCTGGATTTCACGGTATATTCACCGTATAACGCGCACAATTTTTACGAAAAACCCTTAAGTGTTCTTAAGTTTTAAAATCGTTTATTCGAAATATTTTTTACCACAGGTTTTTAAAAAAATAATATACTTCTAGAACTACAACTCTTTAAGTTCATAAGATATGACATTTCTTCTTAATAAATAGTATCTCCATTTTTTTGTTTTTGCTCTTTCTTTTTTTTAATTTTTAAAACTCTCATTTTCATACCCGGCGTATAACGCGCATCCGTAAATTTCAATCTTATTTTTTAAAGATTAAGTGCACGTTATACACCGGATTTTACGGTATATATGTGAACGTATTGATTATATTTCATATTTTCAAAAGTACCAGAATATTTTGTGAATGTAACGTTTTTTAAAAATGAAATGTCCCTTACATTGAAGATAAATATATTTCTCTAAAGTATCCATATACATACAAAATACTCTTTATACACATCTCTCTCTATATAAAAAGCTTGGAAATTTGTATTTAACCCTGTCATTGTGGGAATGTTATGGTTTGTGTCTACATCGTCAAAATCTGTAGAAGTAACATTCAAGCAATTACTAATGTCCCTAATTATTTATTATGACATGACATTACATTTTAATCCTACTAGGTGGCAGAAGAAATTTAAACTCATTATATATAAAGTTCCTCCTGCAATTTGTTTCATGTTCATTCTAAAATATAATTTTATGAACTAATACCTTCGTCAGAATGACTATTCACACCGTGAGCAAAGAATATTAAATAATATGAAGGTGATCATATAGAATATAAATTTTAATTTAATTTAAAAACATAAGCATTTAATTCAGCTACATGAATGCTTGAACCCCTCATTTTGATCTCATATAAAAACTTATTAGTTTTGCCGCACATTTTGATACAATCATTATTTAAAATAATCATGTGGGCTTAGCCATTGAATTTGTTGTAACTATGGCTACGTCAGAGAGTTGACTAGCACAACGAAGAAAAACTCTTTATTAGCATAGCACTTTGAAGTTACCAATAGCTATTGACGACTAAAACCGTAATACGGAACCAATATCGAATGATTAGAATTACACATTAGCTGCCACCTCTATCTCCAAATCTCCACATCAACGTGAAGATCAGCGCATTTAACATACATCAGCCCTTCTGCACGGCGAGTCCTTACTGATACCCGGATTAGAACCGATGAATCGACGGAAACAACGCTTGCAACCATAGACACACCCAGCCACGTTGAATCGTATAAGGCAATTTCATTTCAACTTTTTTGTTTCAATTCAGAGTGGAACAGTTTTACTGTTTGTTTCTCTTATTTGTACATTGTTTGCAGAAGGTGAAACCAAACATGTCAAAAGAGATTAAGGATTCCATAATCCTATTCTGGAAGAAAAATGCACAAATAAATTCTGTGGCATCTTGTATCTTATAGATTATAATCAAAATAAATCAATTTCGAATTCTTTATTACTGTTGTTATTACATTTGCTGCCATTACTCAGGCAGCAAATAGAATACTTATGTCCCTGACTCCATGTTCTAATCTTTGGCATGCGGACATTGCAGAAAAATCATTCTTCTGAGGGTCTGAATTAGGAATCAGGGTTGTCTTCTGTACCAGAAGTGCCATCAACTGATGTTGCGGGTCCAAATGGGTCACCGCCTTCAATTAAGACGAATGGCTCTTAGACAATGAATCCACCAGTTTCAGAGAGGCCATTATTTAGGCTTTCCGGGAGAATCAAGTGACCTCCCAGGAGACAACTGTAACGAAACCATTAGGAAAATAAGAATGCTGAGGATTGCCACGCGTTAGAATGTACAATTAATCTGTATTTATGTGTGATATTTTTGTATTTTGTCTAAGTATCGTGATGTAAATAAATTAACTTATCAATAATATATACAGCTGATTATTTAGAACCTATAGAAAACACAACACTTATTGGTGTTAGTATAATATATATATATATATATTTCAGAAAGAGAAACCAATCTCACTAAAAAATTTTTGTGGAATACACTTATGCGATTCCAAAAGGAGAAAATGCAAGCAATATTTTGTGACGTTTATGTAAAAAGGCGAAGCATTAGTGTTCTTGTTAGATTTCAAATAATCTTCAAAATATTATTTTTAGATAATTTGCTATAAAATTAAATCAAATATAAATCGGTTTTTAAGAAACAATCTTTGTTTTTTGTTTCAGATACTATGTCCTATTATCTATAAACAGTTGAAGACATTAACGAGATCATAATGACATAAGAGAAACCGATTGATGAAAATGGATCGAATTTTAAGTATTACTTGCCAAAGAGACTTAAAAAACATTATAATAAGAAACAAATCCTACTGCATATCATAAAAGCAACTTCAGAACTACATCTAGAAAACAACAAAGGAAGAAAATATTTTTCTAACGACAATCAAAAAGTTAGATTTGGATACAAAATTGAAAGTAAAAGCAATTTCGATTCTAAATACACTTCTCTAGACCATGATTTCGATTTGAAATATGATTTACACGATTTACAATGGATAAAAAGAATTCTTTTTTTATTTGCGTTATGTTGCAAAGTAAAGGTAAAATCTCTTAAGAGAGCAACAGGCTTCACATTAATCCTTTGTTCTTCATTTCTTAAGAGACATGAGGCCTCAAGCATCAAATTCCAGACATGAAAGGAAAATCCCGCGTGAATTATGCATCAGCAAATAACTCCGGATGTTCCCTTTCAAATTCTATTATATTGAATTCCATAGACGTTCTTTGATGCCATATGAAAAAAAAACAAAGTTGGAAAGTTTTTCGAAAAAAAATCCACTTATACTTTTATTAAATTTCCCGCCATTCATTACTTCTAAATTTTAAATTTAATAGAAAGAAATAAGAAAAGACAAGTCACATTATAATGACTTTTAAGTATTCCTTTATTGTAGAAATATAATACGCTTTCTGTAATATTTTGAAGTTGTTCCAAAAGAATTCAAAAAGAAAAAATAAGGATGCTTAAAATAAATATCTATGTTTTGTCTTAGATTTTTATGCATTTATTGGAAAATTTTCAAAAAGGTATAAATAACGAAAAATGATGGATGTCCTCATTAACACTTAAGTATATTTTTTTTACTATATCAGAATTGTTTAGTCTTTATGGTAGGGTCGACAGATTTCTTTAAGTTGTTCTTGAAATGACTTTACTGCAATCAATAGCTCAACTTCAACAAAGAGTGGATTCTTCAAACATTTCTAACTTTTGAGATTTCTCATTTTCTTTCTAATATCACGTTATTTCTTCTTGGTATAATTGCAGTAACTCGAAAATAAAATAAAATAGAAAAGAATTATATACTGAAAAGTTGTACTTCTATACGAGAAAAATTATGTGATAAAAAAATTATTTCGCATTTCATCCTTTAAATAAAATACGAGTTCGTTATCGAATACTTTGATTACACTTTACTCATCCTTACGTAGTTTCTCGATATCTTAATTATTAAAAGTTTTTATATTTTAATTTTCCCTTGTTCCTTAAGGAGTACTAACCAATTTTTTTTCATGGTAAAAAAAGAGTGTGTGCGCTTATGAATACACAATAGAAGTGATAACTTCAAATTTTGTAATGTTATTTCAGGGATTATTTAGGTGAATGAAAAAGGGGGATATTAGTATTTTTATATAAAATTATTCATTCATTATTATTATGGGAGAGAAAACCTAGACGCGATTGTTTACATTCATTGTATAAAGAAAGATTCAAAATGTAAATAATACTATCTGATGAAAACATTTCAACATTTTCTTACATTCTTAAAGTTTTTCACTCTCAATTGCGTTTTTATAAATAAAGAAAGCTATCAGTTGTAATGTATCAGAAGTTTGTTTTTCTGCACATACTCTATAAACCTCAAACTGGTCAGTTCCAATTTTTACAATAATGCAGTCAGTATTACAATTAAATATAACTGGCATTTGGAGATTTTAGCAATTTTTTTCGTTTCATTTTCATGGCTCCTTGAAATGGAAAAGTGTCTTTTTTAAAAATATTTTATGTGCAAAAAAGCAGAAAAATAGATAATTTTCAAAATTACGAAATTCCAAAGATTTTTTAAGTAAGTTTTACAATATTTCATCTCGGTCTAACTTGGCAGCGTGTTGAGAAAGTTATACAATGTACCAATCTACTTGAAAAATTGTTATAACTTTCTTTTTTTTCTTTTTTTTGAATTTAAATCCAAGAAAATCTATATAAATTTGTGAAAAAATGTAAAACATTGTAGAGATTGAGATTTTAATAATATATTTCGAGTTAACAACTTGTTAAAAGCATTTATTTTTTAAACAAAGTTAATTAATACAGTCAACAGAGCAACGTCATGAAATTCTATTTTGGCTGGAAACCGACTTTCCCCGCCAGATTCTGTCATTGTTGTAAGTATATTTTGTTGAACGAATTCACATTGTTACGGAAAATGCCGAATCAGTGTTATGAGTGCTGCATACCCGAGCGTAACAATGTTTGGCTTCTTAAAACACATCATTCAAGTCCACTCTCCAACAAAACGTGCCTAAAGAAGTTATCACTTCAAAAAGACTCATATTCAAATCAAGACATTCAGTTTGTCAACTTGACACAATAGATATATCAGTGAGCGTGATTACATTTTACAAAACGCTTATATATACACATACTTGCGATTTAGTTTCAATGGAATTTTATTTTAAAAACGAAATAAAAGTTTACTTTTTTAATTTGTAATACATATGTTGCCATATTACAAACTAGATCTCAATAGCTAATTATAACATAAAGTGTAGAATTTATTTTATCACTATTGAAAGTTTTTTGTCGAAAAACAATCCTTGAAATACAGGATTAAGTACTCAAATTAGCAAAATAAACCTCAGAAGGTTTTCACACTTTCTACAGAGTACAGACACAACTATCAGTGTCTAAAACACAAGTGTGTTTATAGATTATTCACAAGCACTCATTCGTCCTACTCTACAGCCGAAGAAATAAATAATCGCTGGCCGACTCAAATGGTCAAAACAAGACTTACTAATCGCCAGTAAAAACAATACTAACTCAGTTTCGGTGAGCTACTCCCTATTTATAGCTTTGGTGGATTCTTCTTGAAAAATTCGCTTGCGTGATAGATCGCGATATTAGTAGATTTCTCCTCTAATTTTCAGTAGAATCCATAGAGTTGCAAACTCGCCCTAAGAAGTCGTGAAAATGGTCCCCGTCAATATGGTCGTCAAAAATGATGACAACGATTGGCTCAATCTCAAGATTTCTCCAAGTTTCCAATGAATTGTCATTGTAATGTCAGGAACGGGGGTTACTTGTGAATATTACTATTATAACATAAAATAAGTAAAACATAGAGCAGTGGTCGGCACACTTATTAGCCAAAGAGCCAAATATGAACAGTACAACAATTTTAAAAAAATTGGGAGCCAAATCTGCTTGTTTAGTAAACTTTTATTACACTAAATAAGTAGTACACTAAATAAAACTAAATTTCATGCTTAATAAATATTTATTAATGCGAACAATGTTCTTGCATCTCCTTGGTAAGTTTGAGTAAATCAGGTTTGTATGTTGTTGTTTTCAATTTTAGGCATGTGATTCCAAGTTCTCATCAATAAGACGGCTTCTCGGTTTACTCTTGATAATGTTCATGCTTGAAAAATAGCGTTCACACATATATATGTAGAACCAAAAGAGAAAGAACAGCAAACGCGAGCCTTTTCATCTGATCGTAAGAGTCAGGAATACTATTCCAAGCGTTGAAAATGATCATGTATTCCTTCTCCAGGTCATTCAAAGCAAGCAACTTGGGTTGTGAACTAAGATCATATTGTTTTCTTCTGCAATATTTCCAGTTTAACACAAAGACGTTTGAATTTAAAGCGCCATATCTCCTTGTTTTTTAAATCCAGCAATTGTATTTCAAAGAGCTACCAATGTCAATTTCAAAAGGAGAAAAATTGAACTCGGTTATCGTAGCATTAAGAGGATTTTTGACAAATACTAAAGTTGTTCTGCTGTTTTTAAATTCCTGAAACTTACTGAGAAATGTATCCCTCATATTTAATATTGTTTTAAAATGGTGTTTATTAAAGAAGAATTATTTTCTTGGCGATGCTTCAGCAAGCTCGGAAAGAGAAACAATGTTTCCCTTTCAAAATCCTGAGCAAAAATAGGTAATTTGTTTTCGAATGTTATTACTTCTTCTAATATAAAAAATGTTTCCTTTCCCTAGTAGTTTACGATTAAGGTGATTTAGATGAGATGTAACGTCTATCATGAAATAAAAGTTTTGGATCCACTGATCGTTTGTTACTTCTGGATAGTGAACGCCCATCTCAAGAAGAAATGCTTTAATTTCCGGAAAAAGGGACGCGAAACGTTTTAAAACGTTCCCTCTTGATTACCAACGTACCTTGTTATGAAGCAGAAGATCAGCGGACTCAAATCTCCATTTCAAACAAAAATTCTTTGAATTGACGATGATTAAGAGTTTTAGCTAAAATGGAGTTGATAATGGTAATCACTAATTCCATAACTTTACAAATTTCATCCGGAAATGTTTGCGCACAAAGCGCTTCCTGGTGAATGATACAATGATAAACAAGTATCTCGTGAATTATTTGTTCTTTGAAATTAGCAACAAAAACCCTTTTCTTACGCCGGTCATACTTTTGGCCCCATCTGTTGAAATCGAAACAATTTTATCGAAGAGAATATGATGTTTATCCAATTACAGCATTTGCCATATATTCTCCCCGCGCCTGACCTTTGAGTGGCAATAATCCTAAAAGTTCTTCTTAGGGCTAGAATGAGACATAAATCTTAAAAAAGTGAAACTTGCGCTGTATCATTTATGTCACAAGACTCGTCAACTGCTATTGACAAAGCCGAAACCAATTTCAGATTTTCGATATGCTGGGTGGCTATATTCGAACACATTTTAATTGTTCTATCTTTAATGGTTTTGGCAGACAATGGCAACTCTTTAGCTCTTTTCAGAATATCTGCTTTGTTCTTAAAATTCTGAAATAGCTCTTCGGATGCATTTTTAAAACAATTTTTTATGTATTCGCCGTTTGTGTACGAATTCCTTCTCTTATCAATCTTTTGGCTAAAAACACACCTTGCCGTATTAATATTGCTGGAAGATTGCATCCAGTTACTAAACACAGAAGTTGACGACTCTTGACTCTTCTGAAGTTCCTCAACTGCTTTCTTCCTTGCATCACCGGTAGGATATTTAGTTCTAAATGACGCGTGCTTTCTTGTAAAGAGTCTCTCTAAATTTAACTTCTTGTTATGCGCGAATTTCTCCTTACAAATAAGACTAAGACATGTCGGAAGTCCATTCAAGTTTTGAATAAACGCAAAATTCTCGGTCCACTCAACTTTAAATTCGTACTTTTCATCTTCCGTTTTTCTTTGCTTTTTTGGGTAGCCATGTTAATTGGGGTGCCTATAAAAATATTCCAAATATATTTTTCTCCTGTACAAAATTATTATCATTATTAAATTGATGAAAATAAAAATTTTAAAAAAAATATTCTTAAAAAAATACAATTTCATTAATATATGTAACTGCACTAAAAAGAAAAAAAATTCCATTATCAGAATAACAAAACTTTTAATATGACCAAAAATGGAAGAAAACTTCCAACATTTGGACGAATAGAAGTTATCAAAAAATTGATTACACATTTTGTACCGGAATCACAAACATGTATAGCAGGTGTAATAAAATCGTATAAAAATACCTGTAAGATGTGCAGCTAGATTGAAAAATACAACAACTTTTTAATAAGACAGTGCAACGGCAGACACGGTAGATAAGACCAAACTGTTCACACTGCAACTGCTGGTCTGTAATGCCAATTTGCACCCCCAATGCTTTAGAAAAAGTATGCGCGCATGCTTGTGGTACCTTTGTATCACACCAGAGTACACCGAAAACATACGAAATATTCCAGCCGGTAGCTTGTACATGGTTTGTGTTTACGTTTACGAAAACCAATAAAATTAAACTCGATGTTCGTTACGTATTTTTACAATATAAAATTTTAATTACCTATCTATCTTTTAACTTAAACAAAAAATTATATACATGTTCTCAATTTATAAAATAATTTTAATTTAACAAAGTAAGATGTAATTTTTTTCTTACCAAGTTTTTTAAATAAAAATATTGCGCCTTCCGTGGATATTTGTGCCAGAGCCGCACTTAAGGAGCCCAAGAGCCACATGCGGACTGGAGCCGCACTTTGCCGACCACTGAGAAAACATAGAGTAATATAAAAGTATTGCATACTCACACACAGATATAAATTATTTACACTATTTTAAGTATTCTTTACACAAAACTCGTAACAATATCAATGTGCTTAAGATTTTCTTTGAAACTATTTTTTCAACTTTTGCAATAGTTTTTTTAAAAAATAAAAGCCAATCATTATAATGATTCAAAAATCATATTTATACATAAAGATAGAGATGTTTTTGTTTTTATTAAATATTTTATTTATTTCTGTCTTTGTTAATGATACCCATTACTGGTATATAAAGTTATTTTCAGTGTATTATAGTAGAAAATATAGCATTGTGTGTTGAATAAACTACAATTGTACGCTAATGAGATTGTATGAGGCTAATACTGTATATTTGTGAGAAATTGAAAAGCAAAGATTAATTATGTGTGAATTCTAATAAAGACTTCTACATGCTCCATTAAATCACTTTATTTTGAAAGATTTTAGCAATTTTTATAGTATACATTTTAAGAACAATTTAAAAATGCATCTAATCCACAACAAGAAATTTATATGTCCTCATAGTTACTACTACAAATCGTTATACTCTTCTATACACTTCTAGGCATTTAGAATGCAACATCGAGGGGGGGATAAAACTACATTAAATCTTAAACACACACACACACACACACGGCATACTTCCTCCGATGAGGTATGCAAATTGCTAATACTTAGCTCAGACATACGTCATGAGCGTCTGTTGCATCACCAATAAGGGATTTAGCAAAATGTCGTTTTTTAAAATTTTGGCATTGGTATTGCTGAAGCTGTTTAAAAAAATCGTAAGAAAATGATATTGCATTAGCAGCCTCAAAAAATAATTCAAGTATTACTCCAGCACGTTTCTGATTTCGTCCGAGTAGGATATGTATATGGATAAAGCGGATCATTCTCTCGAGAAATTAGTGATCTCGTCAAACATAACCAAACAATAAAGGTAAAATATTTTTCGATTTCAAATTCTAACGAAAAAAATAAGGTATCACTTACCTTATTTTTCGTTTCTAAATCCCGGGATGAGCTTGACTTTGAGTTCAATTATATTCCATCACATAGGTCGCCAAAGTGGTGGTCCGCGGACCACTAATGGACCAGGAGAAACTATCGCTGGTCCCCAGAAAAATGTGGAATGTGCTTATTACATTAAATTATGTTTTAATGGAAGAAGTCAAATTATTTTTCCAGGGAAAAATAATCAAAAATTGCAAAAGTTCTTGTTCAACAATGAATGGCTAGCAAAACTTGTATACCTGGAAAATATTTTTCCCCTGTTAAGTGAACTAAACATATCCTTGCAAAGATAACTTAAGGACGTGTTCACACTACGAAGTAATATGGATGTGTTTCAAAAGAAAATATTACTGTGGCAAATGCGATTGGTTGAAGACGATCTGCAAAAATTTTCTAATTTTAATGCATGCATAAAGGAAACAGTTTTAACATTTTTTTGTTTATTTTATTATGGTTTATCAATAGAGCTTTCATAATTGGGTTACAATTAATAGTTTCATTTTATTAACTAGGTACAATTTATGTGTTCTTAGATCGCAATTACTTAATAAAAATCATCAACGCTTAAAAATTCTATTAGTTGTCTACGTGATTTAAATTATGAATCTCCTGGTCCGTGAGGTTGAAAAGTTTGGCAATCGCTATTATAGCAAAAATACTCCAACTCTTAAGAATGAGAGTTTGTTGCATGATGCAAAAACGGTTTAGCGAAAAAGGAAATAAGAACTAATACATTCGGAGTTCTACGAGAAAAAGACACACTACTTCTAATTCACAGACAACATGTAAAACATACACAATAAAAATACGCTCGCAGCGCCATTCAAATTGAACTACAATAGTAACTTGTTCCTTGTTTTCGTTTGCCACAACTGTGATGCTTATCTGTGATCTGTGCATGTAGAAGTAATTGAAGGACGCGGCGTGCATTATACCAGCATCGCCACAACACTACACAAGATGACTGGCTTATTGGGCAAATAATAGTGTTGGCCTCTACATATCATGAATCATATCATAACAAATACAGTCTGTTGCACAAAATTTGGGTGCACCTTTACCATTCGACATAGTTTGTAACATGGAATGCCAACTATGATTATATTTCTTTGATAACATTAAGGTCCAGTAGCCGAGTAGTAGCATATCGCGCTTCCACACCACGGGTCTTTGGCTCTATCCTCGGTCGACTCAGTCTTTCATCTCTCCTTCGGTGGGTACCAAGCTTGTGCTTGGGGACTAAAACACTAGGAATCTCGCTTTAGATTGATCACCTGATCGAAACATCTGCTTATGCACCTTAGCACCCAATGATCACGTACACTGAGATGGGCACAGTAGGTCTGTGGCTCTCATGGGATGTTACGCCACTGAGTTTGAGTTTTGAGTTTGATTACATTAGCATAAAAACCACTGGTATTAAAGGTGTATAATGACAACCGAATGGCATGAAGAGAGAAATCGAGTTTCTGTCTGCTATATCATGATAGTTGTATCAGAATCTACAGCAGTGATTCCAAAAGTAGACTAAATCAACTTCCAGGGGTCTTTGATTACCTGCAAGAGGTTCACGATGGCAAAAACATAAATTGGAGGTCTAAGATAGTGGCTCTCATTAAACTAAATCATGAATTTAATTTTAAAAGAACATTTAGTCAAATTCAAACCAGATTTTACCTAGTTAACCGATTTATTTACTAAATTTAATGGGGTTAATTTAAAGTTACAAAGACCCTCATTTCAGTGTTTCTTGCTAGAATGAAGCTAAAGGAGTGTAATATTGGACGTCGTGAATTTTCTCAGTTTCTCAAAGGACTACAGACAATCTGCCGGGAAAATGACGTTTTAACCTGAGCTCACCATTCATATGCCCTTTACTTAGATTTTAAAACTAGGTTTGAGTATATTTTGACTGTGGTAATTTTGACTAAGCAATGAATGTGCATATGGTTCATTGATAAACAACCGAGTGAATTATGAGTTATTATGAGAGGAACATATACAGGAATGGATAGTAAGAGAGATCTTAAATGTAAAGTTTAGAAAAGGATGTCAGCAATTTTCGCTACAAAAAGACAAACCTTTAATTTATCCCGATTTATGGAGTATTGTGAGAAAGTTTTTAATTGATTTCCTTGTGATTAATTTACTAGCGGTTTCCAATCTCTAACATGAAAAAAGAAAGAAACAAACTGTACATCAGCGTTTCTCAAACTGTGGGGCGCTCTCCTTAGGGAGGCGTGATAATTCTATGAGGGGGACGCGAGAATATAGAAAAGTCGAAAACAAACGATTACTATAAAAAATAATTAATTTACTGAATGTAACCTAAAAAAATCCCATTCTGACTTAATGGAAGATAAAATACACATTTACACTGATATAATACACTTATAAATGTATCAATACTGCACGATGTATTTTATAATTAATTTAACAATACTAAGTTAAAAACAAGTTTAATAATTAACATTGACCCCATGGGCTTGTCATGTACAAAAATATATACAAAAATTAACAATTATCTTAATAATTTGAGCTTTTTACAATTAATCTCTTAACAGCTGATTAAAAGTTACGCAGTTCACTCTTCAATGACACCTTTTTCCACGTAGACGCGCTATGGGGCGCATGTGATGTATTGGAAGGCTGGCAAATCCTTTGAAATAAGAAGATCCTTCGCAAACTCTGTCAAAGTCCTTTTATTGCATTTCAAAGCCTTCGGAATACTTTTATGGATAGCAATGCACACACAAGATCGTAATTCGGAACGACGTATATATACGCCCAGGACAATAAA
This sequence comes from Trichonephila clavipes, assembly GCA_019973935.1. Classification (NCBI taxonomy): domain Eukaryota; kingdom Metazoa; phylum Arthropoda; class Arachnida; order Araneae; family Nephilidae; genus Trichonephila; species Trichonephila clavipes. The sequence continues at coordinate 628,325 of BMAU01018280.1, forward strand.
CGTTTGGGCTGAGCTAGACGTATATATACGTCAGTGACACTTAAGTGGTTAAAATCGTACTGTAGCTTTAGCAATTTTTCTTTTCAAAATATAGTATTATTAAATTCAAAACATTGTTATTGAATGGAAGGGGAGTGCGATGGAAATTCTGATTGAATATTGTGGGTCGCAAGTATTGCAAGTTTGAGAAGCACTGCTGTACATAACTAATCGGGCTAGATTTAGTGTTAAATCTGACAAAATGGATGCTAAATGTTGAACATTTGTTATTGAAGCTCCAGATTCATCCCTTCTATTATAAATATTTGTTTGTTTATCTGTTATTCTTGGCGTTAATTAAATTTTAATTTCATTAACATGTGTTTATTAAGTTTAAAAACTATACTTCACTACAGTTCGAAATTTAAATGTTTTAAAGTAAGTAGTTCTATACCAGCTGTCAAAAAGGAATTTTTGATAAATTACCTAAAATTCAATATTAGGTAAGCAGTGGGCTTACTCAAAACCGAAAAACACGGCAAGGGTGTGAAGATCCCCTTGGATCTCACTTTGAGAACGAGAATAATTTGGAGTCAGATAAAAGCAAGTAGACATTTTTATAAATAACTTCCTTTATTTGGTTATTTTTCCCAAATAGAATCAAAGACTTTTAATAACAAATAAATCAAATTAGCTATATGAGGTTTAAAAGGGACTTTCCTTTAAATTAACTTAAATATCTAATGATCCAATTAATTAACAATTAGGATATCGATCACGCAGAGATTACCGCGATAAGAGATCCCAGATTTATATTCAATAATGTTCCTATTGAACATTTAACTTTAATCTCACTCCTAATATAAAACTTTAACGAGACTTCAAATATAAATCAATATTTACCACACAGAATCTCAACTCTTCCTGAGATTAAATCATCCACGAAGAAATCTTCAATAATAAATCTCTAACTTCACCGTTATACCTTCCTGCTTCAATCTCTCTCTCTCCTACTGCTTTTTACTTTACTATTCCGTTTGACTTAAATACATTATCTAATCTGCATAACAAGGAATGCTGTCCTCTTTGTGGAGCTGATTGGAAATAGGTAGGGGAATTAAATTTCCCTAAAAAAGACGACTCAGAAGGTTAGTGATAAAGTTCCGTATAGGTTTGTCACAAGGGGTCTATGACACATAAAGTTTGGGAAACTCTGATCTAGAGGCACCAAGAACCAAGGCTAGATAAATATTACCTTATGTATTGCCCTGCTATGATCCTGGGAGGTATATTATGCTTTGGGTTGGTGTTGGTTTCCACTTCAGTACTATAAAGGCTAGTGTTAAGACCAGGTAATTCTATATATATGCTATATTGGAGCCTGTTTTTCTCTCTTACTTTCGGAGTTTGCCGTTCCAACAGTCATGACTATATGTGACCACACATTGCATGTCATGTATATGATTCCTCTATTCCCTGCTTTATTGTCTCTCTCTCTCTCTCTCTCTCAGCGTGTTCTTACAATTTAATGCCTAACAAACATTTCTGGTTGATGATTGGGGAATAACTGACCCAGCCTTGATGAAAAACTGTTTAACAATATGTGGATAAAGCATATGCTACTATACTGCAAAAGGATATACAAAATTTCTTTTATTCGGTATTAAAGGGGGGGTAGCAATGTTTATTTTCGGTCGGGGTGTCAACACTATATACAGTTTTAAGTGACGTGTCCACACAACAAAATGCTGTATTTTCAATTATATCACCTTTGAACTATGTATTATACTCGAAAAAGTTTGGCTTCGATATCTATTGTTCGTCACTGTGTTGCAAGTTGAAAACTGGGCAGTATATTAAAACGAAGTTGATTCAGAAAGTATTTTAAATATATATAGTTAAAATTTTAAAATATCTATATTTTAAAACGAAAATATGTATACAAAAATTAACGCTATTTTTTGAGTACATAAGCAACAAATATAAGTTTGAGAACATCATGACCAAATGTAGAATGAAATGCGTTTTATATAAGCTACACACTTATTACTTTTTCTACTTTTACATTTTCTTTTAAGTTTAATTTTTCCCACGAAATAAATTACATACTACTTGCATAGATTTATATCCAACATTTTTACTTATTGTAAAATAATTGGAGAAGTGTTTCTTCACTCTCTCTTTTATATTTCGTCTCAAATTATTTTTAAGCAAAAATGTGCTCGTGCATGTAGATGTGCGTAATAACGTTCCATGAAAATTCAAAAGAGGTAGAAATCAAAGTATTTCAAAAGTAAGTTTTCTTTACTTTATTTCTTGAAGAAAAAAATGGTTTTCATGGTATTTAGGAAAAATCATTTTATACAAGGAAAAAAACTTTGAGAAATATCATTGCAATTCAAATTAAATCTAACAATGCGAGCGCACGTTGGGTTAGAGCTAACTATATCGTTCGTTAACTACTTTCTTTTTATTTATATTATTCCACTCCTCTATCCTCCATTCTTCCTTCTTTTCCCCGATTTCTTTCGCTATTTTCTTTTTCCTTTGTCCTTCCAATTTTTTCTTTGTCCGCATTTTTTAATCTGGCCCCTTTATTGTATGTATCATGGTTTTTTTTTATCTTTCAACGTTTTTACTTTTGCTTTCATCTTTTTGTCGTCTTCTTGAGCAATTTTCTTGTCTTTTCCTCTGCTTCTCTTATTTGTTAATTTTTTTAAAAAAATGCGAAAACATTGCTGACAGTTAATTCTGCTATTTATTAATCGTGACTCATAATATCTGAAGATAATTCAACATTTTAAAATAATATAATTGAAACTGCTTTTCTTCTTATGGAGGCCCAGGGTCGAGTGGTAGCGCATTGCGCTTCCACACCACAAGTTCGGGGTAATATCCTCGGGCTGGGCACTGTCGACTCAGTATTTCTTCTCTTCATTGGGTTGATAAATGAGTACCAAACTTGCTTGATGACTAAACACTGGGGGTTTTGCTTCAGATTGACCATCTTATCGGAACATCTGCACATGTACCTCATCACCCAACGGTCACGTATATTGAAATGGGCACAGTAGGCATTGTCCCTTACGGGCTGTTGGACCAATGAGTTTAATTTCTTTATATAAGAGAATACTCGAATGTATTGGACTTCAAAGACTATGAAAGAAGAATAAATTGCCATATATAATAAAAAACAAATATTTGAAAATAATACTTACAGATGAGCTGATGACAGAATATTATATCCCACGTCAAATATGTATTTTGAGTTGGCTGGGTGGAGTGGTTAATTTGTGGCTGGCCTTCTGTACCTAAGTTTGCGGGTTCGACCCCTGCCCAAGTCGATGGCTTTCCATGATGCAGAAAATCATCAGCGGTCATGTCGTATGATTATACGGCATGTAAAAGATCCCTAGGGGGTGCTCTAGGCAAAATTCAATCCTAGTACAGGTTCGCATCGTCAGAGCTCAGTAGCCTCCTCTAGGGTGGAAACTGGGTGTCAAAATTACCAACGGTGATTGATATCCACTTATATGGTGCCGCACTGAAAAGAGCTACCTGCTTTCGGTGAATGTACTAGGTAGATTGATGAACTCTGTCAATAACTGTTCATAATCTGCAACTAAAAATAAAAAAAAATATTTATTTTGAAATTAAATACAAGAAGTGCATTGTTGAAATATTCATTGAATTTCGCAAACATGAATTATAAAAGAGATGTTTAAAGTAAGGTCTAACGTTACAACGACAGAACGGGGCAAGTTCTTTTCGGCTTTCATTCAAAAATTGTCGACGCCGTTTTCCCGTACCTCTTTTAGTGCATATTTGAAGGTGTCTTTGTTTGTTTCAGGCGGGTACAGAACACCAACACGTCACCTTCAGGCATCCTAAACATTTTCAGTTTGAATTAAATCCTAGAATTATGATGGTCATAAACAATTGGCCATTGGCTCTTTCCCATCTTAGAATATGATTAATGTTTAAATCGCTTAAAATGGAATTTACTTTACAAATTTCTTCAAAATTCTACGGAAGGAAACTTGAGGATTTGTTATAAAATCACTATATAGGCATCCCTTTATGTTCCAGATGATAGATTATGTGGAAACCCTTAAGGCTTGTTTTTACAATCTATTTGTTTTTGTCAATTACTCAGAAATCTTAAAAACTGCACTACCATCCTCTCCAGTTTATTTATTTCGAAAGGTATAATTCATTTTGAGAAATCGGATATACACATGTGACGAAGTTGGTCGCTTTCCCCTAATTGTTAAGATTGAGGCCGATAGACGTTGGGAAAGTTCTAGACATTTCCCCTAATTGCTAGGAAATAGTTTCGTAACTGGGTGGTCAAAGATTTGGACCCTTTTTCCCAGGCTGTCCAGACCATCAAAAAGAGATGTCACAACATTGTGCTTTCGTTTTCCCCGATTCGATGACGACAGCGCATCTGAAAACTTACAATGTGCACCTAGACATCAGCACCCATTGGACTAGAGATCAAATGGGCTGAGATAGACAGGGGCAGCAGAAGATCAAGAGAGCCAAGACCGACAGGGGCGGCAGAAGAACAAGAAATCACAGAAGGATGATTAGGCAAGAGATGTTTAGAGAGATATATATAAGGGGAGCAGGAGAGTCCGAAGGGAACTGGATTTTGCAGGAGCCGTTGTGAGGTCCCTTTAGCGCGGAGAAAAAACGATAGTGAGACCGCGAAGTACGGCGGATTCCAAACTGGGAAGATCCGGGAACGGTCTGAATCCCGATTAACGATTAGAAAGCGATACTGAATCCGTGAATTAAGGCGGATTCTGAACTGGAGAAACATTACGTGAGGTAACCGATTATGAGGTCTCTCCCGCTAAAGACTTGTGATACATTTATTCCTTATTTCACGAAGTAAGGTGGAATTTGGAACCGTGGAAATTGCGAAGGAGCAACTGCACGGCGGATTTGGAGCCAGTGAACTCACGCAGACTCGGTGTGGAATTACCGAGAGTGAACCCCTTTTACGTATCCTATATTTAGGATTTTCCTATAGAGCGTCAATTTGGGACATTATTTTATGCGAGAAATATAATATATTGCAGCTAAAGAGACTCGAAATACGTGGACCCTTTTGCTAATTAATTGTGATAGAGTATTCTTTTTTAATGATATTTTTACTAAGAAATAAATATAAATAGTTTATCCCAGAGCTGTGTGAAGTCATTAAACACAGTAGAACATCGTTTATCCGAATCAATTGGAACCGGACACCGTTTCGATACGTGATTGTTCGGATAATCGAAAATCGAATGCGATCCATGCAGTATATGAAACCGGAGACTATATGAATATTGAAAATCCTCACATGCGGGGAACGGGATTGAAGAAAAAGCAAAATAGGTGCAAAATGTCGCAATTTTACCTTTATTGTGGAAAATAACCACTTATTTCTCGCTGTACCATTGTACACTTTCTTTTTTTCGCTTCAAGGTCTCTGATTCTCTTGAGCAGAAGTAGTTGAGTAGGGCATCACTCTGTTGTTCGTGCCACTCTATAGCTATCTCTAACGCAGAAGACGCGTCAGCATTTGATGGACCCTTGCTACTTTCGTTGTTGTTTTTGTCCTCGTCTTCATCCGTTTCATCGTCGAAAGGATAGGATTGTTCTTGCACGGAAATCACAAACTCGTCATCATGCAACATTTGAAAAATCCTGGGATCTATTGATCAAAGTTGATAATCTCCACTTTCTTTCTTCGCGAGATGGTTCAATATTTCAAGTTTTGTCTCCATGTTCAAGACGTTTCACTTCCGTTTTGAATTCTAAGTCATAGCAGTTCACAACTCAACAAAAAAGCACGTATACACCACATCCCTTGAAAACAAACTGACCTAATATTCCTCTCGCATATGTTTACCAAATAACACAACTGTAATTCGCCAAATATCCCTGATCTTGGGTTTTCCCGACATTTTTGTCCTCACGTGATTCAATTGTAGTTAGCAAAAAAACTGGTCCGGATATTTGACACCCCGGATAATATACGTTCGGACAAACGACGTTCTACTATATTCTTCTCTCTCAGTAAGTTATTTTTCTATTTCTCTTTTCTGTAAAAAAATATTCTTTGAACCAAAATTTTCTAAGTAATTTCTTACGGTTCTATTTTATGCTTTTTTTCTCAATGTCCAAATCAATTTTTTAGTAAAAAATCACGAATAAGCATTTTTTAATTTACTCGTAGTTCATTTATTCAAGGTATATGTGCTACATTAAGTATTGCATCAAAATATGCAAGATACTTTTAAAATTCTTTAAAGATTTTCTAAAGGATTTTGAAGAATCATAGGTTCATCAATTTCTCAAAGTTCCTTAGACAACATTAATTTTATAGTTAGTAAGGAATTTTTTTAAAAATTTATTGAGCTTATATATATATATATATATATATATATATATAATATTCAAATTTCAGAAATTTTACTTTTAAAAGTCTTTTCAATATATATTCTTGTTACACTTATTGGTAAACCAATTTAAATTTTGTAAAGCTAGCAGTGAAATTTATGTGTCGAGGAGGCATGAAGACGAAAAACAGTTTCTTAAAATTGGCCTTTAATAATCAATCATAAAAAGTCACTTTGCTCGTTACTGGAGCGATAAAAATAAGTTCAAAAATCAACATTACCAGAGAGACATCCGATTCGAACCGTCTTCTAATATTGTAAAAATTAATTTCTAATCTAAAAATGGTGATGCAACCTGCAGTTGCATTGCCAACCAGTTGTTCTCTCCCTCAAGAGTTAAACCACTCACATACTTCTTATATTTCCGTTTCTCCTTCCTTTTTAAAAACTAACATGAGCCGAGTTTAAATACTAGCTCGATTTGCATGGCAGTTGCTGCCAACCTCAAATCACGAAACTCAAAAGATCGGGTTCGAATCGGTGTGCTTACTTTCATTGAGATCATGGAACGGGATTGGAAAAACAACACAAGGAGATCATAAAAATTTGGATCCGATTTTTAAATGTCTAACAATCGGCCCCCTTTTTCCAATCTCTCGTACCATTATCTCTTACAAATCAGTAAATTAATTTTTAATCTATAATCACATGTTATACAATTTAACACAAAAAATACATTTTATTCACAATCTTTATTGTAATAAACCTAATATTTTAATCTTAAAGAAAAACAAAGTCTTATTCTCTAAAAGAAATAATTTTCTACAAAATTCTAACAATTTTTTCCTTTACCATGGGTTTGGTAAAAATGTCCGCCAAATTATTTTTGGTACCTATATATTTAATTTGGAAAACCTTGTCGTATATCAAATTCCTTAGAATATGATAACGAACATCGATATGTTTTGTTCAACAATTTTCTACCGGTGACTTTGAAAAACTTATAGCAGCTTGATTATCACAAAACATTACATTTTCACTTAATTCCAAATTTAAATTTTTATTATCAATTACATTCTTTAGCCAAATGAATTCTTAGCTGCTTCTGTTAAACTAACATACTCAGCTTCCATGGTCGACAGACTAACGGATTTTTGCTTTGAAAGTTCGCGATGAAATTGGAGTTTCGTCTATAAAGTTATGAACCCTCCCATCGACACTCGATCATTCCCTATTTGTAGCAAAATCCGAGTCTGTGAATAACATCTTAGTTTTAAGGATTTAACTTTTGAAAGTTCTAATTTGTATTCTTGAAATACCTCGTCAAATGACTCACCTCGTAATTGTGTGTTACCTCGCGCAACTAAGCGGGCCTTTGTATCTAACAATTTTATTATTTTCATTATATTTAATATTATAAACCCAACGGTTTTCTAAAATTTTTATATTATCCGGATGATCAACTAAATCCCAAACTTTACGTTCCTTCATTACGTTAATTTCTTTATCCGTTGCATCATGCCATTTAGGTGCGTCTCTGGATCTTATCGCCTGTTTGTAACAGTTAGAATAGTTACTTCAACCATAAGAGCTTCTTGTTGCTCTGACAAATCTGAAAATCCCTGGGATTCGGTATTATCTTTTCTAAAATTAAATAAACTAGGATCACACTTAATATTATGCCTCTTACAGTATCTCTATTTCTTTAAAAGATTTCAATCACCCCCGGGTTGCTTCCCCTTCTATACTATAATATACGTTGGATCCAGTTACTTTCCTACCTATATTTCGAATCCACTTAATCTCTGTACATGGGATCAAGCTATGATTATCGGAAGATGCATCTGGGTTTTCAGATGTTGAGCGCGTTTCCGTACTTGTCTTTAAAACTAAACGACTCGTTAATGAATCTTTTACTCTATCAAAATCATCCTCATCATAATAATCAGGAAGGTTTAAATTATATCCAAGGTTACTATTAACTTTTTGTCTAAAATTAATTCCCCTCTTATTTTCATCGAATCTTACATTAATAGTCTCGACTAATTTATTTTCATCTATCAACCATATTCTATAACCCTTAGTACGTTGTGCGTATCCCATCATAATTCCCATTTTCGCACGCATATCGAATTTTTTCTAATTTGTTTTGGTACACCAGCGTATGCCAAACATCCAAAGGTTTTAGATGCAATACCGATGGTTTTCTACCTGAATATTTTTCGAAAGGCGTTTTGTTACTGTCTTTGTGACAAATTCGATTCCACGCATAAGTGAAACAAAGTAATGCTTCTCCCCAAAACTTATGGGGAACTTCACTAGACTTAAGCAATGTTTTGATGCCATCTAGAGCGGTTAAATTGAATCTCTCCGCGACCCCATTCATTTCTGGCGTATATGAATTTGTTACCTCATGCTTTATACCCAGTTCTGTCAAGAAATTATCCATATCTTTATTACAAAATTCTAGTCCGCCATCAGTTCTAACTGCTATTACCTTTTTACTTAGAAAACGTTCTGCTCGTTTCTGAAATCTTATAAACGTATGAAATACGTCAGATTTATTTCTTATGGGAAATACAGTCACCTTCCTTGAATAATCATCAATTATACTCAAGAAATATTTATTACCGCCTTGGCTTTCAGTTGGCATTGGACCACAGAGGTCCATATGCAACAATTCCAATGGACGTTTTGATCTTACGGCCCCCGTCTTTTTGAATGAAACTTGTAATGGTCCCTAGGGACCTCACTTTGAGAACTAGAATAATTATGAGATATAAAAGAACCAGTAGCCATTATTATAATTAACTTTCTTTATTTGATTATCTTTCCCAAATAGAATCAAAGACTTATTAACAACAACAATGCGAATATCATGAGGTTTTAAATATAATGTTCTTTAAATTAACTCAATTAATTAATAATCTAATTAATCAATTCATTAAATAACGATCACGCAGAAATTACCACGATAAGAGATCCCAGAATTATATTCAATAATGTTCTTAATGAACATTTAACTTTAATCTCACTCTTAAAACTTTAATGAGACTTTAAATACAATTTTATATTTACCACTCGGAATCTCAATTCTTCATGAGATTAATTTATCTTCAACTACAATATTTCAATTCAAAATCACTATAACTCTATTCTTCAATGTCTATCTCCTACTGCTCTAACTTTACTATTTCGTTTGACTTAAATACTGAATCTAATCTACATAACAAGTAATCCTGTCCGCTCTTTGGAGTTGATTGGAAATAGGTAGGGAATTAAATTTCCCTAAAAGGTCGGTTCAGAAGGTTAGTGATAAAGTTCCGTATTGATTCGTCACAACCCCCCTCCAAAAAGAAAACGGGATTTATTCGAAGGACTCAAATGTCCTGAAAATAAATTACGTAAATCTTATCTTTGTCTTACAGTACCGACGATATTAATTTCTAACTGTATATTATTGAAACATCTTCCGTAATGAAAAAGGATAAAATTACGATTTAGAATTAATTGACAAACCTCATAATATTTTACAAGTTTAAATTAATCCCTGCACTCTATCCATTCGGCAAGGGGCGTGGGAAAAACCACCCTAGTGGTGGCAAAAACCAGCCCCATAGAGTATGACTTATATATTATACAAAAAAATACAATACAATCTTCTGTGGCACTGGAACATCGAAGACTTCAGGGTCAGCTACCCTGAAAGATTGATATCCATTTGAGAAGTAGGTAAAAGTATACATGAAGTTATACATTTGTTACATGAATGTCATACAATAAATATCTGGTTCCTTCTCATTCGAAAAACTTGATGCGCTAGTTAGTGTTAATGGTTAATCCTATCTAACTTCGCCGCGCTCTAAGGTACCAGATGTGAAACAAAACATACATAGAAACACACATAGCATATAATAATAATCATTTTGTAATAAACAAATAACACAAACAACCAAATGAATTGTCGCATCTTAGCGAAGTCATACATCGAAGTAAACAAATGCAAAATTTACAGATGTTTTCTCCAAAATACAAAAAGTAACACAAAAGTCGTTTTTTTCTGTTATAGAAAAAAAACACACACAATGCAGTGTCCACTTTTGTTAGTCTTCTTAATTTTAGAGTCCGCCCGTGACTTGCTTTAATTGCAAAAATTCTTCATTTGTTCGTACCGCGAAGATAATGAAACAATACAACCTGGATTTTGTCTGTTAAATACTATGCACTGGATCTCCATTCATCGCTTCCATACTGAGGCTTCTTCTGTGGAATATGCTGCCAGGTATGCCGTTGATTTCGATGTTGTTGAGGTCCTCATGGATTCTGTCTTTTTCTTGTATACGGCTCCGTAGATTGTATGGGCAAGGTCTTCTTGTATTGGTTTGATTCGACCGGACTGTTTTCTCCGCTTGTTCGTTGTGTCTTCTCGTTGTCGCTCTGGTCTGACGGGTCTGGTTATCACGTCCACTAACTTCCATTCGGGATCCACTTGTAGTCGTAGCAGTTCCTGCGATCAGGCAACTTTGATGGACCTGCAATGGACTGTACTCCTGGTGAAGAGGTATTAGGTCTTTTTAAATTTGTAAGTTCTTGGACGAGATCGAGGAAGGGATCGACCTCTTGATTCCCTGCCTTTGCTCAGGAGCGTGTCTTTTCCGGTCTGATGATCAGATCCTTGTCGGGATCTTTTCTTACATATCTTGGATCTTTTTATAGCTGGGTCCTTCGACGCAGTACTATTAATTTTACGTTTATTTCTGGGGATCTCCCGTGTGGTGTTACTCTGCCGTGATCTACACCTCTCACTTTCCTGACTAGAGGTTTTCCTATGCTCTTTAAACTGTCCTTGATGTGATCTATTTGACCCATGACTAACTTCTTGTTCGTCATATAGAGTTTCTATCGGACTATCCGAACTAATCGTGTCTGACTGACGAGGTCGGTACACTCGAACCTGATCAATATTAACAGTTATATTTCTTCCGTTTTCCAAATAACTAAATTATTTCCTTTTATTTCTAAAAACCTTATAGGGACCTTCAAACTTAGGCATAAATTTTCCCACCTGTTTCTTACCCGCAGCACTTAAGAAATGTGTTTGAAGTAAAACCAAATCGTTCACTTTGATGTGAACATCCCTCCTTCTGAGATTGTAATGTTTTTCCCAAGACCTATGCTGTTTTTGCATATTTCGTCTTGCCTCATCGAATAATCTTTCGATGTTATTACCAACATATTTCGCATCCTCCGTAACATTTATGAGCTTGCTAAACGGAGTTATGATTTTCCTTCCTAAAAACAACTCAGCCGGAGTTTTATTTGTCGTCTCATTTACTGCCGTGCGCAATGCGAAAGCGAACTCGTGTAGAAATTGGTCCCAGTTTTCATGATTTTCTTCAACAAAAGAAGCTATCATTTGAACTAAATTTCTATTCACTCTCTCCGTGAGATTAGACTGTGGTCTGTACGTTACCGTTTTCATATGTTTGATGTCCAACCTGTGACTGAGATGTTCAAACACGTCAGAAATAAATTGGGGCCGTTATCACTTATCAAAGAAATCGGAGCTCCGTAACGCGCTATATAGTTATTAAAAAAGGCATTAGCTATTGTCTGGGCTGAAGCTTTACGAAGAGGAATCAGCTCACACCACTTAGTGAAGTGGTCAGTTATAACTAATATGAATTTATATCTCTCGGGTCGGGATGCGGGGTAGGGGCCTACTAAGTCTAGCGTTACAATTTCATTTGGATATTTCGAAACTATAGGCATTAAACGACCAGCTGGTAGCGCGTTTTTATAATTAAACTTTTGACACCGGTCACAGGTTGAAACATATTCAAATATATATTTTCTCATAAATGGAAAATAGCACGTGTCACGAAGTTTAAGATATGTCTTCCTCTTTCCGAGATGTCCTGCCAATGGCAGATCATGAAATTCTTTCATTATATCTTTTCGAAGAGAACCAGGAATATAAACTCTTAGTTCTCCCAGATTAGAAAAATACTTCGCGTAAAAGAGGAGACCATTTATTAACTTGAAGTCCTGGGACCAACTCTCGCATACCGTCGCATTAACAGAACCGTCATCAGGGTTTTCTAAGTATCGATAAATATGTCCTAATTCAGGATCTTCCCTCTGTTCCTTAATGAATTGTTCACGGGAATTTATTGCGAGGGCTCTAAGAGCTGCGCACGAAATTTGCGACCCCTCGACACTGTCTACTGGATTTCTTGATAAAAGATCTGCGACCACGTTTTGAACACCAGGTCTGTGTTCCCATTCTATGTTAAACTCTGACAATTTCAATGCCCATCGGATCATCCTACTTGATAAATTCTTACCATTGGTTAACTTCGTTAACGCTGCGTGATCTGTAATCACTTTCACAGGTAGGGGTCCAAAATAAGTTTTAAACTTATTTAGAGCCCAAATTACCGCCAAACATTCTCTTTCGGTAACCGTATAATTACGTTCTGCTTTATTAAGGGTTCGAGACGCGAAAGCAATAGGTTTTTGATTTTGCTGAAGCACAGCACCAATTCCGACCCCACTTGCATCAGTGAATAAATTGAACTGTTCAGAAAAATTTGGTAATTGCAAAATCGGTGCCTCCGTTAGTGTGCGTTTGATCTGATCAAAAGAATCCTGTGCTTCTCCCGACCAGTTAAACTTCGCCCCCTTTTTCTTTAATTGGTACAATGGTTCGCATATATCTGCGTATCGCGGAATAAATTTTGGTACCAACCCGTCATCCCTAAAAATTTTGACACTTCTCTATTATTTTTGGGAGGTTTCATTTCCGTAATTGCCCGAATTTTCTTATTGTCAGTTTCGATTCCTTCTTTACTAATAATCAGGCCTAAATATTTGAGTTTGTCACGAGCGAAGTGACATTTTTCTTTATTTAACGTTAGCCCTGCGTCTCGTAATAAGGTAAAAACCTGAGTTAAATGATCTAGATGGTCTTTAAACGATGGTGATGTAATAATAACATCATCCATATAAACGGACACGAAACGCCCAATAACAGGTTGGAGGATTATATCGATAGCCCTTTGGAAATTAGGTGCCGCCCCAGAAAGACCAAAAGGCATGCGTAGGAATGCAAAAGTGCCATTGTGAGTGATAAACGCTGTTTTTCTATGTCCTTTGGACTAATCGCCAACTGAAAATAGCCACTTCTGAGATCTAGAGTGGACATAACGTTGGTGTGAGGGATATTGGTGAGTAAGTCATCAATAACCGGTAATGGATATCGAGGATATTTGGTAATTGCATTTAGTTTCCGATAATCGATCGCGAAACGATACGCCTCGGGAGAATCTGGAGGAAGGTCATTGTTCTTTCGAGTTAATACGACTGGAGATGCATAGGGCGAATTAATAGGACAAATTGTACCATCCCGTAACATCTTATCTATGTGATAATCAATAATGCCTTGTTTGACCCTGTCGTACTTGTATGGTCTCGACACTACCGGTCCTTTATCTCCAGTATCTATCTCATGATATACAACATGCGTTAATCCCGGTTGATCGGAAAATAACCCTTTAAAATTATTAAATAAGGCTTTTAATTGCCTCTGTTGCTCGTCATCAAGTTTCGATTCTGTGAGATCAATATCAACGAGTTTCTCCTCTTTAGGTGTTTGTTTGATCAGATGATCGGGAATGATTAAGGATTTCTGATCAAAATCTAATGTTAATCGCGACGCCTTCATAAAATCAATCCCCAGAATGCACTGATACTGCATGTTATCAAGTATATGGAATTCCCAGGGTTTCTTAAATTCCCTGATCCTAATTTGTAACTCGACCCTACCCAAATGACTGCACGGGGCTCCCTGTGCTGTCACGACTCTGTCTTTCGTCTTTTGACGAAATCGGTATGAAAATAGTTGCGGTATACCTCCTCCGAAATAAAAGATTTCTCTGCTCCCGTGTCCCATAGTGCGGTAATAAAGGTTTTGTTTAATAGAATAGGGACATATGGTAATTCGACTGGGGTCATTCTTATAGAGGATACTCTGATAGGCCGATGATCCCAAACTGGAGGATTTTCCGTACCTCGCGATCGATTACCTCCATATTCACATCGATCGCTTAAAAGTTTAAATTTCTACTTCGTTCATTTTGACCTCGAAATGAACTATTTCTCGACCCGCTTTGTCGACCGCCTTGACTGTGGAATGGTTGATCCGATTGTCCACCTTGGCGTCTACCTTCGAATCTGCGATTTGCGAAACCTTGGTTTTCGAATCGATTAAATTCCCTTTGTGGTCGGTTATTATTGGCGTATCTCTCATTATTTCTGTTTTCCCTCCAATTTTCCTGTCTATGCCGGGTATTAAAAACGATTGTTTTCATGAGGGCCTGAACTTCTAAATCCCTCACTCGAACCTCTGATTTGTCTATGCATAAAACGTTCTTCGTATTTATCAACGATTTGTAGGAGATTGGCAGTATTTCGTGGATGTCTAACTTCGACATAATCCAAAATTTGAGGTTCTAATCGACTGACGACGTGATCTATTAATTTTCCTCCGACATTTCTAGTTTAAGTATTTTATGAATTTTCAACAATTCATAAATAAAGTCCGAAGGTTGTTGATCTCGTCTTTGTGATGAGGAATAAAATCGCGTTTCTAGTTCTGACCTGTTTCTGACCACGGGAAATTGTTCTGACAATGCCTGTTTTAAGTGCGCGTAGTCTGTTGTCTTATCTTCAATGACTCTATAACCTAGAACTTCGAACCAGTCGAGTGCCCGTCCTTTGAGATGACCTTTCAAGTAAGCACATGCCAGTTGTGCAGGTATCTCATAATACGCGAGATTATGATCAATATTCTCCAAAAAATCATCTATGTTCTCAATCCCCGAAAAATATTGTTCCGGAATGATTCTAAAACTGGATCCGACTCTATTCTCGGGATTTATACGTTGGGCGCCATTGTAATGGTCCCTAGGGACCTCACTTTGAGAACTAGAATAATTATGAGATATAAAAGAACCAGTAGCCATTATTATAATTAACTTTCTTTATTTGATTATCTTTCCCAAATAGAATCAAAGACTTATTAACAACAACAATGCGAATATCATGAGGTTTTAAATATAATGTTCTTTAAATTAACTCAATTAATTAATAATCTAATTAATCAATTCATTAAATAACGATCACGCAGAAATTACCACGATAAGAGATCCCAGAATTATATTCAATAATGTTCTTAATGAACATTTAACTTTAATCTCACTCTTAAAACTTTAATGAGACTTTAAATACAATTTTATATTTACCACTCGGAATCTCAATTCTTCATGAGATTAATTTATCTTCAACTACAATATTTCAATTCAAAATCACTATAACTCTATTCTTCAATGTCTATCTCCTACTGCTCTAACTTTACTATTTCGTTTGACTTAAATACTGAATCTAATCTACATAACAAGTAATCCTGTCCGCTCTTTGGAGTTGATTGGAAATAGGTAGGGAATTAAATTTCCCTAAAAAGGTCGGTTCAGAAGGTTAATGATAAAGTTCCGTATAGATTCGTCACAAACTCTCTTGGACTTTGCTAATTTACACGGTATACAATGAGTCTTACCATTATCAGTTAAGCGTGGGAGACCTTTTACACTATCATTTTTACTAGTTTTTACCAAATAATCGTTATTAACATGACAAAAGCGTTGATGCCATATTTCTATTGATCCGTTTTTTGTTTTAGCGGTTTTATCACTAAAAAAACTAATTTCTTTACTCTTTGGTATAATATAATGATCCGGCTTAAAAAAATACAAATTTTTCATGGCGTGTCGCCGAGAACAATTTTATCCAGTCTTTATTAAAAACATTAATTTTACCTTTAGTACCCACAAAATGCGCACCTTTACTTTCTAATCTGGAACCGGATAATAAATTTCTCCTCAAGTTAGGATTAAATAATACATCAGTCAAAGTTATTTCTTGAAAACTCCCCTTATATTTTACCCGAAATCTAAGTGTACCGATTCCTTCTACGGGACAACTTTTATCCTCCGTTGCTAACAACATTTTCATGTTAGTTATCGGTTTAAGATCTAAAAATAAACTCTTGTCATTACAAAAATGACTCGTGGCAGCAGTATCTATTACCCAAACACCTTTATCAGAGTTTTCCTCAAATAAGATACAACTAGTTACGAGTTGTTTATCTAGTTCTAAAAGACTACATTCAGCTTCACAAAATCTTAAATTTATATTAAATTCTGTGTTAAAAGTTTCATTTACAGTTGAAGGAGATTTTTGTAGAGACTTTTTCTCTTTACAGTTTACTTTAAGATGTCCGTACTTATTACATACATAACACGGGCCTATAGTCTTAATAGATTGTTTAACATTTTTAATAGTTTTACAGTTAAATACCTTACCACCTTTCTTTTGGTAATCATTCTTGCCATTTGGATATCCATGAGCTGCAGCCGTAGCACCAGGTAACGTCTCCGACTTCTTCGAAGTGAAACTGCTCAAGTAAACATTCTCCGCTTTCTCCAAATCTTGTTTCATCAACTGAAGACGATTGGCTTCTAATATCAGCTCTGCTTCAATTTTGACAACTCTGAAGTCCTCTTCTTTCCATCTGTAGATTTGTTGCCCGGTAGACTGGAATTAATGAGGAAGCCACCTTATTAATTGAAAGCCTATGTACAGGTCGTCCAATTTATGACCCGCTTCTTGTAGTCTGGTTGCCGCTGTCTTTACACGAGATATGAAGATTCCAACATCTTCCCCTGGTTGGTATTTTGTTCCAAAAAATTGATCTAATAGTTGAATTACTCTTGCTCTTGGGACTGGTTCTAAGTGATCTTTTAATATCTTCCATGCAGCTACTCCGTCAGTTGTTTCCGTTATCAGATTTTTCAAATCTGAACTGATGTTAGTATAGATCAACGTATAACATCTATCCTTACGAAGTTGTAGATCTAATTTTTCCTTGTATGTTGCCTCTTCATCAGGTTGCTCTGGCTTGGTCTGTATTATAAACTGCCAGCAACCATAATGCATTAAGAGTACCTGCATATCATGCTTCCACGTGTTCCAGTTGTTTTGAGTCAACACTGATATCTGGTTGTTAAACTCCATACCTGTTACTCGATTTAGCGTACTAGCAACAGAGTTCATAAAAAAAAAAGTTCTAGACTGGAACAGTATTTAAATAGACAAAGTTCATGGCCTGGTTCAACTGCTTAGCCTGCCTCGACACAGTACATGGACTGGGCCCATAACCAAATTTGTTACACTTATTGGTAAACCAATTTAAATTTTGTAAAGCTAGCAGTGAAATTTATGTGTCGAGGAGGCATGAAGACGAAAAACAGTTTCTTAAAATTGGCCTTTAATAATCAATCATAAAGTCACTTTGCTCGTTACTGGAGTGATAAAAAAATAAGTTCAAAAATCAACATTACCAGAGACATCCGATTCGAACCGTCTTCTAATATTGTAAAATTAATTTCTAATCTAAAATGGTGATGCAACCTGCAGTTGCATTGCCAACCAGTTGTTCTCTCCCTCTAAGAGTTAAACCACTCACATACTTCTTATATTTCCGTTTCTCCTTCCTTTTTAAAAACTAACATGAGCCGAGTTTAAATACTAGCTCGATTTGCATGGCAGTTGCTGCCAACCTCAAATCACGAAACTCAAAAAGATCGGGTTCGAATCGGTGTGCTTACTTTCATTGAGATCATGGAACGGGATTGGAAAAACAACACAAGGAGATCATAAAAATTTGGATCCGATTTTTTAAATGTCTAACAATTCTTTTAAGCCTTTATGAGATCTACATTTATCAAATATTTACCTCTGCTTGCGCTTATTCTTTTAATACGTATATCCTTTTCAACTTAATAAGAATCATGTAAAATTGTTTTTCGATAGAGAACATGAAAATAACTGATATTTTCATAAGAGTTTAACATAGTAATTCATAAACTCATTAAAACTTACTTTTTTGAGTTAATAACTATGACTTTTTAATGTGCGTGTGTGTGTGTGTGTAAGCGGGATCCTTTTTTCCCTGGAATGTCGTTACTGGTTTTTCTAACAGATTTATCAGGACTCCTACAAAATGAATCACGATCAACATTGTCTTCTATCCCTAAAACTTAAGGATACTTGCCAGTTTGAGATACCAATGTTCCTGTAAAGTTCTGTCACATTGGTGGATAGATTTCAATGTCGGAGGATCAACATTCCATTCTATTCTAACATGTCGCTGTCCATAACCAAAGTACGCACTGCACCTTTCGCTGTGGCGTCCATATCTTTAATAATGAAGTCAGTGTAACAAGTTTATTGTCTGCGATTGCCGAACAATGTGCACACGTGCGGCCGATCGGACTAGACCGAAAAAACACTTTGAGTGTTTTCCAATTTAAGGATGAACAGTTTACTACAGTGCTTTTGTAACTTTCAATACTTGTGGCCCACTTTTCTATCATAATTTTCATCGTGACACCCCCATACAATAACAATGTATTGAATGCAATAATACAATACTTTGAAACTTAATCTACAAGACGGTTTTTTAAGTGCCACAAACGTTAAACATCTCACTAAGCCAAAGAATTAATTGTCCCGAACGTATATATACGTCTTCCTGTAATACGATTATTTCTGTGCACTTCTCTCTACACAATTATTCAGAAGGCTTTGGAATGCAATAAAAGGACCTTGACAGTGCCTGTTAAGGATTTACTTATTTCAGAGGATTTGCTTATTTGTTCATTTTCTATTCCCCCCCAATGCACCCCATACGCTAGCCTACGTGTAAAATGGTGGCATTAGGGAGCGAATCACGTAATTTTTAATCGGTATTTAATGAATTAATTATAAATGTAAAATCTATCAAGAAAAGTGTTAATTTCTGTATATAATTTTATATATGAAAAGCCGATGGGGTCTCTGGTAATTGTTAAACGTTCTTAATTTAGCATTGTTTAGTTAATTGGAAAATACATTGCGCAGTGCTGATATATTTATAAATGTATTATATCAGTGTAAATGTGTATTTTATTTTTTATGTCAGAATGTATTTTATTTGTTTACTTTCAGTAAGTTTATAATTTCGTTAAATATCTCTTTTGCTTTCTACTTTTCAATATGCTTGCGCCCTTCTCGTAGGGTTATCACCCCCCCAGGGGGTGCGCCCCACAGTTTCAGAAACGCTGGTTTATTACATTCTGAGGGGTAGTTCCGTAATAATAAGCCATGACTTTTAAATACTTTAAGCCCATACATCCTGTATGTAAATTTGAAATCTCAAAGTCAGAATTCATGTGCATATTTATTATATTGATTGAGGGTGGTCATTTACTTACATATTGTTTTTGTCTCATTTAGGTGGAATTAAACATTTAATATATTTCTTTATATTTTTATATAGACTTTAAATATATAGATATATATATATTTCTTAAGATTAATTTTTTATGCCATACAAAGCGTATTCCTTAGCTCATTTTAAAATACCTTATTCATTCTTCCTATCCGACAGAAACAAACGAAAAGTCTTGTTAGAGAAGGCCTACGAGAATTACTCTACTGCTTGCACTTTACTTAATTTTCGCAACAGTAATGTCTCCCTCCAGGTGTGAATGTGGATTCTTAACCTTTTCTTAATATAGGGTAACTTGTTTGTCGTGTCGTTTAAGATAGAACTGGGGATGATTTGTATTTATCTGATAGTTATCGAAATGTAAGGGGGTTTTCTATTTACATCAAGTAATTGCCGAAAATGGCACAGTTAGTGAAGGAAACTCTGTTGTTGATTCTTTGGAACATGACGAAACCCTCCCCAGGAGCGTTTTTTATTCTCTCTAATCATTCTCTTTCTCAAGGAATATTAGGAATATTCTATTTATTTTTGCCTGTTTATTAAATACTTTGATGTCTTTTTATGAAGAATTTGTATTTGAAAATATTTCTATTGCTAACATTTTTTCAGATAATACAGAAGAACCTTTTTTGTGTGCGGTTTCTTTTGCGCGGTTTTATTTTTGTACGATTTTTTTCTCCCATATTTTTTATGCAGTATTCGAATTGGCTCTACTGTAATGTTTTCTACGAATGTACATACATACACTTCAAGACGCTGTATTCATTGGTTATAAACAGTATCTCAACATTGATCAATTTTTTTCTCTCAGCGTTGTTCAATTGATTTCTCTCAACGCACTAGCAGCGCGCAATTGAGGATGAAACTTTCAATTACAGTGACATTATCAGTAATTTGATAGATCAAGAAGGACCAGAAGAACTGGATTCTTTGAGAGTGGATAAAATACATGCAGGTATCGAGCTTTCTAACAAATTCGAAAAACATTTTCGTAAAATAGATACCAATTCCAAAAGGAATTTGGAATCCAAAAAGAGCTTCGAACATACATATTTGCTTATCTTGAGGCTCACAAGCAATTGCCCAACCGACCATCGTCACAAAAACTTATCACTTATTTTATGATGCCAAGATATAAACCAATTGAAATTGTATCTTCAAGTGACGAAAGCGATTTTGAACTAATTTATCATTGGAAGATGCGCCCTGGGTTACGATGAGTAAAAGTGAATTACATATGGATGAACATTTTGAAAATTTCTCCATGTATACAATGAGAAATCAAATGTTTTTAAAATGTTTCCATGCGGAATTTAGTTATTTATTTTGTTTGGAAATACTCTCCCTCCCCCATAAATTACGAAAATAATTGACATATTTTTAAAGGCGACTTTTTTTATGCGGTACCTCTCCACCGCATCAAAAATTCTGTAGTATGTCGACAAAGTTGTTAGTTATGCGAAGATTTCATACATACTTACATATATATTTTGTGTGGTTTTATTTATGTGATACCTATCTACCACACAAAAACAGGTTTTCCTGTCCAGTAATTCTATAAGAGTTTTTATTGAAGATGGATAAAATATATTTACCATGCGCCACAAATACCGTACAAAAAGAACAAACAAAAAGCAAGCAAGCAAAAAAAATAATGGATAAATAGCAAAATACAAGTTACGAAACAAGTGGGATTACAAAATCAAACTATGGAGTTACAAATTCAAACAAGTACATTTACAAAATTAAATAATTGAGTAACACAAAGCCAAGATAGTGATGTAACATGAGAAAAAAACAAGGTCATAATATCCCAGCAATGAAAAACTTACAGAATCAAATCAATGAAATTAAAAAGTAATAAGAATGTAGTTTTACTTGAAACAAGCTGAAAAATATTAGGAAGCCAGGTGATATTAAGAATATGTAGTTTAACTTTCGTACACAGATGCATATTTCCTTTCTTTCTTTAATTTTAAAACAAAAAGGATAAGATATTTTTAACACTTAACTCACCAACATCATTGCAGTCACAGAATTTGGAACATCACATATTAAATCTATAGAGAGAGTGACAACGGCCAGATTGAGTTAAATATACATTTATTAAGGGGAATTATTTACAAGGGAGGGCTAAAAGTTAGTAAAAAGTAATCGAAACATCATTAGATCGTTGGATTCCACGAGGCGTTTCGTTCCAGCGCCCTCGTTATCGTCTCATCGCCGTCGCTTCTCTCGGTCGTCTCCCGCGCAATCGTTCTATTCCAGTCTGGTTTACTCGTTACCCTCGAACCGCCTTGTCAGATAGGTGGCGCTCTCTTGGCATTACGTCATTAATGAATATAGGAGGGATACGATATGTGCACATCCATTCCTACATCGGCCATCATGACCAAGCATGCGTCCTCGCATGTAAAATGCAGTGTAATTCAAAATTTCATGAAATAAAACTAAAAAGCTAGAGGAAATAAACTTACAAATAAAACAATTATTAAAACAGACAAATATGTATCACAGAAAATCAAAACTAATAATAAAGAATAAAAAAAATAGGTATACAGATGGAAAGAAGACAAACAATACAAAGCAATCTTGAGTATGGTGATAATGTCGAAAAAAAAATGTTAAAGTAAAAGTTTGCGTTCGTAATGTAACATTCATTTGTTAGGCCATGGTTTCAAGTATTCAGCACAAGTACTTGTTTTGGTTGGGCCATCAAAATTTCCACATTTTTCGACGTTGTAGGTATCGTTAGGTTTTACTTGTGTTATTTTATATGGACCGATAAATTTATTGCAGAGTTTTTGTCCAGGTCCTTGTTGCGTTTTTTTAATAGCAACTAAGTCACGAAAAACTGTATTGATAAAACGTTGAAACGTTGAAGGGCATGTAGAGAGTCCGAAAGGCATTTTAAGGAACTGAAATTGACCATTTTGTGTTACAAAGGAGGTATATGGGTGACTCTGTTTGTTAACAGGCACATGGAAAAACCATTACGTAAATCAATGGTACTGAAAACTCTAGTATCCTGAAGTTTATCTAAAATATCCTCGATGAGGGGCAGAGGATAGTGATCCTTAACTAACACACGATTTAATTTTCGAAAATCAATGCAGACTCGTGGACTGCCGTCTTTTGCGGACTACTAGGACTTGGCTAGCATAAGCAGATGAACATGGTTCAATAACTACCATTTTGTATCCATTCATCTATTTGTTTATCTACTATATCACGTTCAGTAAAAGGTAACCGTCTTGAGAATGATAAATTGGTTTATCGTCCGTCATGGTAATGCTTAACTCAATATCCGTCGTTTTAATTTTATTCGGCCTATAACATACGAGTAATGCCTCAACATCATTACGAGTTTGTTTTGGAATTTCAGGGCCAATATCAAATTTAGGAATGTCGTCAGTAATTGCGAAAACAAATGGTTGTGGAGAAGCGTCGGATACTTCGTTTTGTAGCTTAGAAAACATAACACTATCAGGGGTGATAGTCAAATTAGCTTGTTTAATTAGATTACAACCAATAATAATATCAAAGTTCATTGAGTGGTTGGGGACAACATTAATTTTAACAGGAAAGTCTTGGTTGTCAATTGAAACAGTTGAGTTGAACGAACCAATTACATGAGTTTTTGAAAGGCCAAAACCAGTTAGTATATTACCACTATTTATTAAAGAAGGGGGAGCCTAATTGATTCCATACACTTTCTTTCATTAAGGTTACTTGACTTCCGGTATCAACTAAAGACAATATTTTTTAGATAAAATTTTAACTTCTTTACACATAGTAGTTAATGGGGTAATTTCATCAACATTATTAGAAGAAGGGATATTTTTTTTGAGGACAAGCATCAGATTTATGGCCAAAATTTTCGCATAATATACACTTTGGACCACGATGTTTATCTGGGCAAAATTTAGAAATATGACCGGATCCCGAACAATTAAAACAAGTTACGTGATTCCTATCTCTGAAATTTTTATTCTCAAATTTTGAATTAGGCTTTGGTGCATTGAATTTTGGATATCTATCATTTTCGATGTTTATGAAGTGTACTTTCAACATCACGGCGTTGGCTACTAAAGTTTGGACTACGCGACGTATCATAAGAGTGATTTTTGCTTTTATTTTGAAATATTTTGTCATAAATTCCTAATTTTCTTTAAATTCCTGAATTGTTGTACATCCATATAATATTAGCTTATTTGAAGGAGAATCGGGGATTCCATTAATACAATATTCCATAATTGAAGTTTCGTCCGAAACCCTTGACCTCGATTCGCTAATTCCCGAATAGCGACTAAATATTGGAATACCGTTTCATTAGGCCGCATTTTTCTATGTTGTAATTCCTTATGCAATTGAGCTTGATTTAATTTTTTTCCGAATTCCTGAATAAGTAATGTTTTTATACAACTGTAAGAGTTTATACCACGCTGAGATTGAATAAATAATTTTGCAGTTCCTGTCAAAAGCCGTTTTTACAAAAACAATTTTTTGTTGTTCGAATTTATTATGAAAAAGCGGATAAATCAGCTAGTGAAAACAAAATATTATTACAAAGTTCTTCGGCAGTTCCATTTGTTTCTAGTTGTAAAAATTAGCTAAACAGATTAAATCGGGTAGGTTAAATTTTTTTAAAATAACGGCGGAGTAGTCTTCAATATCAAAATCTTGTGCGAAACCCGTAAACTTTCGCAATTGTTCTCTACCTAGAGGTCCAACTGAATGGGTGATAGTTAAAAACAACAGAATACAATAATTTTACATTTTGCGTATTGCCAAATTTCAAAGCTTGCGCGATAACTGGGATATCATTCAGTGTTAAGTAAGACATAATAAATCACTTAAATTGAACCAAAATACGTAAAATATACAAATATTTGCAGATCACTTAAAATGATATATGAGTAAAATATTTCAACACAGAAAAAAAAAATTAATACGCTATGAAAGGATTAAAGTCTAGAATAAAATGTCACTAGTAGCAGTTGGTACAAGTTAAAAAAAATATATCGTATCACAGTCACATTAGCAGTTTCAAAATATATTTTCACAATCACTGAGAGTTTGTAAAAAACAATGGAAATAAAAACTCACGGTAAACTTTTGCATACAACGTCTTGATTGTTGAATATTAACTTTCATGAATGTATAATAGTGTTGAAGAAAATCTTGATGTGTCGGCAAATTATCGAATAAATATCTTCACAATCGTGAATTTTCACACAACACTTGAAATTGAATGAAATCGTCAAAACACGTTGAAAAACGCTTTGAAGAATAAATGCACTTGAATTTGAATAAAATCGTCCGACACACATTGAAGAACACATTGAATAAATTCACTTATCTTGCATCGTCATCGTCCTTTTACTTCGGTTTTCTAGGGGATTTTAAGTTAAGGGAAAGGCCGAGCCCCCATATAGAGAGAGTGACAACGGCCAGATTGAGTTAAATATACATTTATTAAGGGGAATTATTTACAAGGGAGGGCTAAAAGTTAGTAAAAAGTAATCGAAACATCATTAGATCGTTGGATTCCACGAGGCGTTTCGTTCCAGCGCCCTCGTCATCGTCTCATCGCCGTCGCTTCTCTCGGTCGTCTCCCTCGCAATCGTTCTATTCCAGTCTGGTTTACTCGTTATCCTCGAACCGCCTTGTCAGATAGGTGGCGCTCTCTTGGCATTACGTCATTAATGAATATAGGAGGGATATTTAATTTTTACAAATTTTAAGTAAAAAATGGGTCAAATTTCGCAATGTTTGATAAAATATTTCCTAATTTAGTAAAAATTCAAAATTAGCTGAAAGCTCATTTTTAGTATAATGAGAGAGGTAGGTGTACTTTAATAGTATGAAAAATTTCAAGCATGTACATAAAACAGATTTTGAGAAAAGGTACATCGAAAACAGCCAATTTAACATTGTCAGTATTGAGAGAGAGAGGGTCTGAAATAATGATGAACAGTAAGGAATTGTGTGATTTTACAATTTGTAAGAAAAGGGATTGCAAAAGATTCCTTGTGGAATGGTTGAAAAAGTTTCTTGTATAACAATTTGACAGCATATTTCAAACAGGTGTAATATATATATATATAGGCTAACAATGCAATTGAAATATAAGTTGCGTAAATATTCTGATTCTGAAACTATTTTAAAATGTTAAAAACACTTCTGTATAAAATTTAAAAAGAAATACTTTTCAGTATTCAATTTTGTTAAATTATTATACAAAACTGTTCGTTGAATTTTGAGTATATTAAGAGGAGTTGGAAACCTCTCTCTCTCAATACTGACAATGTTAAATTGGCTGTTTTCGATGTACCTTTTCTCAAAATCTGTTTTATGTACATGCTTGAAATTTTTCATACTATTAAAGTACACCTCTCTCATTATACTAAAATATGAGCTTTTAGCTAATTTTGAATTTTTTACTAAATTAGGAAATATTTTATCAAACATTGCGAAATTTGACCCATTTTTTACTTAAAAAATTTGTAAAAATTAAATTTTTGAGTTTTTTACAAAAAACTCATTTTAGTATATATTAGTCATCATTATAAATAATTCATAAAAAATTTACATACCTGTGAACAGTAGTTTCTGAGAAAAGGTACATCGCACATTAAAATTTACATTTTGAGATAAATTGATTTTAATGTATACAGTGCGACTTCTAATCGGCTAGGAAAAAAAAAATAAAAGGCTCAATTTAAAATAAAAGATACATGTTTTGGTTTATATAAGTCGTTACACTTTTAAGCAAAAACAAAGTAATTTGTTTACAATTTTCGCCATTAAAATGGGCGTGGCCCAAATTCAACGATTATTTAAAAATACGTTTCAAGGGCTTCTAAATATCCTAAGGGTTAAAGTAAGGTATTTTTAGAAAGGTTAAAATCTAAACAATTTAAAAATGTAAAAATCTCAAATTGTCAAAAAAATAAAATTTTAGGTTTCCAACACCCCTTAAGTGTATACACTCTCAATTCTTTAAACATTTATTGTTTAGAAAATAATTTTTACTATCAATTGCAAGAGTTTGTGTATTTTAAGTTCTTTAATTTTAATTATTTTGCTTGCCTAATTAATAAAATTATTTAATTTGCATCAATCAGTATATATATTCAATTCGTATTAAACTTAATATACTTGATGCTTTCATTACATATGTACAACTCTGTGTGTGTCGATCGCGGATCTCATTCCAATCACATTTCATGTGCACTGCCCTCGAGAAAGAAAAGTACTTCTGAAATTTGTTATGAAGATAATGTACATAAAAAAATTAGACTAATAAAGGTAAGATGTCGAAAATTTCATTATAATATAATATCATATGTTAAACTATGCAAGTATTTGGTTTTACTGTGCTGTACTTAATTAGCTAAATCTCCACTTTTACTATTTAAGAACGACAAGGATTAGAGAGAGTTAAATACAGGATTAGATGAACACCTTATTTGACAGTACATTGAAATTAATGCATTTATAATATAATTATTATATTATTATGTATAATCAGGATGACCTAAAACACAATTATAGACACAGTCCAGTTGTGACGGGCTTTCATCGCGATTTCCATTAATGTCCTTTTGGGGTTCTTTGGAGCCAGAATGTCAATTCTTTCCACCCAACTCTAGAAGAAGAACGTGGGAATGCAAATTATGAATCTTATAAATAGTAGAAATTTAGCGTTCGCAAGGTGGCTATGTGAAGTTGATGTATGAAGTGTAATGTGTTTATGACTTGCAAAGCTTAAGTAAGTGTAAGGGGAAATTACAAGTTCAAGAATTAACCTAGCCATACCTGTGCCTTCAAGATAAAAGTGGATACCATTCCACAAGGATTAAAGCCACGTCATTACGACCAAGAGAGTAGCTGTTACCTAGATTAAGATATAAGGAAACTACGTGTATTAAGAAGATTAGCCGTAATCTGTAAAGTTAGATATAGTGGTCAATTACGCGATTATTTGGTAATACGAATTGTGTCTTCTCACTCCAGATCCGCTTTCTATAATTATTATTATCATTGTGAAAAGTGATTAAGTTAAGCTCTTAATAAAGATATATTAAGATGAATGATATGTCTGGTTCTTTTTTTCCTACAGATACAGGTCGCGTAGATAACGTAGAAATGGGGCACCCACGGGTACATGCCTCACTATCACATTAATAAAACCACCATTTATTTAAACGTGGACTTTAAATAACCAATCACAAAAGGCAGGGGGCAGTGCAGAGCAGTCGAGCGTTTATAGAAGAGTGTGTAGACTTCGGAAAACATTGCAATCGTGGCGTAATGCAGAAACGGAGCGATTTATCTGACTTCCAAAAGAGCATTCGGGTAAGGGTGGAAGCATTTCCGAAACGGCTAAATTTGAAAACAGTCCGCTTGCCGCTGTAGTAAAAGTATACCGTGCATGGCAAAATGAAACTGTCCAAAATTAGCGACGTAGCAAATGGTCCAGAGAGGACAGAGGTGAACGACGGCTGAGGAGATGAGTTCAGGTGAATAGACGTACTACAGTTGAACACCTGACCAACCAGATGAACCAAGGTGCTACCACTTGTCTCCCAGACTACTTTTCAGCGAAATTTGCTGCGTTTGGGCCTCCGAAGCAGCATCTGGTTCATGCACCTATGCTGACTACTATTCATTGGCAACGGAAGTTGGAATTTGCACGCCAGTACCGCAAGTGGATGTCCACTGAGTGGCGACAGAAAGCATTTTCCAATGAATCACGTTTTATGCTCCATCGGACTGATGGACGTTGGCATATATGGTGAGAAACCTCTGAAATCAAACACACTTTTCAAGTTTTCGTTGATAATTTGTGAAAAAATATCAATCAAACTGAACCAAAATATTTTAAATGTGCGTGACTATAATAAAGAACACAAATCACGGACATTTTTCGCTAACATTACAAGAATGTTATTTGCAAGCAAATCCGTCAGATTTTGTTCCAGTTATCGTAGTTTATTGGCCTTTGATGATCGACATATAGCATGTTGAACTTTTTCTCATTTGTGACTTTTTCACAGGGCGAAGTATTTCTTATGGTACACTTGTGGCTTTATATTTTTCTTGTTGGAGTTCTTTAGGTGACAAATACATTTTACCTCCCCTGAAGATTGCCACATAGGGTGATACTACCAAGGTCATTGATAACAAAAATAAACATTTTACCCACAATTAACGATTTTATGAGCCTGGGGTGATTCTGTGCACCACACGCCCACTCCCGGGTTAAAACCTACTACAAATTTAAAGGAATGTAATTTTTCCCATCTAATTTTAACACACAACATTTTTCTATAGAACTAACAGAAAATACACATAATAAAGATTCAAGTAAAAAGCTACTTTAAAGAAATTCTTATTTCAAAAATATATGGAATTCATCTCTCTTGCATATAAAATATGTATAAGAACCAATTTAAATGTTTCTGAGAATCTATTTAATGGTGCTTTGTGAACGTTTTATTTATTTAGTTTTTTATTAATACTAATAATTATAATGGAAGTATAAAGTAATAATATAATAACCGTAATAAAATAATAATAAATATTTCAATATCAATATGTGTTGTGTTTTTACCCATAATACAAGAATCGTATTAAGTACTGTGACCTTGAGTTTCTGGGTAGCACGCGAGAGAGATCACACAGCTTAAGGTATCCGACTACGTTCGAAACCGTGATTTTGCAAAAGCGTATAAATGGATAATATTTATGATATTTAGTGTCATTTAGATTAGAAAATGTATATAAAATAGTTTTAAGATTTTATTACAATAAAAAATTATTTAAGTACAATCTTTTGACAAAAAATGAACATAGAATGTGACCCATTTTAAAAATATTCCCCTTTTGTGAAACAAAATGCTTCTATTATAATAGTTTGTCTGTATATAGCTCCGACCTCTGTACAGAGGCTCAACAAGAATTTTTGAAATATATAACTTAGAAGTGGGTTTATCCATGTTTTACGACAACAGAGGGGAGAAATTTTAAGAAAAAACGCCGATAATTATTTCAATTGGTTGTAACTGAAAATAATGTAACCTTTTCAAAAACCATAATTCAGACTCTCTGAAGAGCTTTTGTTTATGTAAGCAAAATATTATTTTAGAAGCATTTTTGTATACGAGAACATTTTGAAAAAATGTTATTGTAAGTTAGTTTTTTGCCCAAATAGTGTATTTAAATATATTTTTTTGTCAAAATGTCCTTAAAACACATTTATACATGTATTCTAATCTAAGTGACACTAAATATCATGAAAATTATCCATTTATGCACTTTTTTAAAATCACAGTTCCGAACGTTGTCGGATACTTAAGTAAAATCCCCTTTTTATTTATTAACAAATTGACACCCTTATTGTGTGGTATCTATAAGTACGAAAATTTACACTTTTAGCTATCAGCCACTTGTATGTCGTCGACATTTAGTCTTTTCCCGCTAAAATTCCTATCGATTAAGAATCTTCAAAAGAAGTAAATAAATAGAGTAGGGTTCATCCTCACACACCTTTCGCCTCCTCCTCCCTCGTATGTCATTTCGCTGATCCTCCTGATCACTATTCCCGCAGCCTTTCTCTGGAATCGCCAATTCGCTAATCACGGCTTTTAACGTCTTAAAGAAAATGGGTTTATTAAAAGCCCTCCATCATTTATCGAAAGTATCGGAGTCCTTAAAGATTGATGTCGGTGATTAAAAGTACATTGAAATTGAGTCCAAAAATCCATGAAGTGACGCAGAAGAGTCTGTCTGTAGTAGCCAGTTGACACGTCGCTTCCTGATTGGTCGGTTGGACCTGAGGCATGATGGGCAGTGACGTCAGAGTCGGTGCGTGTCGGTCGATGTGTTTCCTTCCTCTTTCGCGTGTCAGGAGAGATGGATCGGTAGAAAGAAGTCAATTCGTTAATCACATTCTCCTCTATCTTTTAAAACCTTTCGGGTGGGACTCTCGCACGCCCCCTACAATTTCTGATTGTTAACAACACGAATCTGCACCCGGCACCCTCAGTCTTGGTCCCAACCACCATTGGTTTTTCTAGGACAAGGGTCTGTCTGGGCTGCAACTCTTTTGTCACCATATATCGAAAACCATTTGAAGGGTCTATAAATAGACCTTTCACTTCGGCACTGAGACTACAATCCTTGACATTTCTTCTTCACAATAACCGACACTCCCTTCCCACATATGTAGCATGACCACATGTTACAGAGAACGAAAGAATGGACAACCGTTGAAACAGGTGTGTCCCATCTATAGTTCGCTTTGAAGAAAATGCAATATAGCGCAACCATTTGAATAGAGAGTAAAAAAGGAGTGATGGGTAACAAACAGTTGTCACAAGAGATGACGCTACAGTACAAAATTCATATAATTACATACTTCAATTACACATACATTTTTAGATTTGTAGAAAATCAATCCTTTGAAAACAACTTTATCAAAAAATGTACTCCATTTATCAAACGCAATCAAATTTTTTATTGAGGCGGGGGGTAAAATTATTTGATATTTGACATAATGATTCGACGTAAATCAATTCCCCATAAGAATTTTTAGATCTTAGAATCAATTATATTCGATGTGTATGTACAGACCGTATAAATCAATTTTTTAAACATTTTATAGTATTTTTATATATCAAATCCAAAAGCGCTTTATGCTTAAAGGGTAAAATTGGTGAATGTATAATAAAACGTTTTCTTGTATGCATCTATATATTTGAAAACAATATGTTATCTTCGTTAAAACATTATCATCGAGATTAGTTACGTTAAAAAAATCTGTAGCGCTAGTTACTAGTTGAATATCTCCTGTACCTAGAAACGCGTCATTAGTATAGAGATCCCATTGATATATAAGAATACTGCGTTTAAGAAATTGATTATGAGGTTCAATCTCCCTGTAATAGGACTCTTAGGGTCCATAGAGATAACGAAAAGGAATAAACGAAGCAGAATAAGTCTTTCCGGGCTATTATGAAAAAATCTATACACATTTGCCGAATAGATTGGAGGCATGAGGACAAGTATATGAGTTCCTTGTACACAAAGGTCGAACAAATTAATTTGATGTGGGGCTTAAAGGGTAAAGTAAAGATGTAAAGAGGGTTTAACCTACCCATAGTAAATATCTTTCTTTTACAATATCTCTGTAGAACCATGGATCATAGTTTTACTCGTCATTTTGTGATTAAAGTTCTCAAAAGCTCTTAAAAAACACTTCTATGCTATTTCGTGAAACTTGACAATATTTTCTCAGGGAAACTTATTTTATGCGGTCTTTTTCTACGACGTAACAAAAATATTTGTTTAAGAATATGAGAAAATATCTTTGTGAAACCAATTGATATCAATTTTTGAATCTTTTTCTTTATCTGCAATTTTATGCGATTCTTATCTGCTGCACAAAAATTTGTTTGATTGTTTTAATTTGAATTAAAAAATTCGTACAAACAGCTGTAACACAATTGTATTCGCATTCCACATGATACCACCTCTAAATATAAATTGGAATAGTAGGATTTCATCTGTTACTTTACAGAAAATAATTATAAAAGATATTAAACGATACAATTTTACCGTTTTTTGTTAGTTTATTTTCTTCGCAATTTAATCGTCTTTTTTATCTTTTTGTTTTCCTCGTGCTCAAGCTAATAAAATATCCCGTCTTTTTGTTCATTGCAGGATAAGTTTTTCCCGCTTGCACTATTTGAGGCTTATTTTGAATGAAACATAGCGACATAAATGTCCAAATGATGCAATATCAAAACAAGATACAAAATGCCACATTAAATGATCTAGTGTAAGATAAATCTTCGTCAAAAATAAATTCAGCATTGTAAGATTGAAAGTTAATGCACCAGATTTTATGCAAGAAACTCAATGAAGAATATTGAAGACTTCCTTAGGAAACCATCGAGGTATTTTTTGCAACAAATGGACAAATCAAATATGTAGATACATAAAACGTAAATTATTTTGCATTTTCGTACTTACTTGTATAATATTACAGGAGCTACAACCTAAGGACAATAAGAAATGACTTAGATTTTGCTGACAATTGTTTTCTTTCAAATGGCACTGCGAATTGGTAATTAGCATTGCAGACTTGGTGAGATTTAACCCGGGAGCTGGTACCACTTTTAAGTTTGGCATCAGATAGGTGGATGCAAATTGCCACAATGTAATTTTGAAGCAGTTTCCTTCTCAGATGGAGACATCTGAGCTCTGATGATGCGGAATTGCACCAGGACTTTAACTTTACAGAGAGCATTCAAGCCAAACAGGCACTCAAAAGATCTTTTACGGGATTATGACATGTGACATTGCAGTGGTGCTTCCTTCTACATGTAGCAAACAACAAAGAACAGGAAGAAAATCACTTAACGACTGGCCCCAATAGAGATTCCTTTCATCTCAGTCGTCTAAGCCATGCAGGGCGTAGCTGTGGACCTATAGGTCTGTGGATTAAATAAATACCCCTGACAAGGTCAACAGGGCGTTAAATTGATCTATCTAAAAATCTGGACTTGAGATTGGCATATGCTTCTAGCCTCCCCACAATTCACGACCTCATTCCATAATCTAAATGTTGGTGGTTACTCATTTTTACTATTACAATTTGAATTGCTTCAAAATAACACTAAGAAATTTTCCGAGGAGTGCTGGCTAACGAAATACGTCTTAACTTGCACACGCTAATAAGCCTGTTTTTCTGCTCACTCCGCCTACACACACGTATACGCTTAAGTATTTGTCGTACAAGATTTCATTTTAATTTAGAAGCAGTGGTATTCAGTTCAACTCTTTTCATACAATTCGATAAAATATGCAAAATATATTTCATCAGTGCACATATAAAAGTATATATTATAATATACTTTTTTATTTATGTTTTTCACTGCGTCTCTTTCATGCTATATAGCATAAGTTATTATTCGGGGGGATTTCGATTTCTTCTTAACTCCAGATGTTTCTTCGAGAATTTACAGCCATACTAAAATGTATAATATAGATCAACTTTTACATATTAAATTTAAGCATAATTGTCATAATTCCTTTGCTGTCATTTCTTGAAATTTCCCCAAAAATGTAAACCAGGGAACAGCTGTTTAGAATAATCATACAAACAAATACACATATTTTTGCAAATAATTTTATTCTCATATAAATAAATAAATCACAATTATGATTTTTGGTATTATATTCATTAATAAGGAATTATATTTTCAGTAAAAGATGTTGTGTTAGTTTCGAAATTCAAAAATAAAATGCATAATAAATTCGTAAATAAATAAATACGAAAATATTCAGAAAACATGTTTCAAAATCTACGTCGTGCGCGTAAGACATCGAAAATGCATTCATTTTTTATTTGATCCCACACATGTGTTAAATAAATATTAGGAAGAGATAAGGAATTGCCTGGAGAACAAAGAAATAAATGGAATCTTAAATCTCCATAGTATTTTAAAATCTTTTTCTTTTCAAAAAGACGCTCTGATCGAAAGGATTGTTGTTTGAAAAGTTGAAAGGAAGAAAAAGAATTTAAAGTGCTCATAAAACAAGAAATACTTTACGGTAAACATTTCTATTTTGTGTCTATATATATAGGAGAAGAAAGATTTATTTTTAAAAAAATACATTCAGGTTGTTTCCAAGTTATGGCCAATTTTAAATAGGATTGCTCTTTATGTTATTCTTATTTGATTATCTGGTACAATGAGCTCTTTTAAGAAAAAAATGTATTTCATATTTTTATTGTAGCCATTTAAAACTATATATGAATCAAATTTTTAGATCACATACTTTCAAAAAGACTTAATATTTTTTCGAAAAATAAAATATAATGTATAACTTTATAGATGAGAGTAGGGTATTATGTCATTAACATTTTTTCTAACAGTTACTGGTTTTTGATAAAAGTATTTAAAATCATCATGGATATATACATTAAACGAACGTAAATAGTTATCACTCGTCAAAAAAAATAATACTTTTTTTTGTTTTAAAAAAATTATTTAAAAAAATGATAAATGGACCGTATTATGGAATAGTCGGGTAATATGAAATAGGTGGCTTAAACCATTGGAAAACTAACTAAGAAATTATAAAAGGAGTTATTTTTTAACTATAAAAGCCTTATTTTCAAGAATATGTGAACTGCATTTCAGTTTCGAATTTATTAACAAAATTCACAGTCCTGTAAAATCCTGTATTTATCGTTACAGAAAAAGCATTTAATGCCTTTGTTTTCTGATTCTTAAATTTATGGCCCAAAATCTATTACAAAAGATGCAACAGAATGAAATTTGTCTGATATTATGAAATATCTAGTATTCCATAATAACCAACACGCTGTCTTGTAAAATGAACATTCAAACTTAGAGACAAAACATTGGCAGCAAAAAAAAAAAAAAAAAAAACGACCACAGTATTACAAGCAACAATATTTTTAGTATACATTATGCTTAACTTTAATGTTCAAGTCACATGTATACTAGTAGGTTAAAAGGTTTGAAAACGTACCTTCATAAATTTTTGAAAATTGTAAAACACACTTTGTTTTGTAGTGAGTGATATGGCAATAACAAGTGGTCAACCATCACTGCAATGCAACATGAAAGTCTTTCTTCAATACATCAATGTTTTTCCAAGTATCATCAGTTACAAACAGAGCCAAAACCTCGGTATTCCATATTACACACGACTTATTCTATAATACTCCACTCTCATCTATGTATTTTTCAGGGTGTACCGAAACTCAACCTCAGGGGGCCAGGGATTGAAAGAGGGAGACATTATTGGTTCTGGGGAAAATAAACAATTCCATGTTGTTTGGTTAAGTGATGACTAATGACTAGCATATTCTCGAAAATGTGGAAGAAAAAAATAACACCTCCATCGTATCATTAGATACTGCGATCACAAATTTCACAATTTTACAGTTATTTTTTCCTTAATTGGATATTTTATAGCCGTATTATTAAATCCAATCAAAGGTGGAGCAAATACTCTTTACTAGTTTAGTTAGGATCAACATAGTTAGTTTCAGTCAGGTATGAGAAAATAATGTATATCTTTACCTCTCCATAAAAGGAAAAATATTGCATATTTTTGCATTGGCTATCCTAGACAAGTTCTAAAGATTGCCTAGATTTGCTTAAGAATCCGAGATGCTACAATACTTGTTATTTTCTTTCCATAACAATCATAGCGAGTTTTTCTTATTGCCGAAAAATCCTCATTTTACAAACACCTCTACCGACACTCTTCATCACAACATTAAATTCTGTGATTACACATTCACCCTTTTACAACGAATTTTTCACTAACGTGATCTTACATAGTCGTGATATTAATCACAGTGACAAATAAAGCAAAAAGCTTTAATGGTTTAATTAAGATTAATGTACTACTTTGTATCAATTTGTTACTGTGATTAATAACATGGCTATGTGAAAGATCCCGTTAGTGAAAAAAATTACTGTAAAATTGTGAAATTTTGAGGTCGTAATACGTAAAAATATTAGGAAAGTTTTCAGGTTTCCACATTTTCAAAGATATGTTAGACATTTCTTGACCAAGTGTTATGGAATCTTTTTCTTTTTTCCGTAACTAATATGATCATTCCACCTTCGAATCCATGCCTACTTGATGTTGATTTTCGAGACATCCTGTTTAATGGTAAAAATATGTATGAAAAAAGAATTGAATCTGAAATTCCTTTTAATACTTTGTTATAATTTTAAAAATTTTCTAATGATAATAAAGGTACATATCACAAATTGTACACTAGTTTTTTCTATATAAATTCTTTAAATTATTATGTATAATTCTCCGAATAGCTCAGTATATTTTCAATTTTTTTTAAATACTAATGTAAAACAATAAAACTGTTTTCAACATAGAAGCAATTCCTTTTCAAATATTAACTCTTTTGTGCGCTGAATTTTTGACAAAAATAATGCACTAGAGGGAAATAATACAAATATTTTAGGTAAACCTCAAAACTATGATTATTGAGCAAATTCTGATACATATTAATAATACTAAACTCTTTTTCAAATGAAAGACGTCCAAAGTTTTAAGAAATAGGTGGTACATATTTTGTACTACCGCGCTTCAAGCAGTATAATAGTTCCGGAAACATGATTTTTCTTCCCTATGCGCAATAGAACTTAGCAGACACAACACATCCATTCTTTTATAGTTGAAAAATGAATACACTTCTTCATCTTATACTGTTATTCATCCTATATATTAAAACATTTTCAGTTTTTCCTAATCTAATATTTTAATCTCAATTTTAGTTTAGTCCTAATTTAACCTAATGTTAGTTTTAATTTTAAATATTCTATTCAATACATTATTATATTTTACCTAGTTTTTATTTAGTCAACATATATAATAAGTTTATTAGTTGTAATTTATTTTTTCTTGATCACAAGCAATAACTCATTCAGGACATTTGTGCAATTTTGTATGTACTGTTATTTAATAAGTGCTATTATTTTTTAAAAAAATGTCAACATCTAACAAATCTATCTGGCCCAATAAACATGCCCATTATTGCGAAAATATGAGTGGAATGCATTTTGTATTTGTAAAGATCGTGGTGTTATAGTTTTTGGACTCTCATATTTTTATAATAGCAGTGCACATGTAAGATACTATTTATTAACTTTTTGACTTATTTAGTTAATAACATATGTACTTACCTGATTTGTATCAAATATCACAAAAATCACTTTAATTTACATATAAAAATACACATCACTGTCACTTCCAAAAAATACCACTTAACAGACTCACAGCTGATCCAAGGATGAACTACTGCATAAACCCATTGCACAGAATGAGCTTCTGACATTTGTTGGAAACTTAGTAACTGCTAGGAGTTTACATGTGGTGGTTTAGAGAATATACCATTTGGCATCAATTTCTGAAGCATTGAAACACGTGGTATGTTTTATATACCACCACGCAATAAACGAATAAAAATTAGAGATACACCATATGTACCACTAATCATGTAAGAGTTAAGCAATTCAATATGTCATTTGAAACTAATTTGATTTCGGAGTAATACGTGCCAAGCGCTGCATGGTGCGATTTCTTAATTGCTGTCTACTTGCTGTGGAGTGATGTGGAATCCCAGATGGTAGCCTACCTGTAACAAATCGTCAGGAAAAAAATTTAAAAGAATTGCTTTGAAATATATTTCAGATAAAGAAAGTAAGAATATATTGAAAGTAACCAATATATCAATCAATACTCATATAACCTAATATAATAATTGAATTATAATTATGTTATACTATGCATAAAATAATTAAATATTGTGAAACGTCTTGATGTATGGACGTGCAAATGAAGACAACTTCCTCGCCGGTCAAAAACTCCTTTATTTTTGGATCGACAGCAGAACGAATACAGGATTACATAAAAAGGGCACACACTCGTACAACAAGATGCCTACAACCCTTACCGAGAGCGGAACAAATTTCTTAACCAGCTACAACATAATTTTAAGGTTACAGTTGTCCTAACGCTTGAAGTTACAAACACAGTTTGTTACAGTCTTCCCATCTGGCCCTGACAACGCCTCATTGTTCGGCCAGGAAGAGACTTTCTTATTCTGTCTCTTTTACGGTAATGAGTTAGAAGCTCAGTCGATGGATCTTGATGAGGACGTACTGCTGACGTATGGTACACTTGAATAGGAACTGCAGGATCCTCAAGATAAGTGACCTCAAATATAGTTGGAGATCGTTGGCAGAGAATAAAATAAGGGCTGTCTCGGCATGGCATAAACTTTGATGTTTGCTATTGGGTAGAACTACTCAAAGAATGTCTGTTAATGTCATGATTAATAGTTTGTGAAGTGGCTGGAGAAAACCCACGATCCTTAGATGTCATCAAAGGACCCTTCGGTGACAAGGTTGAATTAGCTGGATTTGTATATTGATAAGGTGTCCCTGGAGGTACAGGTCTATTCATTCTTGAAGAACTACTAGATAGACTTGGACTAATAAAAGATGGTAACGAGAAAGAACCAACTGTTGCATAATTACTTGTAGTTGAAGTAGACTAAGAGAAAGGAAGAGGTAAAATGGTGCACCAGTATTTCTATACATTGGAAATTTGGGATGCACCGAAACCGGAGGATTCTCTCCAGGGTTCATACGGCGTTCGATGAAAGGAGTAAGGTCTCCCCTGGTTCAAACACAGTTCAGTACAGAGTCAGTAATTCACACAGTTCATTTTTCTGCTGCTCATTCATGAGACATTTAACTTCTTCATTGAGCAGTAAGTTGGTGTTCTGTTCAAGATTTGATGGCTTTGGACTTCTTGGGTGACTACTTCTTTAACCAAGTCATAAAATCGACGATAATTATCACCAAAGAACCAGTTTCGGTTTCTCAGATTCAGAACAATGCTAGCTTTTCGTAAAAAGTCCATTCCTAAAAGCGTTTGGTTTCTTTTAGTATAAGGTAAACCAATCACACAGAGTACACTGATGTCCATAAATTAAGAATTCAGAATCACACATAAATTGAATTCTAAAATAAAAATTTCACCTGTCGAATTATCACACACATCTTGAAGTAGAATATGCAAATTACAGTAAACCACCAGATGACGCGGACAGTACGTCACAATGACGAGAGTGTAAGAGAGGGGTATATAAGGAATGGTGGCAAAGAAGTAAAATTGTTCACAAGCGCTTAAAAAGCCTTTCAGTGCAATAACCTCATAGTTATGGCCCAAAGGAAGCATTTGGATGATTTTTTACGTGGTAGAATTATTGGACGACTGAAATGTGGACGTACACAGCTGGAAATATCCGAGGAACTTGGAATCGCCCAGAGTGTCATCTCCAGGCTTTGGTAACGATTCCAAGATGATGGTTATGTGAATAGATGTTACAGCACAGGTCACCCCCGATCTACAACGCCGAATGAAGACCGGTATATTTGGCAGTTACTGCCAAAAGAAACAGAAGGAGCACCGCATAAGACCTGTCTCATCAGCTCTCTTCAGCTACCGGTACTACAGTTTCAAGGCAGACCGCGTACAGACGCTTAGGGCACATTGGTCTATATGCTCGTACGCCTGTCAGATGTGTTCCACTTACCGCAACTCACTGTCGCCTGCGTTTAACCTGGAGTAGAGATCATACATTGTGGACACCACAACAGTGGTCTTGTTTGATGTTTTCCGACAAGTCCAGGATTAGTTTGCAGTCTGATTCTCGCCGGGCTTTAATATGGAGAGTACCAGGTACCCGTTACCACCAAGAGAACACTACTGAACGACACCGTTACGGTGGTGCAGGATTAAAATTCATGTTCCGTTCTAGGCTTTGTTGTTTGATCAAACTACTGTCCACGATGTCAATGAATGCAGACTCATGTTGGGAGCCATTTCTGAAACGTCTTGATGCATGGAAGTGCAAATGCTAGTTAGTAATACCCAAATGAAGACAATTTCCTCGCCGGTCAAAACCTTATTTTATAAATATATATATAGGGAGAGTGTGGACTAATAGTAGGAATTGAAAAAACAAATTTTCTTTTTACAAAAAGGTCGAACAGCGTCATATATAGCGTACTTATCTCCTCTCATCTCATATTAAACATATATTTATATTATAATGAATCTTCAGTGTATATCGCAAGAGTTCGAAGAATTGTCCCTAAAGTATCTTCTATGATATTAGCTTAATGTAGTCTTGTGGTCTTGGAAACGGATTGGTGGCCAGCGTGCCAAGCTTTTGAGCGATAGTATTCTTGAAAACCCAGAGGGACAAGATAAACCTGTCTTTGTTCAAACTCCTCCCGATGACGTGGTGTGTAACCTTGGAGAGAGGGCTAGTTCAGGTGACGTCGTCGTCACTTGATCATGGTTCAAAATTGCACGGTAGATGAGAAAGGTATAATATGGAATGTCGGGTTATTTGGAATATCGAGGTTTTGGCTCTGTTTGTAGCCGCTAATAAGAGGGAAAATTTGAATTGCTGGAGAAAGACTCAAATAATGTATTGCAGTAATCGTTGATTACATGTTGCAGTAGGACTCAATACAGACAAAGTGTGTTTTGCATTTTTCTAAAGTTTTTGTAGGCAAATTTTCAAACATTTTTACTTACTAGTATACATGTGACTTGAACATCGAAGTTAAGCATAACTTACACCAAAAGAATCTTAGTTTGTAAAACTGTGGTTATTTCTTAAGCTGAGACCATGTCTTGTTCCTCAGTTTACGGGTTCATTTTCCAATAAGGCGTGTGGGGATTTATGGAATACCAAGTATTCTATAATACCCGACTTAAGAGTATAGTATTCCATATAACCCAACAAAATATACTGAATAAAAATAAAGTTAAAAAATTAATTTTGAGTATAATATTGATGGCAAAATGATACACACACACACACACACACACACACACATAAGGATAATTAAATTAGATTAAAAATTAAATTCCTTATCTAGCACTTAACTCATCGTTCTCAGTTCACATCTTCAAGTATCAAACTAATCACCTATTTATTTCTTCCGAACATATGGCCTAGCCAATAAACATGTCTAATTCCAGATCGTTAGATTTAATAGTCCCCATATGTCAGCATTAACTTTCAAGTACAATCATAAAAGCCGCGATATTTACCTCATCTATGTTTTACGTGAATCCACTTAAAATATTCCGATGCGTTCTTTTTCTCTCTCCGCTCAGCGTCAGAGCTTGTACAGTTTTCATAGAATAAAAACCTTCTTTATAAAAATTTAGTTTGTTTCTGTCTCGAAACATGACATATATATAAAT
Organism: Trichonephila clavipes; assembly: GCA_019973935.1. NCBI lineage: Eukaryota > Metazoa > Arthropoda > Arachnida > Araneae > Nephilidae > Trichonephila > Trichonephila clavipes. The sequence continues at coordinate 669,968 of BMAU01018280.1, forward strand.
AAGTAAAGTAACAAATATAGAAGCAAGAAAGCTGAATCTTCTATAATAACGTACTATTCGTATAAAAAAGGCTTAAAGGTTAAACTGAAAGAAAAGGACAAAAAGAAGGAACCGGGGGCATCAGAACAAAAGAACATTCAAAGAAACTTGGTTAAGAAATCATACCGACTTTCTAGATCTTGAGATGACTCCAGGATTATAACTGTATGAATCGTTCCAATCTGATGGATTGTCCATAATGGACTTCATGCCATCAATTAAAGATCCGGAAAACAAAGACATTGAATGTATCTTTTGCAACGGAAAATTCTCCGAAGATACACATAGGGAAATTTGATTTAAATGCTTGAACTGATTTCTGCGCAATCACTTTGAATGTACTGGAGAAGAAAAAGATTATATTATATTTGTGATTTTTATAAATAAACTCAAACAGGAATAACTTCCACATATTCTTAAAAATATGGCTCTTACAGTTAAAAATAACTACGTTTTATGAAGTCTTACTTAGTTTTCTAATGATTTAAATTAACTATTTCATAATGCCCTTCATTTGTCAACATTTTTAAATGAGTTTTTATAACAAAATAAATATTTTTTTTACAAGTAATAAATCCTTACTATCGCTTAGAGTATATATCCATGATAATGTTGTAAATTTCTATCAAAACTAGTAAAACTATTTTAAGAAATGTAATTGGTATTCAATAATACATGACTCTTGTACACATCCCCAATAGTTCTATCATTGCTGTATAGTATGACGTTAATATAAATCACTAACTTACAGTTCGGATTGTCACACTAATATGATATTCAAATCTAGAAAAACTTGATTAGGTATCTACCTACTAAGATATTTCATAATTTTTAGAAAAAAATATTCCCCTGTTCAAATGTGCTTAGTTAGAAAATGTTTCATCATAGGACAAGTTTCTAATTTTAAAAAAATAGTAATTGTTTCCCGTTTTTTAAACAGTAGAGCACCCTTCAGAACCACGTGATTTCTCCTGTTAAGCCAAACTTCATTTAAAAATCCTTATAAAATTATTGCTGTGGTAAAATAAGTCGAGAGAGAGAGAGAGAGAAATATATAGTTTATAATCATTCCAAATTCTATAAGTTCTAAATTCAGATCACAACGGTGTGATAACGGGCCTCAGAACAGTCAAAGCGCAATCTCCCATATGATACTGTGTTTCCTGAAGTGATCATATATACTATGTTATTATGGTACATGAATGAGTTAGCAATTAATGCAAATCTGTAATATTTAATGCGTTACTTCGGAAGCCATTGCTCCCGGAATGAATGATTCAATCTAATTTTATAAATGTTTTTCTTTTTCTTTTTGATGATATATACATTTTTAATATTTAATATAAGCATCTATTTTTTTTCTTCTATTTACTTGCATATGCTTGTTGATATTACTTTTTTCCAATCACTTATAATTTGCTCCTTAATTCTCATTTTCGAGTTATAAGGTCATCATCAGAAAATCGCAAAATGTATTCCGAAGTATATGTTCCTTATCATTTAACAAAGAGTGTCGATGAATCCATTCTTAAACTCTACCGCTCAAAAATTGATAAGAACAGGAAAGGAAACTGTTTTATTCCGACTGTAAACACAAAAGTATTTTTAACTGGGCGTAACGGTGTATTTTGTGCAAGCGAAGTGCAATACGAAAAATAACAGTTTTTCCGATTCTATTTCGCAGTCATGAATGTGAATTTAAAAATAAATTTTAAAGAACGATTTTTTATGGTTGTGGTTCTTAAACTGGCTGAAGGGACTTCATTCCACAGTTATCGTTAAAACTATTCACATTGTTTTTTTGTTTATTTTTCGATCACTAGGTAAGAAGTTCTTCCTCCTATTAACATCCATCTGATTTAGATTTGAGTCTTCAATAAATTTACAACAATTTATATATTATTGAATCATATACAGGATGTCCAGGCTTAAAATATTCAAAAGTAATGGCTTACTATAAGGGAATAACCAGTTAGAATGTAATAAACCTTTCATCCATGGATTGGAAAACTCTTCGAGATTTTTTGGGTCTAGTCCTATTGGCCGCACGTGCTTGCATTATTCGGCAGTCACAGACGATAAACTTTTCACATCTACTTCATTATTGCAGATGCGGACGCCACAGTAAGAGATGCAGTGGGTACTTTGGTTAACGGAATTTAAATCAGTCATGACTTTACAGCGATGTGTTCGAACAAAATGGAATGTTGTTACTGGCTTGCCTAATGGACTTATCGGGACTCCTACAAAATGAACCATGCACACGTTCAACAGTGTCTTCGACCACGAAAACTTAAGGATACTTTCCAGTTTAAGGTACTAAAGTTCCCGTCTCGTTTAAATTTCTTTCTCATTGGTGGATAGATTTTGATGTTGAAGGGTCGACATTCCATTCTGTTCGAGCACGTCGCTGTCTATACACGTGCGCCAAGTTGTATGTTCGCCAAGATGGGTGATATTACAAGATGGTTATCTTGATATTTTTGCAGTTTTTGGATTATTGCAAGCTTTAAATACTTTAAATTTAATATTCATTATTAATTTTAATTTATATTATGTAATTATTTCATTAATATCATAATATAAAAATACAATTATTTTTATATATAATCAAAATACTCGTTATTTATAATTGTCTTTCTATTATTGTTTATTCAAAAATATTATTTATTTAAAAATATCAAGAACATAATATCAAGAACATAATATCAAGAACAAAATATCAAGAACAAAATATCAAGAACAAAATATCAAGAACAAAATATCAAGAACAAAATATCAAGAACAAAATATCAAGAACAAAATTACGGCTTTTAAAATTTCTTTTGTGTTTTTCATCTATTAGCGCTGAGCTAGCACCCACCACCCTCTCCTCATTCAACAGCAACTTTAACAAGTCTTTCCTCTTTCAGCTTAGCGATACATACTTTGTTTTTTTTAACGTTACCTAGAAGTCAAATTATAATCAATTTTATGAATTTAAAAAAAAATCGGAAGTGAGTCTTTAATCTACCCGAAGTAGGCATTTAAATGGTTCAAAATCTATCAAAAATTAGTTTAACGAGAGTTTGTTGGATATACAGTTTTAAAATTCTTTTAAGGAAATAATACAAACAATCTATTGCTTTAAAATTTAGTGGCAACACAACATTTCTTCCAATAGTTTGGCAATAAAAGATTGTGTTTACTAAATTTTCAATCGAATGGAATTTCTAAATCTAGTTTAAGAAGTGTTTTTAAATCATATATATGCTTTGGTGTAATTAATTTGATTGTTGTGAAAGTGTTATATAGTGCTTCATTAATTTGTATTTTAAGACTACAGTGGGCAGTAAAATTCTTTACAAACATGTCCCAATTTTTTATTGGCTCTATGTAACTTAGAACTAAAATCATAAAAAAATTGGTGAGCAAAAAATGAGTATAGTTTTTAAAAATTTTAAAAATTAAAAACTTTCCATGCGTTTTGATTTTTTTTTAAATTTCATATTTTCACCTGATTTACTTCTTTAAGTAATTCTTTACAAATTATGCATGCAATGTAATGTTTTATATGATAATTTACAAAATATGGGTAAACGCAAGTTTTTACATAAAAATTTCAAGAATTTTAATGATTTCCTATGCATAAAAAACTTTAATTTCTTCTTTCACCCTATCACTATTATTACAATGCATCCAAGAATTTATAACTATACATTAGATGAATACTTCTGGAAAGTTTGTTTTGTTATAATTCGACAAAAATTGCAACGCATGGAACATTTTGCATTTTTGTTTCGAGGCAAATTTTTGATTTAGATTAATAATGATGATATTTTTCTCAAAATACATACAATAAATTTTTTTTTAGTATTATGTATTGAAAATGAAAATTTTGTCTATACTTATGCCTTTTCCATCCTAATTATTTTTTTAAATTACAGCTTGAAATAATGATAATAAATTTGTTAATTATATATAAGATTACTTCAAAATAAACTTTATTATACAATTCAATACATGTAAGCCAAGGAAGTTAACTTCTAACGCGTGTTCACACTGATACATGCTTTCTTTTTTTTTTTAATGTAAGACCAAGTAGTGAAATTTTCAAAATAAGAAAATATGTGTTTAGGTTTTAATTAATAAACTTTTTATTTAACTTTTATAGGTAAAATCCTAGGAGAGCCCTCACCCTTGGCGGCAAACAGAAAAAAGCGCCAAGCCAGAACAAGATGGTGGCAAGAAAATATAGAGGGATAAGGTGGATGAGTAATGAAAATATATGTAAACAATACAGAAATTAAACATTTAAGATAAATATAAAAACAGCACTTACTTTCTTACTGCTGATCTTTTCCGAGTGGACGGTACAGCGTAACAGATTTTAAAAAAGCCTTAAAGGTCTCATCGCTAAGCGAATGATCGTGTGAACGCCGCCATATTCATTCTGCGAGGTAATTAATGGTCGAACATACATTCGGCGTGGCTGGTTAGTTAGTTAATATTAACGTCGCACTGTTCAGCTACACGAGGGCTTTTGGCGACGGACCACGTAATTTTGAACCATGGTCAAGTGACGTGGACGACACCTGAGCTGGCACCCCCCTCTCCTAACTACCACACCACACCAACGGGAGGACGTTTCAGCTCTCGACAGATTTAACGCGCATCGCTGCCCTACACGGCGGGTCTTTAGTGGTACTGGGATCGAACTCATGACATGCCTGCCATGGTTGGATACCTTAACCACTGGGCTACCGCAGCCCTCGGCGTGGCTGGTAGGATTCGAAGAAAGCGTTTTATTGCCTACCATGTTACATCATGCCGATCATTACATTTAAGACATTCATAACTCGAAGCAATCAATCCTTCCTTCATACACCATTCAATCAATTCTTCCTTACCCTTCGCATTCAACAAAGTAAAAAAATTCTAAAGTATATTCCCTCCAAACGCAGCCACCCCGGAGCCCAATAACAAAAAGAAATTCGAAATGCGTGCCCATAAAATACGAAAATGCTATAAATATTTAGGGTTGCCATGTGTAGTGTTTAAAAGTAGGCTTACCAAGATGGCACAGTTATCGCCAATTAAAGTAATTCGTGCCTAGGGTGTGAGCTCTCCTATGAGTGGACCCTAAATATCGGGTGCGGCTTAGAATGGAAGGAAAAACATTCATTGGATCGGGGGAAATTAAGTTTACACCACTTTCAAAAGGAAAAATGTAGGCATCCATTTTGGCCTCTTACACCGATGACTTCTCATTCCGCAGTTTATCTCCAGTATTACGCCTATTCTAAATATCCTTTTCAGCTCGTATTTAGGAATTTTTTTTTGTAAACGCTTTCTTTTAATCCCCTAAATATCAAAGATATCGGTAATATCATCAAAACCAGTTCATTATGATGCAAGTATGAAAGGGGAGGTATTTTTATATGCAGAAAAAAAACGAAAACAGAGCAGCGGTTACTGAAAATTTTACGTTGATGAAACAAATATGCGTCAATGGCGTAAGCAAAATAATATAAATTTTTATTTGCAAATGGGTTGAGTCCTAGGAGGACCCACTTTTGGTCGCCAAATTTTGAGCGATAAAGGTTACAATATGGTAACCCTTCCATTTCACCCCTAAAATTTGGATTTTCAAATCACCGAAAAAAATGGCAACCCTAAAAAGGGTGAAACGTATTTCGCCTTTTCCGAAAAAACGGTCTTTTTGACCCCTGACTTCGCTTGAGAAGGTTTGCTCTGCACCTGTTTGTGTTAAGAATGGCTTGTGAAAGGAAATTACTTGAAAGTGAGGCTACGACAGGTTTCTTTGTGCTCCTGGGCACAAAGGGGAAGAAATATACGTTAGAATGGTGTATGAAAGCTAATTTAATTGCTTCACGATATGAATGTACGAAAGTGTAGAAAAGATGAGTTTTTGAAAAGATATTGGTTCGGCAAGAGCATTAATGCGTTCGTTGTGAATGACTTGAAAGTCAATAAGAATACCGTCGCGGACTAGTATATGTTTTGTCATGATGTATGTATGATCCGTAAGAGTAAGGTAAGTGCCTTTTAAAAATTTAAAATGAATTTAATGTATTTCTTCGATTTTATCTTTGCGAAACGCTCCTTTCGTCCTTTTTTAAAAATAAATCATGTACTGGTTTTTGAGTGCTTTTTTAAAATGAATTTCATTAGTTTCTCCATATTTATCTTTTAAAAATGATTAATTGGATGTATTTTTCTGATTTTATCTTTGCAAAAAGCACATTTCGTCCTTTTTTAATGTAAAACATTTACTACCAACGGTTTTCAGGCGTCCCTGACGCCATTCCAGAAACTCTGTTCATTTCATGATTTTTGAACTTTTCGTACCTTCCCCCTACTTTCAGTAACCAACCGTTGCTCTTTGCCCATTGCGCCACCTCCCCTCTGACACATACGGTTTCCAAGAGTTTTTCGTCTTTGACGCCATTTTGAAAAACTTGTGTTTCTCAATTTGGCGCTATTTGGCGAAAAAATTTAGGCGCCAAAAACACCAGTGGGTCCTCCTAGGATTTTACCGAAATATTGTGGTTTGCGGTACATGGGATGCGGTGGGATTGGTAATCTGGAGTTCATTGAATTACCAATGATTAAAATTGGATTACTTGAACTTATTGAACAGTAATCCTCAAGGCAAGTGCCAAAAAGCTTGAAGAGAATGATGATTTTTACTTAAAGCAGAACAATGATTGTAAAGTTATGGCTGCTGTAGCATGGGCAAAATAAATTCCGTTGACCATCCCAGAATTAAGTTTGTGGCGTCACCTCTTATTTATCACTTGCAGATAGTGTCAGCATTCTATTCTACTTTACTATATTGTAAATAATTACATACAAACTACTAAAATAAAAATAGTGATATCTTAATAAAAATACTGGTAACTATTGAATTCATATTACAATATTTTTACATATATGTTGATATGAATTCAATAAACCAGCTTAGTTTGTCCAACTCGGTGGTTGGATTTAAATGAGTATGTGGATTAGCCCCCACAAGTTCAACAGAGTATTTGTGGTATTTACTATTATGGAGAGGAGAATCAGGGAGCAAATAATAGCATCAAGAGAAATGCTCCGATCTGTCATGGTAGAGAAGGAGTACATAATGAGCTCAGAAAAAATATCTACACAAGTTAAATCTCTATCAAATAGATTGATAGAAGTTATTAACTAATTTTTGATATCACTGGGTAAAACGCCAAGAGCTGCTTCGTGCGAAAAAGTAATCACTCCAAGCAGCGCTTGTGGTCGCTGGAATGAAGTCCAAGATAGCGGCCTAGTGGCATCAAATCGTTAGGAAGATAATCTTAAAGAATTGTTTTGAAATACATTGAAATATATTTCAAAAGAAGAATATAAAAAGGGATTGAGAATAAGCAAGATCAATAAAATAATTATAAATCAATATTAAGAACATAATATTAAGAACATAATATTAAGAACATAATATTAAGAACATAATATTAAGAACATAATATTAACATAATATTAAGAACATAATATTAAGAACATAATATTAAGAACATAATATTAAGAACATAATATTAAGAACATAATATTAAGAACATAATATTAAGAACATAATATTAAGAACATAATATTAAGAACATAATATTTTAATTAAATATGTAATAATATTTTTGAATAAATAATAATAGAAAGACAATTATAAATAACGAGTATTTTGATTATATATAAAAATAATTGTATTTTTATATTATGATATTAATGAAATAATTACATAATATAAATTAAAATTAATAATGAATATTAAATTTTAAGTAGTTAAATCTTGCAATAATCCAAAAACTGCAAAAATATCAAGATAACCATCTTGTAATATCACCCATCTTGGCGCATCCCCCCCGATATTAAACTAGCTCCCTAATTCCACACAAAACCAACAGGAAGACCTGCATCAGCCCCTCTGTCCGGTAGATCTTCAGCTATAATAGGTTCGAACTCAAGATACTCCAGCCATGAATCCGTTATTATTGGCCACTAAGCTACCGTGGCCACATGAAGACTCAGATAAAAGTATTTGTGTATATGCTAAGATCTGTTTAATTTACGGTTACTGCTTCCTGTCAAAATTGCAAGTTCTCCCGAATTAGTATTTACGCAAAAAAATAGCAATTGTTTCCTTAAAACACTAATAGTATTTAAATGATCTTAACGAGAAATAACTGAAAGCGATAATTCTTGAAAAACCAACATTTTTCACATCAATTCCAGAGCTTATGTCGCGGCAGAAATGCTTGCGAACTTCTGGATATTTAAACTATTTTACTTTGTGATGAGTAACTATTCGAAATGATATTGTAGTAAGCATAAATTTCAAAGTATACCAAAACAGACATACATTCAATTAAATGTTCATTTCATTATAAAACAGCTCGACTCAGTAAAAAATTCAGGGCATTTAACATGAACAAGTCCTTAAAAAAGATACATGAAACAGCTTCCCTTAATAGTTTAAGAAGAAAAAACTGCAAGATCTAAAAACAAGGCCTTTCAATCCCTAAAAACATTTTAAATTATTTTTAAAAAATTGATTTTGATTTCAAAAAATACATGATAACAAGTGCATATGAGTAAGGTTTAATAAGGTAGAACAATAGTGACTACAGTCACTCAAAAAGGTATTGGGACACTTGGCATGCATAACTGTAAAGTCATTTATAAAAAAAATTATCGCATTAAAACAAAAACAAAACGAATTAAGAAATGTAACGTTTGGTGTACAGTAGATAAGGAAAATTTTATTAGTATTATAGAGTTATAATTTGATCTAGCTTTTCAAATATAATTTAAAGACACACTGGAATCAAAAAAGTATTGGGATACGTTTGAAATGAGAAATTTAACAAATATACAGCGCATCAATAGAATTTAATTTCACACCACTTTTTAGACAAGTTTAAACATAAACATTTCAACAGATAAGATTATTTATAGAAAAAACGGCAAGAAACAGATATATCGGTTATATGCAAAATCTCGTAAAAAGCCATTGGAAAGAGGGGAAATCACTTCTCCGTATATGACTAGTCTTGAAAAATTGAGAAGTCTACTGTTTTTATCATTGACAGGTTCAAGAAAACAAAAAGTGTTAAAAACTGGCAATGATTAGAGCGGCCAAGGATGTTTAATGAACGTGAAGAGAAGTGGATTGTGAGACAAGTACACATTAATCCAAGAACTAGTACAGTAAAAATGACTTTGCAATGATAAAGAAGTTCGGAAAATTTAGTAAATCCTGAAACATAAGTATCATGGCAGAGTACCTCAAAAAATCCCTACATCATCAAAGCAAATAGACAAGCTAGATTGGCATTTGCTAAAATGTATGTAAGGCAGCCAACAGAATATTGGGAAAATGTAATTTTTGTTGATGAAAGCAAATATAACATTTTCGAATCGGATGGCAAGAAAAAAGTTTGGCGGAAATCAAATACAGCAATGCATGCCAAAAATTTACGGGTTTCTGTCAAATATGGAGGGGGCTAACCAAATTGTCTGGAGCTGCAGGGCAAGCTCTGGTGTCGGAAACTTAAATTTCATTGATGGTATAATGAATAAATATGTCTATCCTGACATTATAAAGCGAAATTAAAAGCAAAGTGCGATCAAGGTAGAAATCTCGCGACATTTTAAATTGTACTAAGATAATGACCCGAAACATACTGCAGATATTTACATGTTATGGATCCCCTACCACTGTCCTAGTGTTATAAAGAGTCCTGTACAAAGTCCAGACCTTAACCCTTAACTTCGCACTGTTGCATTTCTGCAATATATGATTTATTTTAACAGACTCAATATTTTTTTAATTACCTACAATCACACATCTGAGAAAAAAAAGATTACTGCAACAAAATACGTGCTAATTTTGTCACTAGATGGAAATACATTTTTTCCAGAAATCGCAACAATTATAAAAATCTGATGCCTCAAGAACTGTGTTTTTGCTATAAAAAGAATCCATTATATTTTATGGTTTCTCTTGTTTACTGACGAAATAAATTACCAGGTAAGAAATTTAAACATTTTATGATGAATAAGATCCTCAGATAAAAAGTTTTGTAATTTACCGCACTACTGCGCAATGTTGCACTTCAACAAAAAATTGACTGAAATTCAATTTAAAATTGCTTAATTTTTTTCATGTTTTTCCCTTTTATTATTATTTGAGAACTAGCTGATATAATTTTTTCATAAAAGTTTAAAAAATTACGAAGTTAAGGGTTAATCCTATTGAACATTAGTGGGATTATTTGCAGCAAAATCTATATGAGCACCAAATTTCTAACAAGCAGAATTTAAGATATTTGGTCAAAGAGTGGAGCAAAATCTATAAATCGTTTTGCAAAAAATTGATCCAATCCACTCCAAATACACTTCGAGAGGCCATAAAAAGCAAGGGCCACCCATAAAGATATTAATTTCTAAGTTTGAATTGTTTTTCTTAATTTTTTGGGAAATGCCCCAATACTTTTTGAGCACGTTTTCTCAGCTCGATTTCTTTTATTTTCAATTTTAACCATAATTACATTAATGTATGAGTTTTGTTCAAATTATTATTATTTGTATTAACCAAAATATCATTTATTTCTTTTTGTTTCATTTGTATGTTTAAGTAAAATATTATGATAAAAATCTATGAACTATGGTGGTGTGTCCCCCAATACTTTTTTGAGTGACTGTATATCAATTTTTGAAAAGTTGACGAATTGTAAAATTAGCACGAATGCCATGTTTTAAATCTTTTAAAAATGTGAATTACATGAAAAAATCCACGGCTTTCGATTCTTAAGTATATGCATAATAGTATATGCTTACGTAATGTCAAATAAGGATAAAATCACAATATAACTCAGTCCATTTAATAATTCGACTGACAGTAACGATAAAAAATCTCGTGTAATTCAAAATATTTTCTTACCAACTCGAACCGTACATGGGAGTACTCTTAAACATCCGAAGAGTAAGGTTGTACACAACATCGATAACTATATCCATCAAATTTTGAATATTATTTTTTATGAACCAGGAAGCTATTACAAGTATTTGGGCACAAAAAAAGAACAAGTCTTTTTTTCCAAAATTTTTTTTGTGATATCCAGTTTCTTGCATCAGAGCATGCAGGCGATTTTCGAAATTATCTTCAGTTAAAACCCAGACCTTAGGAGAATACTTGACATTTTTTGCAAACCTACGTCCAAAAGTACAAAAGTATTGCCATACAAGCTTTCCATCATTACGTTTAAAATCTCTCAAATCTTCTTCATCCAAATTAGGAATGTCCCATTTTAGACCATTCAAATGTGAAATTAGTCCAGCAATTTTTTTGGCGAAATCCAGTGCCCCGCAGTGAACTGTTTTACAATCCTTGGCAATATATTTTCTTATAGACGCCATAAAAGAGTCATTTAATTTGATATTGAAGTCAAAACATTGGGATTTGTAAGAAACCTTGTAATTATGGCATCCAGTTGCCTATTTCAAAGAATACAAAAATACACATTTAACATGATCGTGGTGGTCACGGTTGCGATACCATTTTCGGTAACGTCGAGAAGCGGGTTCGAGTCCTTGATCTACTGAAGGCCAGCCATGTAGACAAGCTGATGTACATTAAATCTATTGATGATCTCTACATTCACTTGTTCGGAGAGTGGTATCCTAGTTCATGTGTCATCTCTGCCATTGAATTCAGATTCCATAGTAAGTGGTCTGTTATCAACGGCTTTCACTTTGGTTTAGAATAAATACTACATAAGACGAAGTCGACACACTTCATATCAATTCCATGTTTTCTTCAAGTCACTCGGCTTTGATAGATATAACTACATGAGTACTTCTAGATATGTCTTTCGTGAGGCATATCTTTTCGTATATTCACAGTTAACTAACTCTACTACGGAAATCGAGTGGTCTCGGTCAAGAGCACGGCACACATTGTCGAGTTAGGAATTCAAGTTCTGTAGCAATTGAAATCCCACTGTATATAGACGCGCTGATGCACATTAAATCTATTAAGATTGAAAATCTTGCGACAAAGGTTTGGAAAGTGTGGTCCTATTTCAGGTGTATTTAATTTGATATGAATTAAAGTTAACTCAACCCTATGCATACCAAGAACACCATTCTATTGATTGGGTTATGAGCTTGTCCTAATTCGCTTCGATGCTTGTGTTTGTTTTTCCCCAACCTATTTCTTGGATTCCACTATCTGTCATAAGATATGCCGAGCCCGCTTGTATGTATGCTAAAATACTGGTTCTTGTAGTTAAGCATCATCAAGCACGGTCAGCGTTTGAGTAGTTGACCACCTGAAAAGAGCGCAATTCGATTGTTTGAAAATAATCCCAACGGTTTAATATTATGAGGTTCCCATTAAACAAATTTCTCATGTTTTCGATTAAGAGAAAATTTGTTATTGTGTCTTAAAATTTATAAGTTGCAATTAAAAATAATTAAACAGCAAACACTCCATAGAGTTTCCTCACTATAAGGAAGACGGTTCCATACATTTCGGAGCGAATAAAGCTAATTGAAATAGCATTTAAATTTAAAAAAAACTCAATGTTATTAAAATTTGCATTGATACTACACAGGAATGCTATTCAAATTAGTTGACCAATTTGTTTTGGAGATTGCGTGCGAAACAGGATCGAATAATCTGCATTTAGAATAATCTAACATTTGAGATTATTATAAACATTTCATATCATGATCTACAAAACAATAATGCTATCGAGTACAAAATACTCTCCTAAAGTTATCTATTTAATATTAAGTTTCTTTATTTTTATAATAATAATTTTCCAAAAATATTAACAGCACTTTCCTTTGAAACACTTCTCACACACACGATTAATCATCTTATGAGTTCATGTTAAAAATTACTATTAAAATCTCGCTTGAGAAAATCAACATATCTCTCAAGAATTCTTTAAAATTAACTTTTTCAAACAGCAACAAAAATCCACCTTTCCGTGAAACAATATAAAAAAATATTTTTAAGTCGATTCCTATTTAAGTCAACAAAGAAAAATTTTATTTTAGTTCACTATTTAATAAAAAGTGACAATTAATATAAATATGTATATACATATGACAGGATTACAATATTAAGTGGAAATTAATTTTTATTAATTATCATTAAGGTATCGTATTGTCATTAAAAACAATCGTGTACATAAAGTTTGTTTAACTGAATACTTTAAAATGAGAAAAAAAATCTTTTAAGGGGTGTTGGAAACCTCTCTCTCTCTCTCTATACTGACAATGTTAAATTTGCTGTTTTCGATGTACCTTTTCTCAAAATCTGTTTAATGTACATGCTTGAAATTTTTCATACTATTAAAGTACATCGCTCTCATTATACTAAAATGAGCTTTAAACTAATTTTGAATTTTTTAAGATGTTATGAAATATTTTATCAAACATTGCGAAATTTGACCCATTTTTTACTTAAAAAATTTGTAAAAATTAAATTTTTGAGTGTTTTAAAAAAGCTCATTTTAGTATATATTAGACACCATTATAAATAATTCATAAAAAAATTTACATACCTGTGAACAGTAGTTTCTCAGAAAAAGTACATCGCACATTAAAATTTACATTTTGAGATAAATTGATTTTAAAGTATACAGAGAGATTTCTAATCGGCTGGGAAATAAAAGAAATAAAAGGCTCAATTTAAAATAAAAGATACATGTTTTGGTTCATATCAGTCGTTACACTATTAAGCAAAAACAAAGTAATTTGTTTACAATTTTTGCCATTAAAATGGGCGTGGCCCAAATTCACCGATTATTTAAAAATACATTTTAAGGGCTTCTAAATACCCTAGAGGTTCAAGTAAGGTATTTTTAGAAAGGTTAAAATCTATACAATTTGAAAATGTAAGAATCTCAAATTGTCAAAAAAATAAGATTTTAGCTTTCCAACACCCCTTAAAGTTTTGACCCAAGTCGCTAAATATAAAGCCAATATGTCTATAATTCTTTAAAAATATAAATAGTGTCAGTCAGTTAAGTATAATTAAATTATCGTATTGTCACCCAGAGCAATAGTTTATAGAAAATTTCAGCTCAAATATGCGCTGTAAAATGTGAGAAATAAACTTTTAAAGTTTTGACAAAAGTCACTAAAATGGTCACTAAGTCGCAAAAATGATGCCAACGTGACTGTGTTTGTAATTATTTGAACCATAATTAGTTTAATTAATTAGTTTTTAATTTTAATTAAATTGCCGTATTTTCATTCAACATAATCGTGTATATATAAAACTTCAGCTCAATTGAGCGCTTTAAAATGTATTTTATTAACGACTGAAAATTGGAACAAGATATAGGGGGATTGAGCTAATACAGAATTTAAAAAAGGAATTATCACCAAACAATCCCCAGCCACACCTGCCGGAATTCAGTGTACACTTATATAATATGATATAGCTTTTAAAGATCTTTACCGTGAAACAACTGCAACATGTCGTGTTTTTACGTAATTATAAGCTTCTATTACAATTTGCTTAGGATTTTAAAAGCTCGTATGGTTGGTTCTATCATGTAAAAGAAAAAAATCGATATTATTGAAAGAAAGATCATTAAAAAAAGGGAGAACTCTTTTAGAGAAATTGCTTATACTGTAATTAAAAGACATTCATTGATCCAAAAAGTGTTCATAAAATACAAATGAACTGCATTTTTTATTGGCATCCAAGCCAAGATCCGGCCTCCTGTCTGTAATATCACTTCTAGAATTCTGCTTTTTAATACGCTCTGTAAAAATAAAAACAACTATCAGCTGCAAAAAGAGCTAAGAGTGTTGCTGAAATAAGTCGAAAATTATGAGTTTAACCACAATTCGATTAGAACTGGAAAAGGACTATACTGACCGAGTTGCGCGGAATAATCCGTTCATCTCTAGAATGAACAGGGCTTAGAGAATGAGCTGCCTTTGCAAAAGAACACCTAGATAAGACACATGATTTTTGGAAAAAGGTAATATATTCAAATGAAAGTAAATTTTGTATTTTCGACGTCAAAGGATGAAAATACTTCAAGAGGAAATTTTGTACTTTCTCCTGTTTAAAAACGAGTGAGTGAGTGAATATTACCGTCTGCCTGTTCAGCTACACTAGGGCTTTTGGCGACAGACTGGGGCTGCGGTAGCCCAGTGGTCAAGGTATCTGATAATGGCAGGCATGTCAGGATTTCGAGCCCAGAACCCCTAAAGACCCGCCGTGTAGGGCAGCGATGTACGTTAAATCTGTCGAAAGCTAAAACATCCTCCCGTTGGTGTGGTGTGGTATTTAGGAGAGGGGGTGCCAGCTCAGGTGTCATCCACGTCACTTGATCACGGTTCAAAATTACGTGGCTCGTCGCCAAAAGCCCTCATGTAGCTGAACAGTGCGACGTTAATATTCACTCACTTGGCGACGGACTTCATAATTTTGAGCCATGGTTAAGTGACGAGGATGACACCTGAGCTGGCACCCTGTCTACTAACTACCACATCAAACCAACGACAGGATGTTTGAACTCTCGACAGATTTAACGTGCATCGCGTCTCTACACGGCGGATCTTTAGTGGTACTGGGATCGAACACGTGACAAGCCAGCCACGATTTGATACTTTGAACACTAGGCCTGTTTTGAAGCATGGTGAGGAGGCATTATGGTCTGAGATACATGGAAAGCGGTGTGATTGGTAATATGGAGTTTCGTGAATTTACAATGGGCGGAATTGATTACTTGGACGTATTGAAGATAAATCTCAAGGTAAGTCTCAAAAATCTTGGAGAGAGTGCTGATTTTTACTTTCAGTAGGACAATAAATACAATCACATGGCCATACATTTTTAAGCCATGGTTGTTGCACCATGGATCAAATAAATTTCATACACCATCCCAGACCTAAGCTCAACTGAGCATTTGTGGGATTTACTCGAGAGGATAAAAATGACGCAAATAATAACATCAAAAAAATGCTACAATTCTGTAATGGTAGAAAAGTAGAAAAAATAAGCACAAAAGAAACGTCAGTTGAATCTCTTTCATATAGATTGAGAGAAGTTACAAAAAGGAAATATGCTACAAGGTATCAACTTCTAGTTGTAATCCATTATCATTAAGGTTTTAGAATTAGTTTGATATCACAGGACAGGCGCCAAGTTGCTGTTTATGTTCGCCAAAATGGGCGATAACATTACAATATGGTTACTTTGATATTTTTGCAGTGTTTAGAATATAACAAGTTTCCAGTACTTTTTAATTGATATTCTTTATTAATGTTAATATATATTATGCAATTATTTTATTAATAACGCAATATAAAAATACAATTATTATATGTAATAATCATATAATATTAGTTATTCATAATTTTTTATATTTATTTATAAACATTATTACATATTATGTTATTCATTTATAATTATGTTAAATATTTATAATTATTACGTTACATGAGTATTCTTATGAACAATTTTACATTACAAAACGATGATTTTATTCTTTTTTTCAATTACTATTAAATTTTATTATATGATTATTATTATATGTAATAATTATTATTAAATCTTACTAGTACACATGTAACTTTTTTATATTATAATATTCATTATTTAGTGATTGATCTTTGTTATTCTCAATCTCTGCCTGTATTCTACTTTTGAAATATATTTAATGTATTTCAAAACAATTTTTTTAAATTATCTTCCTGACGATTTCATACCGCTAGGCCGCCATCTTGGATTCCATTCCGGATACAATCAGCGCTGCTTGGTGTGATTCCTTTATCGCACCAAGCAGCGCTTTGCGTCATGCCCCGTGATATCAAACTAGCACCCGATAAAGTTATTGTTGCTTATTCTGTATGTATATACGACGTTAGACGAATAAATAAAAGTTGTACTGATTCAGAAACAATCCACTTACTCAGTGTACGTTGTAGGAGTAAGAAAGTTGATCGCCTGGGTGAATATTAATGTCCCACTATTCCGCTACTCGAGGGATTTTAGCGATGGACTTTGAACTATGGTGACATAATAATGACGACACTATACGGACAATTGAGTACGCGCGACACTCCCTTCTAAACTCCACACCAACGAGAGAACGTTTGAGTTCTCCCGTTTAATATATTTAATGGACACCAGCCTCCCGTGCATGGAGAGTCTTCAGCAGTACTAGGCTCAAACTCGTGATGCTCCAGCCACGAATCCGTTACACTGACCTCTAGGCTATAACGACAACACGAAAACTTGGGGTTAAGAGTATTGGTGTTGTAAGGAACTACTGCCTGCACCTGGCAACAGGTCGAACAAGAGACGAGATAGAGAAGAGGATCTGGCAACGACAGAGGAGAAAAAGGGCGGAACGGGGGAGAAGAGAGAGGGTGACGAAAAAAAGCCGGGGTGGTGAAAAGTAGACACGGCTGAACGATGTATCGTAATCCTGTAACATCTGAATATATTCTTGATTTTAAGAAATGTCCCATAGAAGGTATGGAATAAACAGTGGGACCAAATCCTGTCTGCAATTATTTTCTTGTCACAATTCGAACACGGTCGGAAAAGAACTCACGAGTTTACACTGGTGTCAGAAGTGGGATGCAATGGAGCAGAAGTTAAATGAATAATATATTCCAAATTGATCGGTGTTCGTACTACATAATTGTGAACAAGGTTCTAGTGGACATACGGTTTGAAAGGAAATTTTTAACAAAGAAATAGAACCCTGCAGTGTATCTTCAAGTTGATGACCACGTGCATCCCGGGAAATGCCCTGCAGCAGTTTCAAGTGCAAAAAAAACAAGACCTTCTTCATATGGAGTTTTACCATCACCTGCCGAGTTGGGATATGAACGAACAGATGTCGTATTTTTCTTCATTTTCTGATGAATGGAGCCGTGATCTGAAAAGTGTTCAAGTACTGAAACAGCTTTCATTTCGAGGTAGGTGGCTATTGTTCCCCTAAGTTAAAATATTGTGTGAATATTTAAAAAAGTAATGGGATGCAGTCATATTTAATTTGTTTTTTTAAAAATAAAATAGAAAAAGCAGATATATCTGAAAAAGAAAATTTCATTGGTTTATTGCAATATTCTATGTTGTTGGATTATTGTGTAGATGAAATAAGAAAATTGTGTACTTATTTTACCTGGAAATGATAGGGTATCATTTTAAATGTTGTAAAATATGGTATTTAGAGTTCTAGTGTTAAACTATAATTTTTTTTTATCATCATTCTTTACTCTTTTGAAGTTGTCTCAAAAATTAAAATCTGGGTATAGAAAGTGTTTTGCATAACAATTCAGTTTGCAGATTTCTTTAAAAAAAGAGTTAGATTAATTTATCTTGAAATAATGGTTGCGAAAAATGTATGTTGAGTGGGTGAAAAACATCCATTAAAAAAAATGTGTATATTTATTTCAAGTAGACGGATTTCCTGTTAAAATGTTGTAAATAAGAGATTTTGTAGGTTATTTATGACTCAGAATATGGCATGTTTTTTTTTGAATATTATATGATAGTTTTTCATTTTAAGTAAAAGTGTTGCAATTTGTCAGTTAGTTGATAGTTTAATGCAATCTGAGGTTATTTCCTTTGCTCGTAATTTAGGATGTATATGTATATTGGTTTTTTGTTTCCTGCATAAGATTCTTTTAATTAAAAAAAAAAAGAAACTAAGAGTAGATTTATGATTTGAGAAATAATTCTATGGTAATGTAGCTAAAGTATGTTGTTAATTGTGTTTTTTTATTTTGAAAAAGGTTCTGCGTTCTGATTAGTAACAAATAACTGTGTCTCATATAAGTTTTATTGTAAACATATTTCGTATTGTGTTTCTGGAGTTTGAGTACTCTTAGAAAAAACGAGTAGAATTTTTCTTGCTTGTTAAATATATAGTACTAGGTCATTTAAGTGTTTGTAGTTAAATTTGTCAGAAGGTAATTTGGCATTAGGTTTAGCTTGATTAAAACTGGCATTTCTCATTAGAAGTAAGAAAATTGACTTAATTCAATTAGCGCGGGACTTAGATGAGTCACCTGATCCGTCTATGTCTAAAATTGTTTTAAGGAATTTAATAATCTCTAGTAAATATTACAAGGAGGAAGAGGCAAAAGAGTTATTGGAAGTTATTACAGCCGAAAGATTAGAGACAGAACAGCAGCAAAAACTAGAACAACAAGAACAATTATCAACTGAAAAATTACGCTTGGAAATAGAATTATCTAGGAACGCTAATCAGAGTGCTACTCAAAATAATGGTCAAACCTCACGTGTGAGATCTTTAGATGAAATAGTTAAAATGGTTAGGCTCTTAACTGTAAAGGTACCCAATAAATCAGACGGGTGAGACTATTTTTTTTCTAGTCTTGAAAAGGCTTTCGCTAGTGAAATGGTTAGCGACGAGTTAAAACCGAAGGTTTTGTTATGCATGTTAGGAGACAAAGTGTCAAACTTATTAGTTAACCTAGGCGAAGAAGAATTAAAAGATTACGAATCTTTAAAACAGGTTGTGCTCAAGGAGTATGAACCCTCACCAAAAATATGTTTAGAAAATTTTAGAAAGGCCAAACGTAACTCTGACGAAACTTTCTCTCAGTTCGCGTCCCGTTTAACATCGATGTGGTTATACTACTGTAAGTTAAGAGAAGCGAATGATTTTGAGTCAGTTAATCAACTGATCGTAGCAGATAAAATGTTTGAAATGTTGTATTCTGAGACGGCGACCCATATTGGTGTGCTCCAAGGGGAAGAATGGTACAAACCCAGGGACTTGGGCAAACAATGTGATATATTTTATGCTTCCAAAGGGAAATCCTACGATGAACCTGAGAGAGCTAAATGGAATGATAGTGAAAAGAGAAGTTTTAATGGTAGTTGGGGTAAACAGCCATTTGGGGGAGAAAAGTCAGATAATTTTTCTTCTAGGAAAAACTTGGATAAAGGTCAAGTAACTGAAATTAAAAAATTCGCTTGTTTCACCTGCGGATCAGATAAACATTTTACACGGGATTGTCCGAAAAACAAAGAGGTAGATAATAAAAGACTTAATGTGAATAAGGTGTCAACAGAAGGGACGGAATTGGTAGATGGGACGGTAGCTGCTAGAGTTGATGTGCTAGGTAAAGTCATTCCTAGACGGGCTATTGAAGACAAATTAAGTAAATTAGTGAAAACATCTATCAGTGTAGATGGGAAGTTAGTCCATGCGTTATTGGATTCTGGTACGGAAATTACTGTTATCAAGAAAGACTTAGTTCCTGGAATATCGGTTGAAGGAGCTTCCACGATTTATTTGAAAGGTATTTTCGGTCCAGCGGTTAAATGTCCTTTAGTATATGTTCCAATTGGTCTCGCTACCGGTGGCCAGGTTAATGTGGTGCACCAGCAAGTGTTATGTTCTTTGGCAGAATTTTTTTTATAAGACGTGTTGCTTCCACCAGATGTTTTGGATATGTTGGGAGGAACCCAGAGTGAAGAGAATTCACTGGCTCAAAGCTCTCAGGACCTGAGGGTTGACTCAGGAAATGTAGATGAAACCGAGGTTTCGTCGGGTATTCTGCCAGAGAAAGCACAGGAGCACATTAAGGATTCTCAAAGGAATATTACTTCATGTCGGAATGAAGTGGGAACATTGGGTACTAAGGATGAGGAGGTGACCGCTGAGATGGATAAAGGAATCATGGTGGCTGATAGTTTTCGTTCCGAACAGGAGTGTTGTGCCGAGTTAGCATTGGTTTGGAAGTATGCTAAGGAAGGCAAAGGAAACTACTATGAAGCAGATGGATATCTATTTCGTAGGGATAAAATACTCGGGGAGAGTATTGGGCAGCTGGTAATTCTGAAGTGCAGAAGAACTGAGGTGTTGAGACTAGCGCATACTTCCGTGTTCAGTAGTCACATGGGTCCCAAGAAGACGCTTGAACGAATAAAGTATTCTTTCTTTTGGGAGGGTCTGAGGGCCAATGTGAAGAAATTTTGTGAGTCATGTAAAGAATGTCAGCTCACTCGATCGGTTAGGATTAAAGAACGATCATCCAGTACACCTGTGGCAAGGCCTGAATTGCCATTTGAGGTGGGGAATATGGATCTGATAGGTCCAATTGATCCGCCAAGCTTAAAGGGACATAAATATATTTTACGTCTGGTTGATCAGCACACTAGGTGGGGCGAGGCTGTGCCGTTGACTAGTCTCAATGCGAAGGTAACCTGTGAAGCTTGGTTAAACATATTTTCGAGAACCGAGATTTATCTTTTGTCGAAAAGGGAAGGTTTTGTAGAAAAGAATAGCGCAGCATCGTGGGTCACGGTACTGGATTTGTGGAAGTGGTATTTCTGTCGTTCTCTCATGCCGCGTATGTTATGCCGCGTGCGTTATGCCGTTTGACATTTACATGACTAAAAAAGTGAGGTTTAAGATTGAATACACTTCTTATGGATGTAATTTAACGGCTCAGGTTTTAAGAATGTTAGAGCAGTTTGTTGTATCTCGAATAGTCGACATAGACATTCTGATGCAGATTTGGAAAAATCGTGTAAAACAAATTAACTTTGTATTAGAATGGGTGAGATGGGTTGGGTCGGAAATTATACCGGCCAAAGTCAAATTAGAGTCATAGGAAAGTTTTTACTGTGGACTTAATATGGATTTAGTGAACTCATTGAGCATTCACATTCATGAGTTAATGAAATAAACATTGTATAGATTAAGATAAAAACTGTATGGTATATATTTAGTGGGTTTTTTTGTATAATGTGTTTTCCATGTATCTGTTTGCAATCCCATTACAGTTTAGATCTTTCTGGGAACATAGTCACTTATTTCAATTGGGTGAACTATTAATATTATTTCATGTGTTTGTTTTAAAGGAACTAGAACAATCATCAAGACTTTTGACTGTTGAAATTATTGTGTGTTCTGTTTGTGAATTTTCTGTTTCACGGTTTGTGAATTTTCTGTTCCTGGTGTCTGAAATGGTAAAATCAGCCACAAGGGGCAAATTTTACTCTTAGGTGGGGCGTGTAAGGAACTACTGCCTGCACCTGGCAACAGGTCGAACAAGAGACGAGATAGAGAAGAGGATCTGGCAACGACAGAGGAGAAAAAGGGCGGAACGGGGGAGAAGATAGAGGGTGACGAAAAAAAGCCGGGGTGGTGAAAAGTAGACACGGCTGAACGATGTATCGTAATCCTGTAACATCTGAATATATTCTTGATTTTAAGAAATGTCCCATAGAAGGTATGGAATAAACAGTGGGACCAAATCCTGTCTGCAATTATTTTCTTGTCACAATTCGAACACGGTCGGAAAAGAACTCACGAGTTTACAGGTGTATTGCGAAGATCTAATTTACGGGGTTACTGTTTCCTGTCAAATGGACTAAATTCACGTGACGTCGTAGTCACATGACAACTGAGCCACGTGTTTTCGGCCAATCAGTTCATAAATTAATGCGACGTCATGATTATATCACAAATATAATCACGCATTTCTAGTCTATTCGTTCATGTGCTTCGCTGTTGCCTACTTTAGCCTTTTGCAGAAACTTTCTTTTAGAAAGTAAAGGGCGTTTTTTTAGAGGTATAGAACTTTAAATTGCAATAAAACAACGATGTATAATTCGATTGACGTGAATTTTTTTTTATTCGAAAGATAATCTTGTGGTTTTACATTTTAAATTTGATTTCTGGCATGGGACTGCCACGGCTGGCTCGGATGTAGTCCAATCTGGACGTCCAATTTTCGATGACTTTTTCCAACATTTGTGGCCGTATATCGGCAATAACACGGCGAATGTTGTCTTCCAAAGCGTCAAGCGTTTGTGGCTTATCCGCATAGACCGATGACTTTATATAGCCCCACAGAAAATAGTCTAGCGGTGTTAAATCACTAGGTAGAAAAAGGCGGTGCAGGCGGTTGTAGGCGGTCGACGGCAGTGCAGAGTTGAGTTGTTTCGTTCCTACTGACGAGTTGAGTTGTTTCGTTCCTACTGACGAGTTGAGTTGTTTTCTTCTGTTGAGTTGTTTCGGTCATGTTGCCGAGTTGAGTTGTTTTCTCCTGCATTGGCTTTGATTTTCGAGTTGAGGGGGCGAGTTGAATTTTTTTTCTCCTACAGCTAAGTCGAGTTGTTTTTAAAAATGTGCACAAAAATGGAAGTATGGGAATGTTAAACGGGCTAATGGCGCCACCTATTGATTAAAATATACACTAATTATATATTTTAAAATGATTGAAGTAAATAACGCTCAAATAAATAAATAAACAAATCCAGATTCAAACTCACGGCCTCAGATCAAAAAATGTCTCCACAGGACAATAGTTTTTCAGTTATGCTAACTATTATCCTATTAAGGCATACAGACCTGAAGAAAACTTATGTTTATAATCTCATGAATTTAATTTTGCAGGTGAAGCAGACGGCGACATGTTTTAAAATCATTTTCTTGATTAAAAATGAAAAAAAAAATATTTAATTTATATTATTTTAATAATGTGTAAATTTTAATTCAGTATAATGATTACATACACACACAGTAAAGATACAAAGTAAATTGATTATTCAGAAAAATGTGCCGTGGTATACTCGTCATCAGCGTGAACGCGTTACGATTTAACTTGTTTTAGCTTGTCTGATCTTGATTCTACAAGACGGCGACTGAATTCTACGTCAGAAATTATCTCAATGCTTAGAGCGGATGAATACATTGCTTTCAACCACTCAACGAACGCCGCTCAAATTTAATTCGGTTGATATGCGTTAGACACTTATCACATTTTAGTTCAAAATTCATTTCGTTTGTTAGTATTGCGGTGTGCTGTATTCAACAAGAAAAAAAATATGGTGATGTCTGAAACACATAGCGAAAAACGAAAGTTTAGAAAAGCCGGGGAATCTTCTGCAAATAAGAAAGCCAGAAGAGAAGTTTCAAAAGTAAGTAACAAAATTAAATAAATTTAATATGTTATTTTTATAATGTTTTTTACACATTTCTGATCGTTATTAATTTTGATATATTATTTTCAGAAGTATGGAAAATTTACCGAGGATTGCATACCAGATGGAGTATTTCCAATTGGAGATGATGTTTTTGTCTTTGCAAGCACCTGTTAGGATTCCGTATCAGTACACATAAGACGTTTCAAGAAATATGGCAAAACATACTACCCAACTCCCGAGGGAATAACATAGACCCACGGTGGATCGAATATATCATGCGTAAAAAGAAAGTGCCGGAATCACTGGAGGAATTACCAAGAGGACTTTTCCCTCCTGAACGACACATTCAAATAGCAGTGAGAACTTCATTGATTTTACTTTCAAGCGCATTAAATACGGTCCGGATAAAGAGCCCACTTTTAAAGAAATAACCATATCCCGAGAGCAGTGGGCTGAAATGATTAAAAATATGGTGCTATTGAAAATGCTGCTATAGACAATATGTTTCAGTGTATGAACTTTTTAACTGCATATAAAACCTTCTGCAAAGGCCCCATAGAAAATACATTACCTTCTTTGGATGTTAGTCTGGGTCAACAATACTTGACGCAAATTTTGAAAAAATCTATTTGTAGCCTCCTGAACGAAAAAGGACTGAAACAGCCTCAGACTTTCGCATCAAGACAGGAAAATACAGGATACAATAGATATGATTACGGACAGGGAAAGAATTTATGAATTTTCCTTTCGTTATCACACAAAATGAAATTTATAGAATTAAAGGACTCGTAGTATAAATAGCAACATCATTCATAAAATTATTTAGTTTAATCATGGATTCTCACAAATTAGTTCATCCATTTACTTTAATCTTGGCTGGGCCATCTGGTAGCGGTAAAAGTCAGTTCATTCCGAACAGGAGTGTTGTGCCGAGTTAGCATTGGTTTGGAAGTATGCTAAGGAAGGCAAAGGAAACTACTATGAAGCAGATGGATATCTATTTCGTAGGGATAAAATACTCGGGGAGAGTATTGGGCAGCTGGTAATTCTGAAGTGCAGAAGAACTGAGGTGTTGAAACTAGCGCATACTTCCGTGTTCAGTAGTCACATGGGTCCCAAGAAGACGCTTGAACGAATAAAGTATTCTTTCTTTTGGGAGGGTCTGAGGGCCAATGTGAAGAAATTTTGTGAGTCATGTAAAGAATGTCAGCTCACTCGATCGGTTAGGATTAAATTACGATCATCCAGTACACCTGTGGCAAGGCCTGAATTGCCATTTGAGGTGGGGAATATGGATCTGATAGGTCCAATTGATCCGCCAAGCTTAAAGGGACATAAATATATTTTACGTCTGGTTGATCAGCACACTAGGTGGGGCGAGGCTGTGCCGTTGACTAGTCTCAATGCAAAGGTAACCTGTGAAGCTTGGTTAAACATATTTTCGAGAACCGAGATTTATCTTTTGTCGAAAAGGGAAGGTTTTATAGAAAAGAATAGCGCAGCATCGTGGGTCACGGTACTGGATTTGTGGAAGTGGTATTTCTGTCGTTCTCTTATGCCGCGTGCGTTATGCCGTTTGACATTTACATGACTAAAAAAGTGAGGTTTAAGATTGAATACACTTCTTATGGATGTAAATTAACGGCTCAGGTTTTAAGAATGTTAGAGCAGTTTGTTGTATCTCGAATAGTCGACATAGACATTCTGATGCAGATTTGGAAAAATCGTGTAAAACAAATTAACTTTGTATTAGAATGGGTGAGATGGGTTGGGTAGGAAATTATACCGGCCAAAGTCAAATTAGAGTCATAGGAAAGTTTTTACTGTGGACTTAATATGGATTTAGTGAACTCATTGAGCATTCACATTCATGAGTTAATGAAATAAACATTGTATAGATTAAGATAAAAAAACTGTATGGTATATATTTAGTGGTTTTTTTTTGTATAATGTGTTTTCCATGTATCTGTTTGCAATCCCATTACAGTTTAGATCTTTCTGGGAACATAGTCACTTATTTCAATTGGGTGAACTATTAATATTATTTCATGTGTTTGTTTTTAAAGGAACTAGAACAATCATCAAGACTTTTGACTGTTGAAATTATTGTGTGTTCTGTTTGTGAATTTTCTGTTTCACGGTTTGTGAATTTTCTGTTCCTGGTGTCTGAAATGGTAAAATCAGCCACAAGGGGCAAATTTTACTCTTAGGTGGGGCGTGTAAGGAACTACTGTCTGCACCTGGCAACAGGTCGAACAAGAGACGAGATAGAGAAGAGGATCTGGCAACGACAGAGGAGAAAAAAGGGCGGAACGGGGAGAAGATAGAGGGTGACGAAAAATGCCGGGGTCGTGAAAAGTAGACACGGCTGAACGATGTATCGTAATCCTGTAACATCTGAATATATTCTTGATTTTAAGAAATGTCCCATAGAAGGTATGGAATAAACAGTGGGACCAAATCCTGTCTGCAATTATTTTCTTGTCACAATTCGAACACGGTCGGAAAAGAACTCACGAGTTTACAGGTGTATTGCGAAGATCTAATTTACGGGGTTACTGTTTCCTGTCAAATGGACTAAATTCACGTGACGTCGTAGTCACATGACAACTGAGCCACGTGTTTTCGGCCAATCAGTTCATAAATTAATGCGACGTCATGATTATATCACAAATATAATCACGCATTTCTAGTCTATTCGTTCATGTGCTTCGCTGTTGCCTACTTTAGCTTTTTGCAGAAACTTTCTTTTAGAAAGTAAAGGGCGTTTTTTTAGAGGTATAGAACTTTAAATTGCAATAAGACAACGATGTATAATTCGATTGACGTGAATTTTTTTTTATTCGAAAGATAATCGTGTGGTTTTACATTTTAAATTTGATTTCTGGCATGGGACTGCCACGGCTGGCTCGGATGTAGTCCAATCTGGACGTCCAATTTTCGATGACTTTTTCCAACATTTGTGGCCGTATATCGGCAATAACACGGCGAATGTTGTCTTCCAAAGCGTCAAGCGTTTGTGGCTTATCCGCATAGACCGATGACTTTATATAGCCCCACAGAAAATAGTCTAGCGGTGTTAAATCACTAGGTAGAAAAAGGCGGTGCAGGCGTTTGTAGGTGGTTGCAGGCTGTTGTAGGCGGTCGACGGCAGTGCAGAGTTGAGTTGTTTCGTTCCTACTGACGAGTTGAGTTGTTTCGTTCCTACTGACGAGTTGAGTTGTTTTCTTCTGTTGAGTTGTTTCGGTCATGTTGCCGAGTTGAGTTGTTTTTCTCCTGCATTGGCTTTGATTTTCGAGTTGAGGGGGCGAGTTGAATTGTTTTCTCCTACAGCTAAGTCGAGTTGTTTTTAAAAAATGTGCACAAAAAATGGAAGTATGGGAATGTTAAACGGGCTAATGGCGCCACCTATTGATTAAAATATACACTAATTATATATTTTAAAATGATTGAAGTAAATAACGCTCAAATAAATAAATAAACAAATCCAGATTCAAACTCACGGCCTCAGATCAAAAAATGTCTCCACAGGACAATAGTTTTTCAGTTATGCTAACTATTATCCTATGAAGGCATACAGACCTGAAGAAAACTTATGTTTATAATCTCATGAATTTAATTTTGCAGGTGAAGCAGACGGCGACATGTTTTAAAATCATTTTCTTGATTAAAATGAAATAAAAAAAATATTTAATTTATATTATTTTAATAATGTGTAAATTTTAATTCAGTATAATGATTACATACACACACAGTAAAGATACAAAGTAAATTGATTATTCAGAAAAATGTGCCGTGGTATACTCGTCATCAGCGTGAACGCGTTACGATTTAACTTGTTTTAGCTTGTCTGATCTTGATTCTACAAGACGGCGACTGAATTCTACGTCAGAAATTATCTCAATGCTTAGAGCGGATGAATACATTGCTTTCAACCACTCAACGAACGCCGCTCAAGTTTAATTCGGTTGATATGCGTTAGACACTTATCACATTTTAGTTCAAAATTCATTTCGTTTGTTAGTATTGCGGTGGGCTGTATTCAACAAGAAAAAAAATATGGTGATGTCTGAAACACATAGCGAAAAACGAAAGTTTAGAAAAGCCGGGGAATCTTCTGCAAATAAGAAAGCCAGAAGAGAAGTTTCAAAAGTAAGTAACAAAATTAAATAAATTTAATGTTATTTTTATAATGTTTTTACACATTTCTGATCTTTATTAATTTTGATATATTATTTTCAGAAGTATGGAAAATTTACCGAGGATTGCATACCAGATGGAGTATTTCAATTGGAGATGATGTTTTTGTCTTTGCAAGCACCTGTTAGGATTCCGTATCAGTACACATAAGACGTTTCAAGAAATATGGCAAAACATACTACCCAACTCCCGAGGGAATAACATTAGACCCACGGTGGATCGAATATATCATGCGTAAAAAGAAAGTGCCGGAATCACTGGAGGAATTACCAAGAGGACTTTTCCCTCCTGAACGACACATTCAAATACCAGTGAGAACTTCATTGATTTTACTTTCAAGCGCATTAAATACGGTCCGGATAAAGAGCCCACTTTTAAAGAAATAACCATATCCCGAGAGCAGTGGGCTGAAATGATTAAAAAATATGGTGCTATTGAAAATGCTGCTATAGACAATATGTTTCAGTGTATGAACTTTTTAACTGCATATAAAACCTTCTGCAAAGGCCCCATAGAAAATACATTACCTTCTTTGGATGTTAGTCTGGGTCAACAATACTTGACGCAAATTTTGAAAAAATCTATTTGTAGCCTCCTGAACGAAAAAGGACTGAAACAGCCTCAGACTTTCGCATCAAGACAGGAAAATACAGGATACAATAGATATGATTACGGACAGGGAAAGAATTTATGAATTTTCCTTTCGTTATCACACAAAATGAAATTTATAGAATTAAAGGACTCGTAGTATAAATAGCAACATCATTCATAAAATTATTTAGTTTAATCATGGATTCTCACAAATTAGTTCATCCATTTACTTTAATCTTGGCTGGGACATCTGGTAGCGGTAAAAGTCAGTTCATTAAAAAATTAATCGAAAATAAAATGATTAAACTCTTTCCTAAAAAAATAACTTGGTGTTATGGAGTTTACCAAGCGTTGTATGAAGAAATGCCGAATATTTCCTTTCATGAAGGTATCCCCTCTAATTTGCACCATTATTCGGATGCATTAATTGTTATAGACGATCTTATGGGAGAGTTAGGAATTAACAAAATTATTTGTAAAATTTTCGCATCACAGAAATTTAAGTATAGTTTTTGTGGTACAGAATATTTTTCATAAAGGGAAAGAAAAATTAGAGAAATTTCTTAAACGCTCATTATCTTGTATTATTTAAGAATCGAAGAGATCAATCCCAAATTACACATTTAGGTCGCTAATTGTATCCTCGTAAAGTGAAATTTTTTCAAGAATGTTACGCAGATGCCACATCAAAACCGTACGGATACTTATTTATTGATTTAAAACCTGAAACTGATGAATCCTTGCGTGTGCGCACAGGTATGTTTCCTGGAGATGTTTTTTATGTATATCAACCTCGATAACCCATTACTTTGAAGCATACAAATAGATTCAAATAGTTCAATGAATATTCATTAGTTCACAAGATGCCGGTGTGTTCTGAACAAACTTTAGAGCTCTTAAAACTAATTTCTAAAACAAAACACCCAAAATCTATTTTGAAAAAGTGTTCAAAGAAAGAAATAAAAACTTTGTGCGAGTGTGTGCTGAATGTTTTATGTAGTAACATATCATTGACTAAAATTTAAAAAAATCGCTTATCTTCCTATAAAGAAAGCTTAAGAAAACTTTCTAACAAAAAAACACCTCTTTACGAGAAAAAGAAAATTTTAATTCAAAAAGGAGAAGGATTCTTATCTATTTTATTGCCTGCGACTATTTCAGTCATCAGTTCTTTAATTCAAAATGGAATTTAGCAAAACATTTGTACTGGTACCCGAAGAAAGAGTTCAATTAATGGAACACTTATCGGAACTTGATCAATGCATGAAAAATATTCTCCATAATAAGGATTTAACGGAAGAAGAAAAAACAATTCTCTATTTACAAGTTTTACAAAAATATACGCACTTTTCTAACGAAAATCGAAGAGAGTCTGAATCAGTTCCAAATGAAACATATCTATCAGAAAATCAAGAAATGGAATCATTAAAAGAAAATCTAAAAGAGTCAGTAGTAAAGACGGAAAAAGAAGTGTTTGAGGATGAAATTTTTAGAATTGTTCCAGCTAGGTATAAAGAAAAAGCAAAAAAATATTTTCCAGTTTTTAAAGCTTCAAGAATCTTTCAGTTGGAATTCTGATGGTGAAATTATTCACAAAAACACTGTTATTCCAGGAAGCAATATTGCATTCCTCGTGAATGATTTTCTACGGAATCGAAAATCAGCACCTGAAGGAAGATATGTATTTTTAAGAGCTTTGAATGATGTAAATTTACCGAAAAATCTAGATGTAAATAAAAAATTGTATCAGAATAACAAAATTATTAAGAAACCAATAATGTATGCTCGCAGAAATGCATGGTTGAAACTTTGAAATAAAGGATACTCATTTGATTAAAAAAAAAATTGTCCCAGTTGCCTCTTTATGATTTGAACAGTTTTCTTTTGCAGAGGAAAATATACTTATTTGACAAAATTTAAAAGTTTCAAATATATAATTAAATAAAATTATATTAATTTTTTGGGTGAAAAAATTTATCATAGAAAAAAATATTATTTTTTGGGAAGAAAAAGAAATTTAACATAGAAAAATATTAATTTTTTTTTAGAAGAATAAAATTATCATAAGAAAATAAATAGAAAATAGAAAAAAATTAAATAAAATAAAAGACACACACATATTTAGTTTCATTCCATTCTTTTATTTTCTAAATACAAATCTTACACCGTATCGTTTCTTTACAAATTGATACATTCGAAAATCATTTATATACAATTGATTCAAAATATAATGCATAGAATAGCCTTGGCTGCGTTTGAATAAAAAGTAAATACAGTATTGCCCACAAACATTGGATGTTGGTGATTGAAACACTTTAGAATTCCATAATACATCTAAATAGGTAGTAGTACTAATGTTATAGAATACAGGAGGTTGTCCAAACGAGTCATAAAATTCTAATTCTCTTTTATCATTCACAAATAATGCTAACTAGTGTGTTCCAGGTTGTGATGAGTCATCAGAATTCACAATAGCACACATGTTTTCTTGCAGAGGAGGGAGCGTATCTCTAGAATAAACACCTTGAAAATAGGGGGACGTTGTCTTCTCTTGAGATAAGACTGTATACATTTGCATTCCATCCATTCTTTAATTTCCGAAATCATACAAGATATTTCTCGATTTGTTTATTTCGATTAAATTTTCAAACTCGGCGAAAACAATAACACATACGGTTTGTTCTAAAGATTTGCTGAATTTTAATTCTAATCGCAAATTGCTATGTTTTATCAGACTTAAATGTTCTCCTGAAGAACATAAATCCGGTGAGAGGTTAAATCCAAACAATGTATTTGAATCTTTATATTCTTTTCTAGAAATAAATATACCTCTGTGACCCATTCGATCTGTCCCAACAAATAGAGTTTGATAGGCCCGTATGTATTGATCTTTAGAAAAATCGAGTTCTAATGGATTGTGAGGCACTGGTTGTCCATCCACATACAACACTCCAATAAAATTTAAATTAAAATGTTTAAACTCATAAGGAGATTTTGAAAATGCTCCGTGAAAAGCTTCATTATCTACACATCCTACAAAAAGTTTTTTTGGCATTTGGCCTGAAAATATGTTATCTTGAATAAAAGACATGCTTCCTTTAGGAATCGAATACACTTTGCACAGAACTCGGTTAATGGGATATTTTACGCTTGTTTTCTCCAGTGCTTTCGCATGACCAAGAATAACTCCAGGATTCACACGAACTTTTCGTATGAATAAAGAAACATGATCCAAAACAACTTTAAATCCCTCAGATCCTTGTAAACAAAATTCTGGCTTGCTTCGTATTAATTTTATTTTCAAATCCACTAAATTGTGTAAAAGACGATCTTAATGAAATAAATCCGAATGTATACAACCAATCATGTCTACAGTTGCACTTTCTTTAAAAATTCTGTTCTTTTCTTGAGACCATCATCAGAATCCTTGTAAAATAGTTCAGCCGTTAATTGGGAAGTTTGGCTGTCATATCCATGGTTTAAGAGAGTTTCAATGTAAGATGGATAGGGATATGTATTACTGGAATTGGAAACCACGCGATCATTTAAGGATACATCTACTTGAGAAAATAATGAATGTAGAAATAAATTCACAGGTCCTATAGTATCATCTTTAGTAATAGGCGTATTGTCCACTTTTACTATTTTCGCTTTTACGTATAATTGTGTTTGACTGAGATCTATGTAATCTTCTGCACTTCCGGAAATGTGAAATTCTACAGGTGCGTTATCGAAAACGTTAGAAAGAGGATGAAATTGTTTCCACTGCCCATCTTGAATAACTGTTTGAGTTCCTGGTAAGTTGAAAAGTTCCAATTCAGATTTAACACATTCAGGAGAATCTTTAAGAATAAATGCCATTTTTACGAGTCGAAAATGTCACGTACACTCACTTTACGTGCTTTGGATGAAATGAATTTTTCTGTTTCTTATGCTTTCTTTTATACTGTCCTTTTCCTACCATAGACTGAACTCTATCAATAGCTTTCTGAGCTAATTTTTTTTTCCACTTTCTCTGCTTCTTGTTTTTACAGCTTCTTTAAAATTTTCTCCTGACAATACATCAGAGGCAACACGACTCCCTGTCATTAATACTTCTTTTCCAATAGTTTTACCTCCTTTTACTAAAAAAGGTAAAGCTGCTCTAAACAATCGACGAAATATTCCTCCGATTCCATAACCCTTTTGAAAATTAATGCCCTTGTAATGAGTCAGACCCGAACCTATTTGACCTGCATAATGGTCTTCAAATCTTTTAGTACAGCAAACGTATGGTACACTCATCTTGGTCTTTTATCTCCAAATGAGGGTATGAGAAATGCATTGCTTTATAGTATTTGCCTCATGCGAAAATGAAGCACTATGATCACTTTACCTTTTTCAAAGGGAACAAAATCACCCGAATTGAGTCTCAGTTCAGATTGAATAGTTTGAAACGAGTGTCTCACCAAAGGTAAGTATTGAGGTCTATCATAATATTGACTAATCGTTTCCCCGTCTTTACCTTTAGTGCGAACGATTCGCAATAAAGGAGCCTGTGTATCCCCCACAATTTGGGGTGAAATAAGATCGGAGTAAACGTAAAAAACTGAAAAATTAGACCATGCATCAGCAACGAATTCGCTTTTCATGTTACCTATTATAATTGCACTGCGTTTGAATCCTAACAATTCGCCTAAATTCTCTAAGTGAAGGCTGCTACCTTGAACTGTATTAATTTTCACCCGTTTTGTTGCTTTATTGTAAATTATTGTGAACCGATTAGGATTTTTGGGTAAAGCAAGTTGTACGGCTGATATAATATCTAACATTGTTTCATAACAACCGACATCAATTGTTCGCTTAACAGTGGAAGAGATATTGCCGTCACCAACTTTGTATAGAAAATAATTGTTAGTTTCATTTACGTTACGCCAAGAATGAGGGTAGATGATTTCAGACAATCCCACTTCCCATTCACCATTTAAACAAACAGGAGAGGGTAATTGAGTTTTGAAATGAGATATTTTGTTTTCTGGAAAGAAATGCATAGAACTATCAGAAGGTAATGTTACGTAGAAAGACATTTTTGAAAATTAGTCGGCAATAAAAAAGTTTAACTATTCATACTTTTTGAATATCAGTCACCCAGTCATTAAATTTTTCAGGATAGCCTAAAAATTTAACAAAATATTCAGTGATTCCTCGTCTTTTTCTTTGTTTGATAACATTCTCTACAGGGTAGAAACGAGAGTCGACAACTTTTTGTAACTCTGCTTCGTAATAAGTACCTTTAATCTCTTCACCTTGTAAATCTTTTAATCTATAAACAATCGGAATTCTTTGCACGATTTCAAAAACTATGAAAAGTTCTCTTCTCCAGTTTTGTTCGTATCCTTTTCAAAGTGAAGTTTTTGTTTATTAATGCGTACAACATCACCAATTTTAAATCTAGGGGCTTTAGGTTTCTCATTTCTTAGACCACCGTTAAATTTTTTAATACTTGCTTCCGGTTATGCCTACTTACAGAAACAGGTTCCATTTTAATTGAACGGTGATACGAGTGATTATAACTGTGTATTAATTTATCAATGACGTCGATGTAATTTTTAGTGTTAAATTCAGTGAAATATTTCCACATTTTTGTTTTTAATGTCCGATTAAACCTTTCAAACAATGCTAGCTTTTGTTTCGTTATTTGTAAAAAAAAAATTACATTCAGATTTTTTAAATAATTTTGAACTATTTTATTTAAAAACTCCTTACCGGCATCTGTTTGCAACACTTTAGGCTTCCTTTCGTTAAAAATAATTTCTAGCCCAGACTTTACACTTTTTCCAAATTTATCTTTCAGAGGAACTGCCCAAGCAAATTTTGAAAATAAATCAATGCAAGTTAACAAATACTTATACCCTTTATTAAATTCTGCTAAAGATTGCATATCGACTAAATCCGCTTGAAACTCTCTGACGATCAATATCACACTTAGAAACACTCGATTCCGTTGAAACTTATGTCGAACGGGTTTATGAAGAGTGTAAGCATCTTTCTGCGATAACCAATGTTTTACATCTTTTTTACTATATTTCCCTTTTACAGAGCGATGTAATGCTTCCACACCCCCGAAACTATTTGGAACTTCAGGATTTTCGTAAAACGCTGCTAAATCTTGATGCATTGTTACCGATGAAAAGAACTTGATTGAATGACTATTACAATGAATAGTTATATTATTATATACTTTTTGGGAAAGGCAAAAAGTTTATGTATAAAACCATGAGCATAAATTTTCTCACTTTCATATGAAATACATTTAAAATATCATTTGTACATACTTTGATAATTTCTTTTAAAAAAATACTCTTATTTATTTTTAAGATGTGAAACGATTTCAACATAAATTAAACTAACAAACAAACAATAAAAATAATAAGAACTCAAATTCAGCATATAAAAAAATAATTTTATTCAAATTTATAAAAACAAAATATTGTGTGAATCTTATAAAAACATTTAAACAAAAGCCTCATAGTATTCAAAACAATCAGGTGGACATAACATGTCTTACTTCTCTTAAAATATCCAAGCGAAGGATTTTTAAAAATTCTTGAGTTACATAATGTACAGGTTTTAACAATAAAAAGTGTTCATTTTCAAAAAGATTATTATAAAAACAATCAGCTATCTCATTAGCTTCAAGTGATGAAACATGAATTAAATGTTTATTCGTGATTCCCCCATAACTCCTCAGCGAAAGTCTGAGGCTGTTTCAGTCCTTTTTCGTTCAGGAGACTACAAATAGATTTTTTCAAAATTTGCGTCAAGTTTTGTTGACCCAGACTAACATCCAAAGAAGAAGGTAATGTATTTTCTATAGGGCCTTCGCAGAAGGTTTTATATGCAGTTAAAAAGTCCATACACTGAAACATATTGTCTATAGCAGCATTTTCAATAGCACCATATTTTTTAATCATTTCAGCCCACTGCTCTCGGGATATGGTTATTTCTTTAAAAGTGGGCTCTTTATCCGGACCGTATTTAATGCGCTTGAAAATAAAATTAATGGAGTTCTCACTGGTTATTTGAATGTGTCGTTCAGGAGGGAAAAGTCCACTTGGTAATTCCTCCAGTGATTCCGGCACTTTCTTTTTACGCATGATATATTCGATCCACCGTGGGTCTAATGTTATTCCCTCGGGAGTTGGGTAGTATGTTTTGCCATATTTCTTGAAACGTCTTATGTGTACTGATACGGAATCCTAACAGGTGCTTGCAAAGACAAAAACATCATCCCCAATTGGAAATACTCCATCTGGTATGCAATCCTCGGTAAATTTTCCATACTTCTGAAAATAATATATCAAAATTAATAAAGATCAGAAATGTGTAAAAAACATTATAAAAATTACATATTAAATTTATTTAATTTTGTTACTTTTGAAACTTCTCTTCTGGCTTTCTTATTTGCAGAAGATTCCCCGGCTTTTCTAAACTTTCGTTTTTCGCTATGTGTTTCAGACATCACCATATTTTTTTTCTTGTTGAATACAGCCCACCGCAATACTAACAAACGAAATGAGTTTTGAACTAAAATGTGATAAGTGTCTAACGCATATCAAGCGAATTACACTTGAGCGGCGTTCGCTGAGTGGTTGAAAGCAATGTATTCATCCGCTCTAAGCATTGAGATAATTTCTGACGTAGAATTCAGTCGCCGTCTTGTAGAATCAAGATCAGACAAGCTAAAACAAGCTAAATCGTAACCCGTTCACGCTGATGACGAGTATACTACGGCACATTTTTTCTGAATAATCAATTTACTTTGTATCTTTACTGTGTGTGTATGTAATCATTATACTGATTTAAAATTTACACATTATTAAAATAATATAAATTAAATATTTTTTTTTATTTCATTTTAATCAAGAAAATGATTTTAAAACATGTCGCCGTCTGCTTCGCCTGCAAAATTAAATTCATGATATTATAAACATAAGTTTTCTTCAGGTCTGTATGCCTTCATAGGATAATGGTTAGCGTGTAACTGAAAAACTATTGTCCTGTGGAGACATTTTGATCTGAGGCCGTGAGTTTGAATCTGGATTTATTTATTTATTTTTTTATTTGAGCGTTATTTACTTCAATCATTTTAATATCTATCATTAGTGTATATTTTAATGAATAGGTGGCGCCATGAGTACGTTTAACATTCCCATGCTTCCATTTTTTGTGCACATTTTTTAAAAACAACTCGACTTAGCTGTAGGAGAAAACAATTCAACTCGCCCCCTCAACTCGAAAATCAAAGCCAATGCAGGAGAAAAACAACTCAACTCGGCAACATGAACGAAACAACTCAGCAGGAGAAAACAACTCAACTCGTCAGTAGGAACGAAACAACTCAACTCTGCACTGCCGTCGACTGCCTACAACAGCCTGCAACCACCTGCACCGCCTTTACAGCAGAATCGGCTTTTTCTACCTACTCACAAGATTTTGGAGGCCAATTTACAGGCCCAAAACGTGAAATTAGGCGGTCACCAAACGTGTCTTTCAATAAATCGATTGTGGTACGAGCTGTGTAACACGTTGCGCCGTCTTGTTGGAACCACAGCTCCTGGACATCATGATTGTTCAATTCAGGAATGAAAAAGTTAGTAATCATGGCTCTATACCGATCACCATTGACTGTAACGTTGTGGCCTTCATCGTTTTTGAAGAAGTATTCCATCAGCCCATAAAGCGCACCAAACAGTCAGTTTTTCTGGATGTAACGGTGTTTCGATATACACTTGTGGATTAGCTTCACTACAAATGCGGCAGTTTTGTTTGTTGACGTAGCCATTCAACCAGAAGTGTGCTTCATCGCTGAACAAAATTCGCTTATGAAAATTGGGAACAACGGCAATCTCGTTTTGGGCCCATTCGACGAATCTACGCCTTGCTTGATGATCGTTTTGAGGAATTGCCAAACCAAACTGAGAATAAATCACTTGACAGCTGTTAAATCGGTCGCCATCTTGGAAAGTAATGCTAACTTAAACTTCTATACCTGGGAAGAAAACACTCTTTACATATTTGTCAACGACATAATAATGCTAATTGTTAAACAAAATGCACTTAGTTTAAAAGTACTCGTATAATTTTTTTTTAAATTTTGAAAACTGAAGAATCTTAACGCGTTAACCTCTTTAACCAATCATCAAATTTTAAATGTTATCTAAACTTTACAAGTTGAACAACTAGTATGTCAATTTTTAATCAATGGGAAACACGTGATTGCTGCTATCATGTGACCATCTTGAATTTAGTCCATTGCTAGTTGTCATTAATTAGTATCTACGCAAAAAAGAATTTATTTCCTTACAACACTAACAGTATCCTGAAATGATCATGCTTAGTGAGAAATAATTGGAGAGAAGAGATTGTTTTTAAAAACCAACATTTTTCACATCAATTCCAGTGCTTATGT
This sequence comes from Trichonephila clavipes, assembly GCA_019973935.1. Lineage (NCBI taxonomy): Eukaryota > Metazoa > Arthropoda > Arachnida > Araneae > Nephilidae > Trichonephila > Trichonephila clavipes. Next base: position 708,238 of record BMAU01018280.1, read on the forward strand.
TTTGACAGTTGCACTAAATAAATATTTGCGAACATTTACCACTTGGTCATTTAAATTATTTTACTTCGTGATTATCATCTATTCGAAATAATTTCAAATCAGTGAGAAGTTTTAAGGTTTACCAAAACAGACACATTCAATAAAATATTCGTTTTATTATAAAAAAGCACGACTCAGTAAAAAATTCATAACATTTAACACGTGAATAGGTTCTTAAAAATTATACGTGAAACAATCTCATTAGTTTAAGAAAACAACTGATTCAAAAACCTTGTTTTCAGATCTTAATAAGTTTAAAAAATGCATTTTGATTTCATTAAATCTTTGATAACAAATGCATAACCGTAAGATTTTATAATGTAGAGCACCTGAATTGTAAAATTAGCTCTATATGAATGGCATATTTTAAGTCGTTTAAAACCTGAATAACATTAAAAAATCCACAGTTTCAGTTCTTAAGAATATGTTTAACACTGAACTTTACGTAATGTCAAATTAGGATAAAATCACAAGATAATTCAGTCCATTCTATACTTCAACTGACAGTAACGATAAAAAAACATCGTGTGATTAAACATGCTTTCTTACCAACTCTAACTATATGGAAGCTATTTAACATCCGCAGAGTAATGTGGTACACAACATCGATAAATGTGTCCATCATAATTACAGTATTATGTTCAATGAACCATTTAACTATTACAAGTATTTGGGCACAAATACAGAACAAGTCTTTTCAAAATGTCCTGTATGATATCCAGTTTCTTCAATGATAGCATGTACGCGATTTACGAAATTCTCTTCAGTCATGACCCAAAACATAGGAGAATATTTGACATTGTTATCCAACATTGGTCCATAAGTAAGAAAATGTTGCCACACGCGTTCTCCATCATTTAGTGCAAAATCTCGGAAATCGTCTTTATCCAAATTAGGAATATCCCAGTTAAGTTCATGCAAAACTGAAATTAACCGTGCCATTTTTTTGGCGAAATTTAGTGCCTCGCATTCAATTGTTCTGCGATCCATAACGGAACTTTTTCTTATAGGCGCCATAAAATAGTTACTTAATTTGATATGGGCGTCAAAAAAATTGAAAGGTTCTAAAACTGATATTAAAAAACTTGAGATTTCTAAAAACCTTGTAATGATGGCATCTAGCTCCCTATTTCTAAGAACACGAACACTTGTATTTTACACGATAATGGTGGTCACGGTTGCGAAACGATTTCCGACATCATCGAGTCCTTTGATCTATTGAAGGTCAGCTATGAAGACGAGCTGATGCCCATTAAATCTATTGAGGATCTTTACATCTGCTTGTTTGGAGGGTGGTGTCCTAGTTGAGGTGTCATCTCAGGTTCTAAGAGGTTTGTTATCAATGGCCTTCACTTTGGTTTTCAGTACTGCGTTAATAAAAAATCAAATTAACTCACAATCGATACTCCTTTTAACTTTGAGGTTTAGTGAAAAGACGAAGTCGACATATTCAGTGACTATTCCATAATTTCTCCTTGACAACTTTAATGGATTTAACTGAACGCACCTCTAGATTTGTGTTGTATAGGATCAAGAATTATAACCTCATAATTATACTTGGAGACTTGGTTACCCGATACGATTACGACTAAAGAAAACTCTTTATCTTTAACTGTTATAACATTTTCTGAATTTGTTCACAGAATGTCAAAATAGAACTGATTAGTTGTACCTGCACGTAAGGGAATGGAGATTAACGAAGGAGTAGATAAACTAGAGAAAGCCTCTCCCGAACTTTAGAGTATTATTCATTAGATTCCAGTGGAGGAGAGGGCTGCGGTAGCCCAGTGGTCAAGGTATCGGATCATGGCAAGCATGGCATGCGTTCGAGCCCAGTATTAAACTAAAAGACCTGTCGTGTAGTGCAGCGATGCACGTTAAATCTTTCGAGAGCTGAAACGTCCTCCCGTTGGTGTGGTGTGGTAGTTAGGAGAGGGGAGTACCAGCTCAGGTGTCGTCTACGTCTATTGACCATGGTTCAAAATTACGTGGTCCGTCACCAAAAGCCCTCATGTAGCTGAACAGTGCGACGTTGATATTCACTCACTCACTGAAACTTGAAGGACTTAATTTCTGTGAAGAACTCTTTAATAGAGTAGTGTGTGTGTGCAAAACACTCTGGGATTCCGGATCTCATCAGACAGCTGGCCTTGGAAACTATTTACTGTATCCCCCAGACATCTTTAAAGATTTTTACAGATGGTATCAGAGGTGATGGGAGAAATTCTTTGGGGTAGTGGAATACTCACTCACTCACTTACCCACCCAGAGGAGGAGAAATCTAGACACATATTTCAAGAAACAACATGAAAGTAAAATTGAAGAAACATGATATATTTCATATCTTGAAAACCGAAATAGACGAGCAGCAAACAATAAATATTTAAAGGTTTAATTAATAAAAGGAGAGCAAGAAAAAAAAACTACCATTGAGAATAACGTATACTTTCTTCTTAAGTAGATTTTCCAATGTGTTAAAAATGTCAAGTACCAGAAACAGATGAACTTTTCATTTTAGCTTGTAGTAATTACAAAAATATCCCAACACAGTGAGTGGTCTTTCTCGGTAATAGTGAGACGTAAAACCAATGAGCACATCCGAAAAGTTTAATTCTTATTATCAACCGAAAAAGATTCTTGTTTATTAATATATCCATCAAATTCTTTCCGAGAATAAGGCTCCAGAATTTACAGTATTATCATTGTACTGAACTGATTTGAAATAAAACTTATCAGGACGTTATTTGTAAACCTGGAATGTTTTTTTAAAAGATTATTCGAGATCAATTAGTGGCAATGATAAAGCATTCTTGAGCTGTTCTCTGTTATTATTTCAGTTTGTTGTGTCGTGTTCTCTCATATATTGTGTTATTCGATAAGAATTATCTTTTTGCAACAATAAAGTACATTTGAACAGATGAAAACAAATGCCTGAAGTAAAATTGCACATTGGTCTAGAATACTGCATATTGCTATGTACTATTATATATATATATAATATGATTTTTTATTTTACATCTAAACAAATGAAAATATTAACACGAACATGCTATTATGTACTCTTAGCGCTTTATAGTCCTATATTGCTTAAGACATCCACAACTACGTGAAAAATCTGATAATAAATGTGTAGGGGAGTGTCATACATTAATTTTGTACATCCTCGGCCTAATTATCAGAATGCAAAGAAACCACCATAAAGAAACTAAATTTGATAAAGGAGTGCCACGCGCCAAGCTCAGTTTGACACGATTCCTTAATCACGCTAAGTAGCGGTTGTTCACGAATAACGTGGAATCCAAGATGGCAGCCTAGCGATAATGAAAAAATTGTAAAGAACTGTTTTGAAATATATTTCAAATGAAGAATATAGGAATAGATTAAAAATAACGAATATCAATCAGTAATGAATATAATATAATAAAAATTCTACAAAATAATAATTTTATGTAATATATATAATCATATAACATAATTTAATAGTAATTATGGCAAATTATAATGCTCAAATAATTTTTATGTAATAATAAATATTACGTATAACAGTATTCATATACTATTATAAATAATAATGTTCATATAAAAATAATTATTGTAAATAATAATGTTCATATAAAAATAATTATTGTAAATAATAATGTTCATATAAACATTATTATATATAATAATGCTTATGATATAATAAATATTTGTAATATGTATAAAATTAAATTAAAAAAAATTATAAATAAATAACAAAAAACAATTATATTATAAATGAAATAATTATGTAATATGTATTAAAATTAATAATGAATATCAATTAATAAGAGCTGATAACTTGTAATATTCCAAAAACTGCGAACTCCTTCAATGAATTGAAATCGAATTAAAATCGTCTGAAATTAAGAGGGTTACCGTATGAAAAAAAAATAACTAATATGCGTTATCCCCATGGCAACCACATACCACAGGATAAAAATATCAAGGTAACCATATTGTAATGTAATCGCCCGTCTTGGCAAACATGAACAACAACTTGGCACGCATCATTCCTACATCAAATTAGCTCCCGAGAAGGAGTTACGCAGTCTGTTAATTAGACCGACGATATGTAAGATTAGCATCATGTTTATGAGAGAGAGAGTAAGAAAGAGATTAGACACACGAATTCGAATTATAACACAATATGGATCATTGTTCAGATCAAAATTTAGTTTAGTTTCAGGAAAGAAAACCTAAAAAACGTGGACATGATACATATATTGATTGTTTCCTTATATCGCATTACCAAGCAACATGATGGCTAATGGGTGTCCGAACTTACAATTTTAAAACCACGGATATAACGCATGTAATCACAGAATATTCGGGTGAGGGAGTGAATATTAATGTCACTGTTCAGCTACACAAGGGCTTTTGGCGACGGACACAGAATATTCGAAGTGCAAGATGTGTGAAATTATGAGAATTTTGGGGGTTCCGCGGTAGCCGAGTGCTCATGGTCGGGAACTAGTATTCAGATTAGTCGAGTTGAGGTTTCAAAACCTAATAACACTGAAGATTTTATGTAGAGGAGATAATGTAATTATAACACTAGGATTTTGGACATACCGAAAACCGCCGCTAGGTGTCAATTCGATCATTTTAATAGATTCAAACCTAATCAAAGTAAATCAATTTTTAGTTTTAAAAAATGTTTGAAATTACCATATATTAGAGTTTTTTTGAAGATTAATCAATGTTTAAATTTTATTTATTTAATTTTTAAAGTTCCTTTTGCCCCCGTGTTTTCAGAGTTGTCATTTTGAAATGGCGGTGTTTAAATGAAAATATACAATACAGCAGTGTTTCTCAAAGTGTGGGGCGCGCCCCCTGGGGGCGCGATGACCCAAGGGGGCGCGAGCGTATCGAAAATTTAAAGATTTTTTTTAAAAATAACCGGAAAGAGAAGTAAAACAAAATGCCTTCTTCCATAATAAAAAAAAAAAAATACAACAACACTGACATAATTTATGTTTATTATCTGGCTTTTTTCCGTCATCAAATAGCTATCTTTGATCCCAAAACCAAATTAAAGAAAAAAAAACATTTTGTTTTATTTGCTGTATTTCCTCAATGAGAGATTTTTTACGTTTTAACATAAAAAATATTACTCGTTACCCAGACCCTGAGAAAAATTCTATTGAAATACTGTACATTAGTTGTAGAAAAGAAAGAGAAGTCATGATTCCTTTTCAGCCAGGCTGCATAGTACGTTTGCTAATCATTTGATTGACCTTCAATCTTATGGTATGGTTATTATCAATATTAGTTCCCTCCCATCTTTTATGTGTTTGCTTTTCGCTTAGGGAAATTGTAAATAATTGAGTTTGCGATATTTGGAAAAAATTGATTGGTTTAATATTTCTGTAGGATAATTGAAAAGTGTCTGATTTGCGTCCCTTTATTATGGTCTTGTACTTTTGAATCATTTAGTTCAGTTTTATTGGATTTTTCTCAAATCGTCAAAGAATTGAATAGTCCTTGAAAGAAGTAAGTATACTTTCTATAAATTAAAATAACTAGAATTCGATTTTTATCGTGTGCAGTAAAAATAATTCTAAACAAATGACACCATTAATGTTTGAGTACGCCTGCTCCCGGGTTAAAACATTTTGAAGTCTTCTCGCTTTAAATGTTAAAAAGTAACAGTTATTTTCATCGGAATTTTATATTCTTTCATAATTTAACATTAATTCTAAATGCTAATTGTGTGAGGGTTTAAAATTACAGTTCTTTTAAACAGTTATTTACAATTATAGCATTTATCTAAAAAAAAAATCATTTTACATTTTTTGTAACAAGTACACAGTTTTACTCTCCTTACAGTTCAGCTATTATATATCAAGAATAATGTTTTATATTTTAAAAAATGAACTTGTGCGAAGAGTCGGTGTTTCAGCCAGTATACGTTTGATGTATCAGTACTGAAGAAGGTATTTTATAAATAATTTCTTATTACTGAATTTGGCCGCTGTAGCCATAGGTATCGGATCGTAAGAGTACCACTAAAGACCCACCGTGTAGGGCGGCGATGCACGTTAAATCTGTGAGCTGAAACGTCCTTCCGTTGGTGTGGTGTGGTAGTTAGGAGAGAGGGGTGCCAGCTCGGGTGTCATCCACGTTGACCATGGTTCAAAAACGTGGTCCGTCGTCAAAAACCCTCGTGCAGCTGAACAGTGCGACGTTAATATTTAATCAATCAATCTTATTACTTTAAGAACAAGTTTAATAATTATTAGGGACTTCCACGGCAAGGAAAGTTTTTCAAAGGAAGGTTTAATATCGAAATTGACACTTAAGAGTTATTTTTCTATATTTAGCTGAGATCTATATTTTGTCTTCAAGGCATCCACTGCGAAAATCCGGTTTGAAAAAGGTAGGATGTTGAAAATGATAATAGTATACGAAGTGCGTTTGTTTTCAGTACAGATAATTCCTCATCCACCTCTACCCCCAAATTCAAAGAGCGATTTATTACAAAATTGCCTTTTAATTTTCTGGATGTGAAATCTATGAAGATTTCTTCTTCGGAAGTTGAGAGCCCTTCTGGCGTATCTTCAAATAGATCCCTAATCCACTCGTAATTTTACCAAGTTGTCCTCCTCAAGAAAATACTTTTTAAAATTCTTTTCCAACATAGCTAAATGATTTTACATGTTTTAAAAACACATGTTGTTCTACAGATAAGTTTTAACACATATCGGCTGGGGCTTTTTCCATCATTTCTTCAGTAAGTAAATCCAAAATTTAAGTAGTTTAATTTTCGGAACCCTGCTCGTTCGTCTGTGTACTTGTTGAAATCGAATGTTTGCTTACGACTTAAAAATGTATGTATGATATTGGCCGTAAATACTTTTACCCGTGAATTACAATTAACGTGGATTTAAAAAAAATTGTACATTCAAGCTAGATTCGGCTTCGAGTCGACCAAAAATAACGAGGAAAAGCATTTTTACGTTTAAAAGACTAGGCTGTACCCTATAATGCCAGATGTATGGATATGATGAGAGCGACATTGATTAGACTATTTTTCTAATGACATTTGTACTTTGAGAAATTGCCAGAAAAATAACATAATTCTAAGTAATATATATTTTAAGTAATTTTCTTAAAATATAATTTAAAATTATATATACACAAAATTTAAATATACTTATCGTATTTAATCGTATTGTTGTACATTATTGTTCACTACTTTCAATGATTGTATATTTTTATGACTAATTGGTAATACTAAGAATTAAGAACAAGCCATGGACTTGTCTTACAGAGCAAAGTTTTTTGAAAGGAGTTTTAAGATAAGAAATTGACCCTCTGGGTACATTTTCTATATTTAGCTGATATCTATATTTTGTCATAAGCAACCACCGCATTTTGTAATATGTCAGCTTATGTTGAATTTGTACTTTAATATTGTTGCTTTATCGTAAAAAGTGCATTATTGTTGCATTCAGTAAAATTATTATGTATAAGGGGGCGCGTTGTGATTGAAAAGGGGGCGCCAGTATTTGCAATAAAGTATATTTTATTACTCAATATTCTTTGGAAGAACAGATATGAGAAAACCATATTGCCAATACAAATATGAACACAATAGGCTCAACAGTTAGACATATAACACAAATATAACAAGATACATGCTTGACAATATCAACACATTTATTAAAAATTGGTTTCTGAAATCTCTCAGCTAGTGAAAGTTTTATTTCGTCCCTTGCAACGTTGAAAGTTAACATCTGTTTCATTTTAAGAACTGTACTCGATTGACTAGAGGAGAGGGGCATCTGTTTCGCAAAGCACCTATTGTAGTTTTTACAAGATCTCAAAAATAAATTCTCTTGAAATTAAGGCGTCTGGGGATTGCTTGAAAATTGTGAAAGAATTCGGCTTAGAAATGTCAGGGACGTTGTAAAAAGCATGTACAAGCTATTCCAGTAAGCTAAGTTGTAAATCAAGAGGCCACTTTTCATCCTTGATCAAATAAAGAAAAATCGTTTAAAAAATATTTAGATTTTACATGTTGCCAGCCAAAATTTGATATTGAATTTGTCCGGTTTATTTCCCATGATTGGATGAATCTGCATCGTGATTTATACGACAACTAGCTGCAAAGCCAGGCGTTGCACGGGCTTCTTCAAGTGGATAGTTTTATGCCTTGCCAGATTCCCTTTCCTCTCTCAGTATCAGCATTTCAACAATTGTTCATTAATGGGTACTTCTTATTCAGAATTATAGCGCAAATAACAAATTTTCAATCATCTTATACCAGGTTTCAGAAGCTAGAGCAATTTTGTTTATGGCCGTGTGACCCGTTCAGCCACATCTCGTATAAAATACAGAGTGTTTTTTTTTCAGGTATAGAAGTTTAAGTTCACATTACTTTCCAAGATGGTGACCGATTTAACCGCTGTCAAGTGATTTATTCTCAGTTTGGTTTGGCAATTCATCATGATTAGACTCACGCCTGAACAACGCTTTCAAATTGTGCAATTTTATCTCGAAAATAATGGTCGATTTTCATATGCGAATTTTGTTTAGCGATGAAGCGCACTTCTGGTTGAATGGCTACGTCAACAAACAAAACTGCTGCATTTGGAGTGAAGCTAATTCACACAAGTGTATGTCGAAACATCGTTACATCCAGAAAACTGACTGTTTGGTGCGCTTTATGGGCTGGTGGAATCCTTCAAAAACGATGTAGGCCACAACGTTACAGTCAAGGGTGATTGGTATAGAGCCATGATTACTAACTTTTTCATTCCTGAATTGAACAATCATGATGTCCAGGAGCTGTGGTTCCAACAAGACGGCGCAACATGTCACACAGCTCGTGTGCCACAATCGATTTATTGAAAGACACGTTTGGTGACCGCCTAATTTCCCGTTTTGGACCTGTGAATTGGCCTCCAAGATCTTGTGATTTAACACCGCTAGACTATTTTCTGTGGGGCTATGTAAAGTCATTGGTCTATGCGGATAAGCCACAAACACTTGACCATTTGGAAGACAACATTCGCCGTGTTATTGCCGATATACGGCCACAAATGTTGGAAAAAGTCATCGAAAATTGGACGTCCAGATTGAACTTCATCCGAGCCAGCTGTGGCAGTCCTCTGCCAGAAATCAGATTTAAAATGTAATACCACGAGATTATCTTTGGAATAAAAAAAATTCATGTCACTCGAATAATACATCGTTGTTTTATTGCAATTTAAAGTTCTATACCTCTAAAAAAACACCCTTTATTTCTGTCAGAAGAAAACGCCTTTGATAAGTTCTCATTATCAACACGAACATCTTCAATGTGATCAGCTTTCGAGTGTAGGTTTGGTAGGACTATTTTCCCTCAAAAAACTCTGCAGTACTCCAACGCCGCTGGATTTGTGCATATTTCAAAGAAGAATTTGAGTGCTTTGAGTGACACGGCTAATTGAAAGGGCTCCCAATTGAGTGAAGAATAGTTTTCTCATCACTATGCGTCATCGAAGCAAATACAAACTGAAGCTTACTTTTCTTCTCTTGTCACCATGATAGTCGTTGCTTATTGTGCCCCATGCACAAAAAATAAAATGAGATATTGGGAGATAGAAAACAGACTTTTACTAGAAAAGCAATCATTTTTCTTACGAAGTGCAAAATGACACCTGTTGGCGGTTTAGGATATTTCTATGATTATTTATTTAAATTATTAACATAAAAATGTCACAGAACGCATGAAAGCATTTTAGAAAAGTCGATTGATTGATTGATTGAATATTAACGTCGCACTGTTCAGCTACACGAGGGCTTTTGGTGACGGACCACGTAATTTTAAACCATGGTCAAGTGACGTGGACGACACCTGAGCTGGCACCCCCCTCTCCTAACTACCACACCAACGGGAGGACGTTTCAGCTCTCGACAAATTTAACATGCATCGCTGCCCTACACGGCGGGTCTTAAGTGGTACTGGGCTCAAACTCGTGACAAGGCAAGCCACGATCCGATAACCAAAACCACTCGGCTACCGCGACCACGCATGTGATATCGAAAATAGGGTCAAAATGACACCAACGGTTCTTCTAGGTTTAAATCTGTCGCATCTCTTTATTCTCTATATATCACAGTAGAGGGCTGCTCAGGTGTCCTCATCAATTGATTATGGTTAAAAATTTTCCTGGTCCGGCTTCAATAACCCTCATGTTGATTAGAGTTTGAGGTAAATTATAATCAAATCAAACATATATCAGCTGAGTTAAACACTCGATGCTTGTGTGTTTTATAAAGGCTATTTCTTAGGTTCCATAATCTGTCATTAAACGTTTTGCCGTGATTAGGGTATCCGGTATAATGGTTAGAAACGCCAACTGCTGTGCCGTAGGGCCTGCGTTTGAATCCCTGAGTGAGTAAGTGAGTGAAGATTAACGTCGCACTGTTCAGCTGCACGAGGGCTTTTGGCGACGGACCACGTAATTTTGAACCATGGTCAAGTGACGTTGAATCCCTGAGAGGACAGGGATGTTTATCAATGCATTGTGCCTTCTTTGCGGCATGGGGTTGCTCTAAATAGCCATCGAGATGCAAATCTTTTCGTGAGGTTGTTGGATAGGGAAGCAAGATGGGAGCCCTCTGAACCCCCCAGGGTGTTCTCCCTCTAAATTAGGGTAGAACCGAGCGATAACTCGTAACTGTCACCTGAATGTTATTCAAAGCTACGACTAACGACAGGCATATTATTAACACCTTGCCATGATGAATTTCTAAGGTCTGGATCTGACGCAGTCGAGATTAGGAGGCATATGAAACAACAGTCTTAAAGAGAAAAGGTTTTTCTAGAGCGATGAAATTTTACAGAAGAAACACAATCTTTAGAAATACAGGATACAGAGGCAAATTTCGCAAAATAAATTCCAGCAGTCCTTCACACCTTTTACAATTGCACTGGAACTGCAGAGGATGCTATTAAATTTATTTGGATAGTTTTAGTTGCGATTGCGCGTAAGACAACATCCAACATTTTATTTACACTACAATGACCCAAAATACCAAGAGCATTGGAAAGCCATGGGAAACGTTGGCTACTATAAGTCGAATCCCTAGGCACCTGAAGAGAGTCGAGATTGTTGCCTGCTTTCGCCTAACCACCAGACATGACTTTTTGGGAGTATACCGCGACTGGGGTGGGCCTGACTACTGACGTGGCCTGCCATAATAGATGGCTACCACCTGCTCCAATGCACTGAACTAGATGAATACCCGTCTGAAGACATCGTCAGACGGTTCTGGGAGGCTTGGCGTCAAATGATCAAGAAGCCAAGCACGGGCGTTGGATTTTTAAGATACATAATATTGTCCCCAAAATTAACCCCATTCAATTGTGAGTTTCTTTTAAATATAGTTTATATAGTTTTCCAAGATATAAAATGTTCGTATGCATGTAAAGAAATCTTTTTACAGTTAGTATTTCAAATCTATCATAATTACGAGCTCTCACGAATTAGTATTTATTCAAAAAAAAAGTATATCTTTCCTAACAAACACAAAAATTTTACCAAACAACTTTTAGGAGGAGTAATCCTTGAAAGAAAACATGTCAAAAACCAAGATTCTTCTCTTGTTAATTCCACAGTTAATGCTTTGGCAATAAAACAATTAATGCTTCATAACATTCATTATTTTGTGATCAGTGACCATTCGAAATTATTTTGAATTAGTTAACTGAAAATTCAAGGCATAGCAAAAAACTGACACAGGTCTTTAATTAAATAATAATTTTATTATGAAACATGATTTAGTAAAAAAAATTGACTCTTAGCATGCATAGGTTCTAAAAAGAGATATAAATGAAACAATTCCATTAGTTTTATTTTAAAACAACCAACGAGATCCAAAAACAAGGTTCTTTTCATCGAAAACATTTTAAATCTGATTTCATAAAAAAAGTCAGTATATATAATTTTATTAAATTTCTATTAACAAATGCAAATCAGAAATAGTAAGTTTTAATAGTGTAGAACATGGATCGGAAACCTGTGGCACGCAGTACAATTCTTAGTGGCACTCTACTCTACTCTAGAAATTTGACAATTTTTGAGCGGAGTAAAATTGATAAATTTGTTGTAGACCTTATTTGACAAACATTTTCAGAATTATGGACATTTATGGAATTTCGAAAAAATCTGAAGGATAATTCTAAGGATGAATCATATTGGTAGATTGGTTTGGTACGCCACCGCTAAAAGGTTATCAACTCCTGGTTTAAAAAACAGATACTGTTTAGATCAGCGGTTCTTAAATTGGGGTCCGCGAAAGCCTAGGCTCTGCAGCGCCTTTCTGGACGGTCTTTGGAGTCTTATGTAACGCTGAGAGAGATTTCACTTTTTTTACAGACTTTGAAAGGCTTCGAGGAAAGGTAGAAAGAAGTGCTATACTAGACAAGACACTAAAATGTCCCCAATGAAAAAAGTGTGCTATATTTTTTTTTGATTAAGAATATTAAGTCGGAGAAAAAGGAATGTTCAAAATCTTGGGGGGCTGCGATTTTACGCTGATATAAAAAAAAGGGGAAGCAGCGATCGAAAGTTTAAGAGCCACTGGTTTAGATAATTTTCTATAAGCTGGCGAATTGTAAAAATTGCACTACATAAGTAACATGTTTTAAATCTCTTAAAATATGAATTATAATAAAAAAACCTCTACAGCTTTCAGTCCTTAAATATAGGTTCAACAGTAAAATACTCCTAATGTCAAATTAGGATAAAATAACAAGATTGCAGCCTATTTTATAATTTAAATGATTGATAATGTAATGAGAGATAAAAAAAATCATCTCAGGCTTTCTTACCAACTCGAACTATATATGGGAGTACTATTAAATATCTTTAAATTAATATGGTACACAACTTCGATAACTCTTTCCATCATATTTTCAGTATTATGTTCAATGAACCATGAAGCTATTACAGATATGTGGGCGTAAATAACAAACAAGTGTTCTTTTTCAAAATGTCCTTGAGGATTTCCAGTTTCTTGCATCATAGCATGCACGCGATTTGCGAAATTCTCTTCAGTCATAACCCAGAACTTAGGAGAATATTCCATATTTTCTCGCCATGTGAATATGAAAGCACTAATATATTGCCACACATGAAGTCCATCATTAGATAAAAAATCTGTCAAATTGTCTTCATCCAAATTAGGAATATCCCATTTCAGATAATGCATTTTTGAAATTAGTCCTGCTACTTTGTTGGCCAAATCCAGTGCCTTGAAATGATTTTTTTTATGATCCCTAGTGAACCTTTTTCTTAAAGAAGCCATAAGATTTTTTTTTAATTTAAAATTGACGTATAAAAATTGAAACCTTTAATAAAACTGATATTAAAAGAATTTGGATGGTACTAGGGACCCTAATATCCACAGTTAGTTCAGTTCAGTTCAGTTCAATGAAATCACTGAAATAGTGAAGACTTGGCTAACGCCTTATGCTCCGATAAAATTTTGATTAGTTTTTAATCCAAGTTGTAACACACAGTATCCACAATTAGCATTACCGTGGTAATCAAGTAGTCACGGTCACGAAATCATGGCTTATATTGTCGAGTCATGAGTTAGAAGGCTGGTGACACTGAAGTCCTGCCGCGATAGCCTAGTGGTCAAGGTAACGGAATCGTGGCTGGAGTGTCACGAGTTCGAACCTAGTACCACTGAAGAGCCGTCTTGTAGGAGGCCGATGCATGTTTAATATGTTGATGTCAAACGTTCTCCCGTTCGTGTAGGGTAAAAGTTGGGAGAGGGTGGTTCTAGTTCAGACTTCGTCCTCCTCACTTGACTATGATTCAGAATCACGAGGTCCGTTGCCAAGAGCCCTCGAGTAGCTGAACAGTACGACTCTAATATTCTCTCACTAATTCCCGCCACTGAAGTCCCGGCAATTGATTGATTGATTGAATATTATCGTCGCACTCTTCAGCTACACGAGGGCTTTTGGCGACGGACCACGTAATTTTGAACCATGGTCAAGTGACGTGGACGACACCTGAGCTGGCACCCTCTCCTTCTAACTACACCACACCAACGGGAGGACGTTTCAGCTCTCGACACATTTAACGTGCATCGCTGCCCTACACGGCGGGTCTTTAGTGGTACTGGGCTCGAACTCGTTACAAGGCAAGCCACGGTCCGATACCTATACCACTCCGCTACCGCAGCCTCCTAAAGTCTCAACAAAGAGGTAGACAAACTCATGCAGATAAACTGATACACATTAAATCTGAAGAAACGCAGCTTATTTTCTCTTGCAAAGACGCTGGTTCTGTCTTCTGTTAATATGGAACCTCATTCTTTATGTCCACTGGGCTTTGATCTGAAACTAGAAGGATAGCCGCGGTAGCCGAGTAGTCTAGGTATCGGATCGTGGCTGACTTTGTAACGAGTTCGAGACCAGTACCACTAAAAACCCGCCGTGTAGGCAGAGATGCACGTTAAATCTGTCGAGAGCTCCAACGTCCTCCTCCAGTTGGTGTGGTGTGGAAGTTAGATGCGGGAGTGCCAGCTCAGGTGTCGTCCATGTCACTTGACCAAGGTTCTAAATTACGTCGTCCGCCGTCAAAAGCCCTCGTGTAGCTGAACAGTGCGACGTTGATATTCACTCACTCACTGAAACTTGAAGGACTTAATGGCCATGAAAAACTCCTTAATAGAATAGTGTGTGTGTGTAAAACACTCTGAGATTCCGGATCTCATCAGACAGCTGACCTTGAAAACAATTCACTGTATCCCCCATACACATTACAGATGGTAGCAGAAGTGATGGGGGAAATTCTGTGTGGCAGGGGGATACGCATTCTTACTACTACCAGATTCAAGGACATTAAGATAAAAAATCGAAATTTTAATTCAGTTCTTAGATCGAAGCTTATTGTTATCAGAAGGGAATTGCAGTTCTCATGTTAAGTCGAGGTTCAGTTTCAAGACGTCTGAAATTTCACTAACAGCCGTACTTCAGTACAACATGTCTCCAATTGGACATCTATAGGGGACCAGACCAGACTCCTTAATCTTATTGATCGGATTTTTTATAATCATCGAGTACATTTTCAGGGGGTTCCATCACACGTAAAGATTGATGGTAATGAGAAGACCGATTTCTTAACCAGGACTGCGGCTGAGGAGAAGGTGAGCCCTATTGTGTCTCTTACGTTCAACGAATTATTTTCCTTTAAGAAGATTGAACTCAATTAACTTGGAAGAACTCCTCTTATTCATCCTTGGTACTTCGGAAGAAATCCAGGAGGTTCATTCAAGCTTATGCCTAGAAAATATCAGACTGCCTTCTCAAGCTTTGCGAGAGGCCAAATAAGAGCTCTCAGTTTTCGTCAGGGTCAGAAAATATTTCCGGGGTGCTACTGGTGTTACTGGTCTTCCCTACCCACATCTTGACTTTTTTTTTATTTTTAAAAGGACGAGATCTCCTTCTAAACTCTCATCTGCGCTTAGAATTTCTAGAATTGTTTTGAATTCATGGAGATTATCTAGCATTGTTAGACAATGTGGGATTAGAAACAACAAAAAAATCTGTTGAGGCAAAAACTTTTTGAGTCTGCTTGGTTTAGCGAACGGTTTTTTAATTCAGGCGACATATCTGTTATTTAACTTAGGTTCTAAATGATATAGAACTACTTTAATAAAAAATGTAATCAATTTATATATACAATTCACAACCCTTTTAATTTTAAGCTTTAGTGAAAAGACGAAGTCGACGGACTGAGGCGGCAACCTAAGTTTCCACATGTCCAGGACACTGAGCTGTGATAGATTTATCCTGCATTAAGTACTCTTGGTTGAGTTGAGTTGAGTTAATATTAACGTCGCACTGTTCAGCTACACGAGGGCTTTTGGCGACGGACCACGTAATTTTGAACCATGGTCAAGTGACGTGGACGACACCTGAGCTGGCACCCCCCTCTCCTAACTACCACACCACACCAACGGGAGGACGTTTCAGCTCTCGACAGATTTAACATGCATCGCTGCCCTACACGGCGGGTCTTTAGTGGTACTGGGATCGAACTCATGACATACCTGCCATGGTTGGATACCTTAACCACTGGGCTACCGCAGCCCAAGTACTCTTGGTACCCCAACAATGACCGACCTATCGTTTTCTTTATTTTTCTTAAATCTTATTATTTACATTATTATCTTTCTATTGATATGTCATTTGTGCAAGTCTGAAAGTTAGAAGTTGAATAAAACTTCATTTGAAAACAAATTAGGCGATTAGCCCATGCCCCCTTTTTAGAAAAAAAAAGCTAAAAAAAGCATTATAATAAAAAGTCTACTTTGTAAAGAGAAATAATAACTTTAAAAAAAAGAATGCTAAATATATAAAGCAGAATATTTCCGAAGCAATACAATAATGTAATTTTTCTTCTTTGGGAATTGTGTGCAAGTAAAAGTTTTGAATTAAGGCATTTTATAATAATTTCATTATTTCAGTTCTTATTCCTTATATGTTTTTCATATAAATGTAATACTTCAATGTACAGATGGGTGACAAAATAATACGAACACCCGTGAAAAAGGCATGGCCCATTTCAAAGACGCACAACGCGCATGTCAGTTAGCGTTGCAGTCCGCCGCCTAGCGGATCCAAAAGGTAAAGTATCAATCGCTCAACAGCTGCGATAGGTGTTGCACGCGTCAATTGTAATTTCTAAAAAACGCAATAATGACGGACCAGTCAGAGTTCGAAAAAGGTATGATTGTTGGAATGAGGTGCGCTGGTTGCTCGGTGACGGAAACAGCCATTTATTTGGGGCGTGCAAGGAGTACTGTATCTGCCGTTATGACAGCAAACAAGAAATGCGGAATGTGACGTCTGGCAAGCACAACAGTGGACGGAAAAGAAAGCTTACCGACAGGGATAAAAGAGTCTTAACCCGTATAGTGGCTCGAGAGCGCAAGCAATCGCTATCCCAGATAACGTCTGAGGTGAATAGTCATCTTCGTAACCCTATTTCAGCAAGAACCGTCCAAAGGGAACTTCATGCTTCGAACTTGTATGGAAGAGTTGGAATTCGTAAACCATTGGTAACAGCACGTCATGCTTTATAGTGACGCCAGTGGTGTAGAACACACAGACAGTGGACCACACAACAGTGGCAACAAGTCATCTGGTTGGATGAATCGACGCTCACCCTATTCCAAACCACCGGATGCGTTTATGTGTGGAGAACGCCCAAAGAAGCGTTTGCTCCTGAATGCATCGTGCCGACTGTTAAGCATGGAGGTGGGTCCCTTATGGTATGAGGGGCGATATCTTGGCGTGGTCTTGGGCCACTTGTTACTCTGCATGGCAAGGTTAAAGCTGTCCACTGTCCACTATGTCAATATCCTGGGGGATCAGGTGCATCCATTTGTTCAGATTTCATTTCCCGGAGTATGCCCACTTTATCAAGACGACAACGCTCCTATCCACACTGCTAAAATCGTGCAAGAATGGTTTGCAGAGCATGAGTGGGAAGTAGGTCATCTTAATTGGCCCCCTCAGTCACCTGATTTAAATATTATTGAATATTTGTGGGGATATTTGGAGTCAAAACTACGTGCTCGATTCCCTCCACCATCTACGATTTCGGCATTAGAGACCGCTCTCCACGAAGAATGGCTTCATATTCCATTACAAGTTGTTCATGACCTCTATGCGTCCACCCCCCGTCGCATACAGTCTGTAATTCAGTCAAAGGGGGGTCCAACTCCCTATTAATAAAGCTTTTCTCCTCTTTCACAGGTGTTCGTATTATTTTGTCACCCATCTGTATGTGAAGAAAAAACTAAACTTTCTGTCCAGACAGAAAAAAAAGTTTTTAACATTTTTCTTGAATTTTCTTGTGTGTGTGCAATGAAAACCTATTTAAAATTGATCATTTATAAAAATGTATGGGTTGAAAAAATACGAAGATGCAATTATTTTAATGAAAAATATCTAACTAATATCTTAAAGTGGTATTTTAAGTTTATTTAAGCTTATTATATTTTATTTCAAAATTATAAACTTTAAAGTGATTTTTCTCAGTTTGTGTTTTTCGAAACATTAGTGCATTCAAAATGCTACTCCTTCCACAACTATTTACCAATCACTTCCTTTTCTTGAATTGTGTTGTAAATAAAGCATTTAACAAAATTAGGGAGATCCATTTTGCTGTATAAACTGAGTACCTTTTCTTAAAAAAAATTAAAATGTAAGAGATATTGGCTTTTACGTTGATTTTTAGCATTCATATAAACATTTTTTTTCTCAAAAACGAATTAAGTTATTGTAAAATCGATCCCTAAAGTTATTTATAACATCCATAAGAATATTATAAAAAAATTCAGGTCAAAAAATTAATAATTACAAAAGGAGTAGAATTTTGAAATTTTCCAAATTTTCTTCAAAAATTTTAATTTTTAAAATTGTATGAATAATTTGTGAACAATTTCATGTATTATTTTCTTGAATAGAAACATTATATAAAATGTTAAAGTATAATTTTTAAATACATAAAGAAAGAAAGTATTTCAAAGGGTACCAATCTCCTTAACGCCTCTACACGACTCTTTAGCGGGATACAGAATTATATTCTTATAATTATATTTTGAAGTTTATACCCCTTCTACAACTAAGGGAAACATTTTCTCTTTTTTTAAATTTGGTTATTGTCGTATTTAATAATAACCTTATCTGTATTGCTAAATTGAATATCTATTGATTGATTGAATATTAACGTCGCACTGTTCAGCTACACGAGGGCTTTTGGCGACGGACCACGTAATTTTGAACCATGGTCAAGTGACGTGGACGACACCTGAGCTGGCACCCCCTTTCCTAACTACTACACCAACGGGAGGACGTTTCAGCTCTCGACAGATTTAACGTGCATCGCTGCCCTACGCGGCGGGTCTTTAGTGGTACTGCGTTCGAAATCGTGACATGGTAAGCCACGATCTGATACCTATACCACTCGACTACCGCGGCCACAAATTGAATATCGAAGCAGAACGCATGCTGAACGCAATAACGTTAACGGGAACGTCTAAAAAAGATTTTCAAATCTAAAGGCGCCAATGATAAAACATTTGTGGGCTGTACTCTGTCAATATTTCTGTTTTTATTGAATCGTATATTAATATATTATCGTGTTTTCTCATGTTTTATGTTATGTGTATAAATTTGTGCAAAAAATTTATTTGAGCAAATGAAAAGAAATGCTGATAAAACTACACATTGATCCAAAAAAATTGCACTTTATTTATTTTTCTTATATGGTTGTTTATTTTATATCAAAACACAAATTAATATGTACAGTCACTAACTAATATTTACTCTTAGCATCCGTAGGGTCCTGAAAGGGATAAGAAGACATTCATAAAACTAGGAGGAAAGACTGATAATAAAGATAAGGAGAGTTTCATACACATACACAAACTATGCATATGTAAGCATCATGTTAAATGTATGACTGCACACATGTGATTTCAAGTTGTAGCAGAATCTGGAACATTGTTCCGTTCAAGATTTAGGTCAATATCTAAAAGGCAAATATACATAGCCTGCGCAATTATTAATTTATTCTTTATTAAAATCGTAATTTCGCCTTGGGTAGCAAGTGATTATGGTCACTAATCCAAAACCATAATGCGTTTAAATGTATTCATTAACGTCCTTTAAAGCAACACTCGGTCTATTGGTGACATACCTTGTAATTTTGAACGTGGGTCAGATGACGAGAACGACACCTGAGCTCACTCGAAAGTACCAAACTACGTCAACAGGAGTACTTTGAGCCTTTTTTGACAGATTTAACGAGCATCGGCCCTTCTACACTGTGGACTTTAAGTGGTAAGAGGGCTCGAACTTATGGTGCGTCAACCACGAGTTCTTGATCGTAACCACTAGGCTACCGCAGCTATATAACTATAGCGAAAAATTAATAAAAGGGATACTGCATGTTCTGTACTATCGAAGGTAAAAAAAGGGGGAGGGGGTGAATTTTTAAAAATCCAAGTTTAAAAAATAGAGAACTAATACAGATTATGATGCATAATTCTCTTGGGATGGGAGTATTTATATTTTAAAAAAAACTAAAAAACACACACACATTTTTTTATAGTTAATCGAACTAAAAAGTAAAAAAACAATTCTTATTATGCGAATAAAATGATTAACGCGAAAGTTATGACCCTTAACTTCGCACTATTGCATTTCGGCAACATATGATTTATTTTAATTTAACAGACTCAATGTTTTTTTCTTAATTACCTACAAATCACTTATCTGAGAAACAAAGATTAGTGCAAGCAACGAAATACCTGGTAATTTTGTAACTAGATGGAAGTACATTTTTTCCAGAAGTCACAACAATTATAAAAAGCTCTGATGCCTCAAGAACTGCGTATTTGCTATAAAAAGAATACATTATATTGTATGTTTCCTCTTGTTCATTGACGAAATAAATTACAAAGTAAGATATATATATATATATATATATATATATATATATATATACATTATTTTATTTTTTGTAACTTAATTCTGAAACTTTTAAAAATAGTTTCGGAAAAAAAAAAAAATTATTTCTTTGTAAACTCTTTGGTAGTTTTATCTGATTGGTACTTAATCTTCTTTTTTTTAGTTATTTAAACTACCATTTATTCAATGATGAATAAATCTTAAATACGTCCTTTTTTAGAATCTGGAATACCCATTGGCGTCCTATCAGTGCGTCGATACGTCCTGGTTTTAAAAATATAGGATCAATAAACTGAAGGAAATCTGGAAGAGAGAGAGAGAGTTAAGAGAGAAGGTTTGAAATATTTAATGCGGAAGAAGGTGAAAGAGTCAATGATATTTTTCACTAAAAATATTACTATTTGTATTAACCATGAACGTTTTCACTTTAGGGGTTGAAACTTAATCTTTTGGTCGACAAATCTGGAAATGCGAAATCTTTAATCCTGATTAGGACAGTGGAACAAAATTATTAAATTATTGTTTTGTCATCACGCGGTCTATGCCAAGTGTACAAATTTCGAATTTATCTGACCTTTTAAATTGGTTAAAAATCGAGCTTAAGATTCCGTTACATGCAGGTGAAGCTAATAAAAACGTGTTAAAAAAATGCAGTTTTCAAAAGACTTTTTTTAAATTTCATGAATCATGCTCTCTATATTTGTACAATGCATGCTATTGAAATTTTAGTACATAGTTATGTATACTGATGTATTTCATAATCAGGCCACACTAAAATATTACTCATAAAGTAATGCATACTAAAACATTACATTTTAAGTAATACATACTAAAACATTACATTTTAAGTAATACATACTAAAACATTACATTTTAAGTAATGCATACTATAACATTACATTTTAAGTAATGCATACTAAAACATTACATTTTAAGTAATACATACTAAAACATTACATTTTAAGTAATGCATACTAAAACATTACATTTTAAGTAATGCATACTACAGCGTTTCTGAAATTGTGGGGCGTACCCCTCTAGGGTGACGTGATAACCCCACAAAGGGGCGCGAGCATATCGAAAATAAAAGGTTTAAAAAATCGATTTACTGGAGCGAAGTATAACAAAATACTTTATGACATATAAAAAAATTTACACTGATATAATTTATAAATATCAACTGCGATATTACGTCATCAAAAGTAAAAGCTTCTACTACAAAACCTCATTAGCTATCTTTGATACTATAACCAAATAAAAAACATTTATTTTATTGGCTTCAATCCCATGATGAGAGATTTTTTTATTACGTTTTCTTTTTAAATATTAAAGACGACTCTTTCAGGAAAAAAACTCAGACCCAGAGAAAAATTCTAGGAAGATAAAAAATTCATCACTGTTATTATTGATATGATGTACATTAGCTGTAGAAGGAAAAGGAAGACTTCTACACTTTTCACCCAGAAAGCAGATTTCCGTCAGTTTTCATCTATTGACCTGAGAACTTATTGGTATGATTAGTTCTATCCTTGAAGGATTGTTTGGCTAAGATTATTTTTATGGGTATTCTGAAACATGTAAAGCATGATGAAATACGCGTTTGAAACAATTCGTTTTTCGTTTTATAGAACCAACATCCATAATTTTATATTGAATACACTCTTAACGCGGCAGTGATCGCGCGGAGCTCAAAGTCAAACGACTTTTAAACTACAATAGTTTGAACAAAGTATGATGGTTTTGATTGCAAATATCATTCCTGTAATGTAAGCGAAAAATGTATGTGATGTGTGTCCTTTATTAAGGTTACGTACCTTTGAAACGTTTTAGTTCAGTTTTAATGTATTTTTTCTCAAATTATCAAAGAAAAAATTAAAAGACCTTGAAAGTAGGTAATTATATTTTCTCTTAGTTAAATTATTCACTGGAATTGTATTTTTTATCGTGTACAATGCAAATAATTGGAAAAAAAGAAACATTGGGGTGACTCAGTCATCTCTTGCGACTTTTAACGTTAGTATCGAGTATGCGTCTGCTCTCCCGGGTTAAAACATTTTGAAGTCTTTTTGCTTTAAATATTAATACCAAATGGGATGGATATGATGGGGAGCAACAAACACTGGACTCTTTTTCTAATGACATTTATACTTTAACAAATGGGTGATGGAGGAAATAAATTTTTAATTAAATATCGTTTTGCAATCTGTTTCAATTTAAAAATTAGAGAAAAAAGAATGATCCTGTTACTTAAAAGTAATTCGCTTGAAATCAATATTACTTACGAGTAACAACTACAAAGTTTAATACTTATATTGTTAATTTGTACGGTTTTAATTAAGATCGTATTGTAGCCCTAGCGACAAAGCGTATTATATTTGTATAAGGTGCAGCGATAAAAATTATGATTGAAAATTGGGTCGCCAATAGTGAAAGTTTGAGAAGCACTGACATACTGGAGAGAAATTTTTGAAATATTTTTAAGTTATATTTGGCGTGAGCGAAAATTAATAAAAAACTACTATTTTCAACCAATTCTTAAAGAGGAGGAATTAAAATTGTTTTTGAAGATCCTAAGCAATATATATTTGTAAAATTTCACTTTAATATAAAGATAAATGTATATTTAATGTGTAGACAAAAGATTTAAGTTTTAGGTAAAGTTCAGTTTTTAAAATTAAATTTACCTTTTCTGAGAAAAGTTACATGAAAAGTCTTGATTTAACATTGTCGATATAGATGATACCATCCCTTCTTAACGAATGTCAGCAACCAGTTAATCCAGCAACTAGTTGACAAGTTATGGTTTTGATCGATATGATATCATTAATGATGTTATTCATATTTTGCAAAAAGACATCAGAAGTAGCTTGTAGGCTGCTATCTCTTGTCGTTAGATGCTTCAATTAACGCATTTCTTGCATCCCTTTGATAGCACCGACACCCTCAAGTTTTATACATTTCCTTGCCTTAACTGTCTTTGCCACAGCTGGTGAGCAGAGAATGTATCTACGGGGGTTTCAGACGAGATTTGACACAAGAACTAACCTGTATTTCTCAGTTTAATCCCCATGCGGCAGCGGTAGCCTTTCGGTTATGGTCACGAGCTCATTGCCGTCTTGTTATACGATCGAACTCTAGTGCAACCGGTAAGGAAACGCTGCCTGCACCTGGCAACAGGTCGAACGAGAGACGATATAAAGAAAAGGATCTGGCAAGGACAGAGGAGAAAGGTCGGAACGGGGGAGAGAAAGAAAAGCGGGTGGCGAAGAAACCCGGGGGTCGTGAAAAGTAGACACGGCTGGACGATGTATCTTAATCTTGTAACATCTCAATATATTCTTTATTTTAAGAAATGTCCCATAGAAGGTGGGGAATAAACAGTGGGACAAAACCCTGTCTGCAATTATTTTCAATTCACAATGCGAACACGATCAGAAAAGAACCCACAAGTTTACACTGGTGTCAGAAGTGCGATGCAATGGAGCAAAAGTTAAAGGAACAAAATATTTCAAATTGATCAGTGTTCGTACTACAAAGTTGTGAACAAAAGGTCTAGTGGACATTCAGTTTGAAAGAAAATTTTTAAAAAGGAAATGGAATCCTGCGGTGTATTTTCAAGTTGATGACCACGTGGATCCCGGGAATTCTCTTGCAGCAGTTTCAAGTGAAAAATTATGATCTTCATACAGAAATTTGCTATCACCTGCCGAGTTGGGCTATGGAATAAACAGATGCCGTATTTTTCTTCAGTTTCTGATGAATGGAATCGTGATCTGAAAAGTGTTCAAGTACAGAAACAGCGTTCATGTCGAGGTAAGTGGCTATTGTTCCCCTAAGTTAAAATATTGTGTGAATATTTAAAAGAGTAATGGGATGCAGTCATATTTAATTTGTTTTTTTAAAAATAAAATAGAAAAAAAATATCTGAAAAAGAAAATTTCATTGGTTTATTGCAATATTCTATGTTGTTGGATTATTGTGTAGATGAAATAAGAAAATTGTGTACTTATTTAACCTGGAAATGATAGGGTATCATTTTAAGGATGCAGTCATATTTAATTTGTTTTTTTAAAAATAAAATAGAAAAAGCAGATATATCTGAAAAAAGAAAATTTCATTGGTTTATTGCAATATTCTATGTTGTTGGATTATTGTGTAGATGAAATAAGAAAATTGTGTACTTATTTTACCTGGAAATGATAGGGTATCATTTTAAATGTTGTAAAATATGGTATTTAGAGTTCTAGTGTTAAACTATAATTTCTTTTTTATCATCATTCTTTACTGTTTTGAAGTTGTCTCAAAAATTAAAATCTGGGTATAGAAAGTGTTTTGCATAACAATTCAGTTTGCAGAATTTAAAAAAAAAAAAGAATTAGATTAATTTATCTTGAAATAATGGTTGCGAAAAATGTATGTTTGAGTGGGTGAAAAATATCCATTAAAAAAATGTGTATATGTATTTCAAGTAGACGGACTTCCTGTTAAAATGTTGTAAATAAGAGATTTTGTAGGTTATTTATGACTCAGAATATGGCATGTTTTTTTTTTGAATATTATATGATAGTTTTTCATTTTAAGTAAAAGTGGTGCAATTTGTCAGTTAGTTGATAGTTTAATGCAATCTGAGGTTATTTCCTTTGCTCGTAATTTAGGATGTATATGTATATTGGTTTTTTGTTTCCTGCATAAGATTCTTCTTTTAATTTAAAAAAAAAAGAAACTAAGAGTAGATTTATGATTTGAGAAATAATTCTATGGTAATGTAGCTAAAGTATGTTGTTAATTGTGTGTTTTTTTATTTTGAAAAAGTTTCTGCGTTCTGATTAGTAACAAATAACTGTGTCTCATATAAGTTTTATTGTAAACATATTTCGTATTGTGTTTCTGGAATTTGAGTACTCTTAGAAAAAAACGAGTAGACTTTTTCTTGCTTGTTAAATATATAGTACTAGGTCATTTAAGTGTTTGTAGTTAAATTTGTCAGAAGGTAATTTGGCATTAAGTTTAGCTTGATTAAAAATGGCATTTCTCATTAGTAGTAAGAAAATTGACTTAATTCAATTAGCGCGGGACTTAGATGAGTCACCTGATCCGTCTATGTCTAAAATTGTTTTAAGGAATTTAATAAACTCTAGTAAATATTACAAGGAGGAAGAGGCAAAAGAGTTATTACAGCTGAAAGGTTAGAGATAGAACAGCAGCAAAAACTAGAACAACAAGAACAATTATCAATTGAAAAATTACGCTTGGAAATAGAATTATCTAGGAACGCTAATCAGAGTGCTACTCAAAATATTGGTCAAACCTCACGTGTAAAATCTTCAGATGAAATCGTTAAAATGGTTAGGCTGTTAACTGTAAAGGTACCCAATAAATCAGACGGGTGGGACTATTTTTTTTCTAGTCTTGAAAAGGCTTTCGCTAGTGAAATGGTTAGCGACGAGTTAAAACCGAAGGTTTTGTTATGCATGTTAGGAGACAAAGTGTCAAACTTATTAGTTAACCTAGGCGAAGAAGAATTAAAAGATTACGAATCTTTAAAACAGGTTGTGCTCAAGGAGTATGAACCCTCACCAAAAATATGTTTAGAAAATTTTAGAAAGGCCAAACGTAACTCTGACGAAACTTTCTCTCAGTTCGCGTCCCGTTTAACATCGATGTGGTTATACTACTGTAAGTTAAGAGAAGCGAGAATGATTTTGAGTCAGTTAATCAACTGATCGTAGCAGATAAAATGTTTGAAATGTTGGATTCTGAGACGGCGACCCATATTGGTGTGCTCCAAGGGGAAGAATGGTACAAACCCAGGGACTTGGGCAAACAATGTGATATATTTTATGCTTCCAAAGGGAAATCCTACGATGAACCTGAGAGAGCTAAATGGAATGATAGTGAAAGGAGAAGTTTTAATGGAAGTTGGGGTAAACAGCCATTTGGGGAGAAAAAGACAGATAAATTTTCTTCTAGGAAAAACTTTGATAAAGGTAAAGTAACTGAAATAAAAAAAATTTGCTTGTTTCACCTGTGGATCAGATAAACATTTTAAGCGGAATTGTCCGAAAAACAAAGGGGTTGATAATAAAAGACTTAATGTGAATAAGGTGTCAACGGAAGGGACAGAATTGGAAGTTGGAACGGTCACTGCTAGAGTTGATTTGCTAGGTAAAGTCATTCCTAGGCGGGCTATTGAAGACAACTTAAGTAAATTAGTGAAAACATCTATCAGTGTAGATGGGAAAGTAGTCCATGCGTTAGTGGATTCTGGTACGGAAATTACTGTTATCAAGAAAAACTTAGTTCCTGGAATATCGGTTGAAGGAGCTTCCACGATTTATTTGAAAGGTATTTTCGGTCCAGCGGTTAAATGTCGTTTAGTATATGTTCCAATTGGTCTTGCTACCGGTGGCCAGGTTAATGTGGTGCACCAGCAAGTGTTATGTGCTTTGGCAGAAGTTTTGGTAGAAGACGTGTTGCTTCCACCAGATGTTTTGGATATGTTGGGAGGAACCCAGAGTGAAGAGAATTCACTGGCTCAAAGCTCTCAGGACCTGAGGGTTGACTCAGGAAATGTAGATGAAACCGAGGTTTCGTCGGGTATTCTGCCAGAGAAAGCACAGGAGCACATTAAGGATTCTCAAAGGAATATTACTTCATGTCGGAATGAAGTGGGAACATTGGGTACTAAGGATGAGGAGGTGACCGCTGAGATGGATAAAGGAATCATGGTGGCTGATAGTTTTCGTTCCGAACAGGAGTGTTGTGCCGAGTTAGCATTGGTTTGGAAGCATGCTAAGGAAGGCAAAGGAAACTACTATGAAGTAGATGGGTATCTATTTCATAGAGATAAAATACTCGGGGAGAGTATTGGGCAACTGATAATTCCGAAGTGCAGAAGAACTGAGGTGTTGAGACTAGCGCATACTTCAGTGTTCAGTAGTCACATGGGGCCCAAGAAGACGATTGAACGAATCAAGTATTCTTTCTTTTGGGAGCGTCTGAGGGCCGATGTGAAGAACTTTTGTGAGTCATGTAAAGAATGTCAGCTCACTCGATCGGTTAGGATTAAAGACCGATCACCCATTACACCTGTGGCAAGGCCTGAATTGCCATTTGAGGTGGGGAATATGGATCTGATAGGTCTGTAGCGAATTATAAACGAAGCAATGTCTATCGAAACGAAAGGAGTGTGTTTCCAGGCGAATTAGTTAGACAGAGTACACAGTAAGTTCCATGAGATAATTTAAGTATAATGTTTAATTAGATACGAATTGCCGCGATGCGGCTTACATTCTACGGTACAAGTTACACACACACACTCTCACGATCTTTACAATTTTAATACAGATGTGCGCACACCAGCGCCCTCGCGTGGTCAATATTTCGGCACACACCCCACCGGTGAACAGAATGTTCACCCAGTAAATATCGAACCACAATTAATACAAACAATTATTCAAATACAATTCTTACAAAGAAAATACTGATACAATACTACTAATCAAATCTAAATTATACATAGAAAGAAAAAGTAAATATACATTAAAAAGTACACAATATAATGAAACTTAAAGATGACAAAGCTTCAATTTACAAACAAACAAATACTAGGATACATACCTCAAGATTTCACAAAAAATAAATTTAACAGAGATTAAATAATAATGTGTAATCTCCTACCATTAATCTGAAAAATATAAACAAATTAGTACAAGTATATTATACAATTTCTAAAGGGTACAGCAATTGAATGGGTTTTTTGAAGAGACCTTTAAAAAGTTTTATCGTCTCTTCCAATAAATATTTCTTTTTGATTATTCCAAGTTCCCACAACAATTTTGATTTTACATTTCCTTCAACAAGAACTACGTCGTTTAATTTTTAAATTCTTATGAACAGATGGTGTTTTAAAATGATTAGCTGTTTTTAACTGGAGCAAATACTCTTCTTTCCAGCGTCTCCAAAGTTGTTTTAAAAGAAGAGTTCGGTAAGTCTTTCTTTTCTTGTACGACTCCTTTGCCGTAGTGGCGTCGATCAGTTCGATGAAATGTATAGGATATTTAGAGTCACCATAACCTAACTCGAGGAAGTGGGCCGGTGTTAGCGGTTCCGGCCTCCTGGATCATTCTCCACGTATGTCAGTGGTCGATGATTAACGATGACTTCAACTTCTGAAAGTATCGTTGAAAGTTCTTCAAATGTTAGAAGTGCCCTGCCAAGTATTTTTTACGTAAAGGATCCTTTATAGTTTTAACAAGACGTTCGTAAAAATCCACCCCACCAAGGCGCACGTTCAACTATGAACTTCCAGTGAATACCTTTATCTGCGACAAAACTTTGAAATTCACTGTCTTTCAAGATGTTGGCAAAATGTGCTAGCTCCCTTTCAGCTGCTTTAAATGTACGTGCATTATCGGAGTATATTACCTTGCAATTACCTCTACGAGCGAGGAATCTCCGATAAGCAAGTAAAAACACTTTGTGGACATGTCCGACACAAGTTCTAAGTGTACGGCACGAGTGACTGCACATGTAAACAAAGAAACATAAGACTTGCGAGTCCCTTGATTGTCCTTAACAAGTATTGCACCTGTAAAATCAATTCCTACAACTTGGAAAGGAGGAGATTGGGTGATTCTATCTCGGGGCAACTGACCACTTAACTGGTCAGCTGGTTTGGCACTGTATTTTTTACAAATGAGACAGATTCGAATCATTGTTTTCACTAACTGACGACCCTTAGGTATCCAATATTTTTTCCGAAGTTGAGTCAAAGTTGCAGATACGCCACAATGACCAATTCGTTCATGTTCCCTAATAACAAGTAATTCTGTAAATTTACAGCGTCGAGGAAGAATAACAGGATGCTTTTCACCAAAGCATAAGTCTGCTTCAAGCAACCGTCCAGTAAGTCGTAATAAATTGTTTTCATCCAAATACGGCACTAAACTCTTTATTTCAGTTCTAGATCGAAGTTGTTCGTTTTGTTTTAAGGCTAATATCTCACCTGAATAAAATTCGGATTGAACAAATTTAAGCCAAAAATATTCAGCATTTTGTATTTCATCTGCAGTAATATAGAAGCCCATCGATTTGTAAATGTTTCTAGCATTGTTCACGAATCAGAAAGCCCAAGCAGTCGTTTTCAAAAGTTTCTTAAGGCTGCTGAATCGATTTATGTCAACAAGAGCTTCCCTCTGTTGAGTAACTGCCACATGCACACTAGAACGATGTTCTAATTCTTCCGAGCAAAGCTCCGAATCTAAAATATCTCGGTGACGATTTGGCCAATGATTGGGTGTTAGTTTAAGCCAAGTTGGGCCATGCCACCACAGCTCATTCTGTGCTAACTTGACGGCAGATGTACCACGCGAAAGGAAATCAGCAGGGTTGTCCTTTCCTGGACAGTGTCCCCACTGCATCGGATCAGAGAGCAATTGTATCTCTTGAACACGATTTTTAATGTATGGTTTGAACGCTGAAGAATCGCCGCGTATCCAGTAGTACGAAATGAGAGAATCGGTCCAATAATATATATTAGCATCAAATTTGAGACAAGATGACACCTGTTTGGCCAACCTAGCTGACAATAAGGCTGCTGTCAGTTCAAGACGAGGAAGCGTCAATGATTTCAAAGGTGCCACACGACCTTTTGAACAAATGAAACTAGTTTCGATTTCGTTATTACAAGTAACAAACCGCAAGTATAATATTGTTCCATAAGCTGATTTACTCGCGTCTGAAAACAATGTATTTCACACTTAGATATTTCTTGATCTATGTTACCTAAATAGAACCGTGGTTATCTTTATCTCAGTCAAGCCCTCAGCTTCGCTACTCCACTGCTGCCACTTGTGTCGTAGCTTTGGGGGAAGTTCAGAGTCCCATTCTACTCCTAGAGTCCAAAGTTCCTGAAGTAGACATTTCAATTTGATAACGAATGGGCTAAGAATTCCAATGGGGTCGAAGATGCGACCAACCACACTCAGAATAAATCTTTTCGATTCTCCTCTACGTGACATAAACTTCAATAGATCCTTTGGATCGAAATAAATTAAATCATTTTCTGATCCCAAGCAAGTCCTAAAACCTTCGTTGGAGGTCTAAGATCAATAGCACTAGTTTCAGAGGATTCCGTTTTGACACCTTCTTGCTGCCATAACAAATTAAGTTGTTTCAAATTACTTCGCCATTTGCGCAATAACATGCCTGCGTCACTGAATATTTGCAAGCACTCCAAGGTAGTACGTAGAGCGTCCGAACATCATTCTGACCACAAATGAGGTCATCAACATAAATGGAACTATTTAGCAACTCAAATGTATGAGGATATTGCTCTCTGTACTTCTTAAAATGATGTTTTAAAGTTGCTGCGAGAAGGTATGGGCTAGGTCGAAGTCCAAAAAGAACTCTCGTGAAATTCAAAACGTATGGCTCTTTATTCAAATTATCAGTCCAGAAGAAACGTGTAAAAATCTCGATCACGGAAATCTAATTCAATTTGAAGAAAAGCCGATTTTACATCAGCTGTAAATGCTACAGGACTTTTTCGAAAACATAAAAGCAGTTCTAAAAATGTTGGGATGCAAATTTGGTCCCGTATATAAACTTTGGTTTAACGATGACTGTCCATCTTCATGTGCTGAACCATCAAATACTATTCTAATATGACTTGTGGTTTTGTCGCTACGTATCACTGCATGATGGGGTAGGTAAAATCCCTGACTATCCAATAAAGAATCACAAGAAGTACGCTCAACAATACCTTCCCTAACATAGTCATCAATTACATCCTTATACTCGCAGAACAACTCGTGATCACATTTAAACCTACGAACCAACCCCTCAAAAAGCTTACGTGCGACTGATTTATCAAACTGATTAACTGATTTATCAAACTCACTAAGTATCTCTTCATCCCCATTACCTAAAGTCATAGAAACCTTGTCAAGTATTCCTAAACTTTCTATCTCCCAAAATCTCCTTAGCTCAGTCGAAATCGATTCATCTTCACTGTGAACCAAATGTACCGAAGTACAATCACTCCGCTCATCACACCTTCCCTGAAGAGACCATCCTAGCCTAGTCTCGACTGCAACCAATGATGAATCTAATCTTTTTATCCGATGTGTTAAAGACCAATAAAAATCGGAACCTATTAACAATGAAATTTCACAATTCTCAGAAGATTCATTACAACTGAATGTTAGCCTAAACCCTTTTGACTCCATTTCTGCCCACGCATCTGGATTAGGTAGGCTAAGTGTTGCCTTTGAAATTTCCTCGATTTCCAATGCCTCAATCACAGTCTCTTCTCCGCTTAATACATTCCTTAGCCTAACCCAGTGTTTCTCAAACTGTGGGGCGCGCCCCCCTGGGGGGGCGCGATACACCTACAAGGGGGGCGCGAGAATATCAAAAATAAAAGTTTCAAAAAAAATTATTTACTAGAATGAAGAAAAACTAAAAAATTTCTGACATAATAAAAATATACACATTTACACGGAAATAATATATATATATATATATATATATATATATATATATATATATATATATATATATATATATATATATATATATATATATATATAATATATTATCTGCGATTTTACATGATCAAAAATAAAAAGCTTATACTTCAAAACCTCATTTTTTAGCTATCTTTGATACTATAACCAAATAAAAACGTTTTATTCGATTTGCTGTAATCCCATGATGAGAAATTTTTTATTACGTTTCCTTTTCAAAGCGAAAATGCTACTCTTTTAGAGGAAATACAAAAAATCCAGAGCCATAATTAAAAACATTTTATGAAGATAAAAAGTTCATCACTGTTATATATTATTGCCATCAGCTGTAGGTAGCAGAATGTATTTGATGCGGTTTGACCTTCGAGCTTACTTGTACGGTTAGTTACGTCCCTGCTCTTATGTATTTGTTTTTTCATTTAGGGAAGTTTGAAGGATTACTAAGCCAAGCATAATGAAAAAGGTTTTACATAATCCTTTTAGAACATCCATATCGTAATAAATACACTTTTAATCCGGGAGCGGTCACGTCGAGCACACAGTGCACGAAATCGGTAATTCTGGCAAAATTGTTTAATTGTTACCAATGGCCCTGACACTATCCTCCTGTTTGACAATCTTAACGTGAACTAAAATATATTTGTCACATATCTCCCTCTTTTTTGGGAGTGACAGACGTTTTTTTTATGATCTTTAGGTACTTGTTTTGTCTGAGTTCCCGGTGTGATAACTTTTTTTCCGAAATGTTTTCTGTGTCCTTGAAAGTAGGTGAGTATATTTTCTGTTTATGAAATTATTCACTGGAATTACGATATTTATTGCGTACTATAAAAATAATTATAAAAAAGGATTGTGGGGTGACTCAAATAACCTCGCTCGACCATTAGTATCGAGTGCGTGCCTGCTCCAGGGTTAAAACATGTTGAAGTATTTTTTTTTCACTTTAAATATTAAAAATAATACAATTATTCTTCATCGGAATTTTTTTTTTTTATTGTTCATTATTCAACATCAATTCTAAATGCTAATTCTTTGAGACTTAAAATCACAGTTCGCTTAAAACTAATTATAATTTGAGCAATCATTTTAAAAAAATCATTTTACATTCTTGTAAACATGGTCGCACACTTGGCTTTATTCTCCTTACAATTAAGCGATTATATCAATAATGTTTAATTTTCTTATAAATGAACTCGGGCAAAGAGCGGGTCCTTCAGTCGGTACTTCCATGGGCTTGTCTTACAGAGCAAAGTTTTTCAAAGGAATGCTTATGATTAGAAATTGACCCTCTGAGTTCTTTTTCTACATTTAGCTGATATCTATATTTTGTCTTCTAAGCAACCACCGCATTTTGCAATATGTTCCAATTTAAAATTTAGAGAAAGGAAAAATAACATAATTATCCTATCACTTAATTTTTTTTTTACTCAAAAGTAACATGTACGAAATTTAATACTCTTGTCATGAATTTGTACGGATTATAATAAAGATTTTTGCTTTAGCGTCAAAGTGCATTATTATTGCATTCAGTACGTTATTAATGTATAGGGGGCGCGATAAAAATTGTGATTGAAAAGGGGGCGCGATAAAAATTGTGATTGAAAAGGGGGCGCGATAAAAATTGTGATTGAAAAGGGGGCGCCAGTAGTGAAAGTTTGAGAAGCACTGGCCTAACCTCGACCTTACTACAAGTTTGTTTTTTAGAGTTTTACAACCGAACGAAAAATATTTAGCCTTTCCGAACCCAATATTTTCAACCCCAACCTCCGAGACATTTTTTTTTTTTTTTTTTTAATGAACGACTTCTCACTTCCATTATCAAAAAGGCAAAATATCTTATCCGATGAAGAACGACCTATAATTCCCGCCTGCACACATTGCAAAAAACTCCATCTCTGTTATGAAAAACAGAATTTGAAGACGTAGTTTTAACGTCAACATTCTTTTCCTCCAAATCCAAATGCGAATTTTGCTTAGATTTTTCTAACTTAAAAACAAATAGCACGTGCATGTCGACCTTACAATACGAACAAACTTTCTTGCACTTTTAACATAACAACCAGTGTTGCAACAAATGAAACATCTCCCTTCTTTTAATTAATTTAGCTCTTTTTTTCTGAACGCATAAATTCTCACACAAATCAGACACACATGAGTATTCTCGAAACAAAATAAGCAATCCGAAAATGCAGCCGTCAACAGTTCGTTTGCAGAGGAAAACGATTTATGAGATGGGTGGAATCGAGAATGACCTTGAACCCTTCGAGTTGACTGTGGATAGCTATGAGACGTTCTTTCGAAATACTTAGTATTGAATAGGAATTTTTTATTTTTCAATTCTAGGTCATGCGGTTTTACTAAAATTCTGTGCGTTCGCGACTTTCTACTTCGCTTCGCAAATATGCTACTAAATCAGTGATTTGTGATTGTGTTTCATTATGTTTTTTATTATATTCTAATGCTAAATCAGGGGGAATAGCTTTCATAATTATCGGAAACAAGAGACAACTATAGGAATCGGGAGAGATTTCAAGAGATTCAAGTCCCCTTATATTAATTTCTAACTGATCATATAAATTTCTTAACGCAATAACATCAAACGATTTACGGACAGGGGTTAGATTGAACAAGCGATTCATATGAAAGTCAACAATAAGTTCTTTACGTCCGAACCGATTTTCTAAAATTTTAATTGCTTTTGCATAATTTTCCGATGTTAGAGTTAAGCCTCGTATAGCCAATTTCTGCATCAGATGTGACAACCGATTTCAAATAGGAAAATTTGTCCACATCATTTAAACTCGAATTTTCATGTACTGCGGATTTAAATCTAGCCCAAAAACTGGGAAAACTACTGATATCCTTGCCCGAAAAAGATTCTAATGTGAGTTTAGGTAAACGCGGTTGATTTGATAAAACAGAACTAACTGTACTATTTAAAGGAAGTGTTATGTTCTGTGGTTGATTTTCCACCGAATTTTGAATAGCAGTGTTCGAAACTGATTCTACATAACGTTCAGCACGGATTTTCCAAATTATAAATTTATCTCGATATTCTTCGCGAGTTACGATTTCTTCTTCTAGACTCTCAATATCTATTAAATTCTCAATTTCCTTATCGAGTGTACTCAGCTCTTCAAATTTAGAAATTAATTGCATATATATCTCATGTACTGTTGTTTTATCGGCTGTATTGCTTATTTCGGATTCTAATTTATTAATTTGTTTTGTCACGAGGGATCTCGAAACAGACCGAGTCTTTTTCGTTCTTTCTAATATAGCCTTATTTGCTGCATCCATTTTAAACCAAAACACTATAATTGCAAACAAATATACAAATGACAACACCAATTCTGAATGCAACTTAGTACAACTTTCAAACAAAATTCAGCTTAACAATATGCATTCAAATAAACAAAACTATACCAGAGCAACCTTCCAAATACCGACAGTTACGAATAAACCAAAATCAGAAATGATGAGAAATAAGCTTAACTAGACAAATACCGAATTCAAAGTTAGACAAAACGAAAGTACTCACCCCCCATCACGCAGCGAATGGTTCCTTCCCGGCCGATGCACCATGTAGCGAATTATAAACGAAGCAATGTCTATCGAAACGAAAGGAGTGTGTTTCCAGGCGAATTAGACAGAGTACACAGTAAGTTCCATGAGATAATTTAAGTATAATGTTTAATTAGATACGAATTGCCGCGATGCGGCTTACATTCTACGATACAAGTTACACACACACACTCTCACGATCTTTACAATTTTAATACAGATGTGCGCACACCAGCGCCCTCGCGTGGTCAATATTTCGGCACAAGGTCCAATTGATCCGCCAAGCTTAAAGGGACATAAATATATTTTGTCTGGTTGATCAGCACACTAGGTGGGGCGAGGCTGTGCCGTTGACTAGTCTCAGTGCGAAGGTAACCTGTGAAACTTGGTTAAACATATTTTCGAGAACCGAGATTTATCTTTTGTCGAAAAGGGAAGTTTTTGTAGAAAAGAATAGCGCAGCATCGTGTGTCACGGTACTGGATTTGTGGAAGTGGTATTTCGGTCGTTCTCTCACGAAGGGGTATGCCGCGTGCGTTATGCCGTTTGACATTTACATGGCTAAAAAAGTGAGGTTTAAGATTGAATACACTTCTTATGGATGTAATTTAACGGCTACGGTTTTAAGAATATTAGAGCAGTTCGTTGTATCTCGAATAGTCGATATAGACATTCTGATGCAAATTTGGAAAAATCGTGTAAAACAAATTAACTTTGTATTAGAAAGGGTGAGATGGGTTGGGTCGGAAATCATACCGGCCAAAGGCAAATTAGAGCCGTAGGAAAGTTTTTACTGTGGACTTAATATGGATTTAGTGAACTCATTGAGCATTCACATTCATGAGTTAATGAAATAAACATTGTCTAGATTAAGATAAAAGCTGTAATCTATATATTTAGTATTGTTTTATTATGTATAATGTGTTTTTTATGTATCTGTTTGCAATCCCATTACAGTTTAGATCTTTCTGGGAACATAGTCACTTATTTCAATTGGGTGAACTATTAATATTATTTCATGTGTTTGTTTTAAGGAACTTGGACTAGAGAACAATCATCAAGACTTATGAATGTTGAAATTATTGTGTGTTCTGTTTGTGGATTTTCTGTTTCATGGTTTGTGAATGTTCTGTTCCTGGTGTCTGAAATGGTAAAATCAGCCACAAGGGGCAAATTTTACTCTTAGGTGGGGCGTGTAAGGAACCGCTGCCTGCACCTGGCAACAGGTCGAACGAGAGACGATATAAAGAAAAGGATCTGGCAAGGACAGAGGAGAAAGGTCGGAACGGGGGAGAGAAAGAAAAGCGGGTGGCGAAGAAATCCGGGGGTCGTGAAAAGTAGACACGGCTGGACGATGTATCTTAATCTTGTAACATCTCAATATATTCTTTATTTTAAGAAATGTCCCATAGAAGGTGTGGAATAAACAGTGGGACAAAACCCTGTCTGCAATTATTTTCAATTCACAATGCGAACACGATCAGAAAAGAACCCACAAGTTTACACAACCAAAGACCCGTTGTGTATAGAGCTGTTTATTTTCATCATTTGACTGTGGATCACACTTGACTCTAGTAAAATCGAAAACCCTTTTTGTAGAGAGCTGATTACCATCATTACTTGAACGTGAATCATACTTGACCCTAGTTCAGCCGAAAACCCGTTATGTAGAGATGTGTATGTTATGTACCTTCATCATTTGAACGTAGATCACACTTGACTAGTGCAACCGAGAACCCATTATGTAGAGAGATGATTACTTTCATCGCTTGGCCTTGGATTACAGTTATGATTTCCGTTAACAGTAGTTTGCATATTGCTTTATTGTGCGAAGTTAATAAACACTCACTCACTCACTTCAATCAGAAACTCTCATAAAATCTTTCTGTCTGCTGATTGTGTTTCAATTAATGATGGTTTGGCTTTCTCTAATACTACACTTTTCTTCAAAAAAAGAGAGAAATTCCATGATCCTTTTTCAGGAAGAAATAAAATAGCACGGATATTGTCATTCCTTTAAGCTCCTTCCTATACAGTAGTAGGATAGAACGTTACACGAACGCTGAGCTCACTGATATGAATCTGGCCTACGGGACCACTGATTGCAATGGATGAGCTGCACATCAGTAGTACGATCAACGTTACCCCAGGAGGCTAACTCCCAGCCACGCCTTCTTTGCACGGTTGCACCAGAGATTGTCCGACAGCGGATTCTTCATCGTGGATACATAAGAACGTGAGTGAAGAGTAAGAACGCCAAACATCTATGAGACTGTACTGGATCTGGTACTCAACCCTCCCGGCAGTTGTATGCTGGTTATTGTCAGTCATATCGGGATTTCCCTTTTGACTGTCTCGCGATTCCTGTATACTAACGAAGTGCGCCCCTATCACCCCGACATGCACCTCAATTGTCTCTTTAACCTTTATAAATCAGCTGGTATATACGTTGTATCGGAAATTTTTTTTGTCGCTTAATTCGGCTTTGTACGACGTGTGTACCAAGGTTTCTAGACACTTATTTCCCCCCTTTTTTTCTAACACACCCTTTTACAATGTTCCCCGACCCTTTTTATGACTTCGCTTCTATTGTTCATAATTGGGTGGGGTTATTTTTCGCCAACATTTTGAGCATTCCTTATCATTGGCGACGCTTAGGAACAAATTTCGACTTCGTTAAAAAAAAACTTCATTCGATGACTTTACGTTTTCTGAGCACAACAGACTTTTCTTTTTCTCTTCTTGTTTCTTCTATTTTTTAGAATGCCTCGAAAATTTCTCACGCAAATCGAGATTGGGAATATGATAAAATGTTTAGAGTAAGAAAATTTTGACGATAGAGAGTGATTCGGAGAATGAAGATGAATTCAAAAATAGTATTTTCGAAAATAACGAGGTTGATTTAGACGTATCGGCTAATTTTGATCAGAAAGTTGAAAGCTCTTACTCGCATGGAAAGAGGTAAAAGGCTCTGAAGGGATAAATATATTGCCATTTTCTAGTAAAGTTGGATTGAAAGTTGATGCTAGAGCACTTTCAAAAGTGAAAATGATTTTTAACTGATGTTCACGGATGAAATTTTAGCAGTTCTGGTTGAAGAAACAAATAGGTATGCATTTACTGTACTTAATCTTCATGGAGAAACATCTTATAAGCAAAAGCATGCATCTTCGTGGAAACCAACTGATAAAAATGAAATTTGAAAATTTCTTGGTTTAATTTTATTGATGGAAAACATCGAAAAAGATAGCATACAGGATTATTGGACAACTAATAATATGATACAAACTCCATTTTTCAGAGAAGTAATTCCCCGCGATCGTTTTCTAATGATTTTAAAATTTTTACACTTTTCCGATAATAGTTTAAAAGTAAGTAGAGATTCTCCAACTTACGACAGATTGTGGAAAATACGAAAAATTTTTGACTGTTGTAACAGAATATTTAAAGAAGTGTATGATCCCACAGAGAAAATTTATCTTTCGATGAAGTTATAATTAAATCTAAAGGAAGAGTGTTCTTCAAATGCATTCCAAAAAACGCAAACAGTGGGGTTTGAAAATGTATAAAATTGCAGATGGCACTGGCTATAATTATGATATGAGAGTATATCTAGGTAAAGATAAAAAAAGAACCTTTCAACATCTGCTTCCTATAATGTTTAATATATAATGGCAGATTGCATAAAAGGTAAAGGACATAAAGTTTTTATGGATAATTTCTTTTCCTCGCCGGAACTTTTTCGAGACCTTCTAAAAGAAAAAAAAGTATTAACTCGTGTGGAAGTGTGCGATCTAACAGAAAACATTTTCCAAAGGATTTGGCTCCTTGTAAAATGAGACAAGGTGATTTTGCCGTCAAATTTTGTGATGGAATGACAGCATTGTGATGGAAAGATAAGAGGCAAGTATATATGCTGACCAATATGCACAGGCCTCGAAAAGAATTTATCATTGAAGAACGAAAAAGATTTTTTTTAAAAATGACGGTGACGTTTCTGTATGCGAAAAAGACAAATTAACAACTTCCAAGCCGAAAATTGTGGCAGATTACAACAGGCATATAGGATACGTTGATTTAGGAGACCGCATGGCATCTACCTATTCTTTTGCTTGACGAACTAGAAAATGGACAAAAAAATTATTCTTTAGTCTCGTCGATATTGCTGTTCTGAATGCTTTTCTAATATTTAAATCATGCCAAACTTAGTCAAAATTTAGTTTAAAAGAATTTAGAATGAAATTAATTACATCTCTAATAGAAAAAATAAATCATAAAAATGCAGAGCCTTCAACAACATAAAAAAGTTAAGACAAATGATAATACATTTTCTCATTGGCCATTTGACAAAAAGAAAAGAAGGTGCACTTATCGTGAGTAAAAAAATATACAAAAAAGAACCACTATTATCTGTAAGACATGCAATGTGGCTCTTTGTATTGACCGGAACTGCTTCGAAGATTATCACACAATTTATTTAAAACCCACTTAACACATAAACCAATAAAAAACAAAGACCAGAATTCAACATTAAAACTGATACATTTTTATAAAAATGAAAAAGGCTCCTTTAAGAGCCAAAAATTTCACAAATTAGAACTCACTTTCACAAACATATATTTCAAAAACATTACCTCCAAAAACTTTTAGTTTAAGATACAAGTTTCTCTCAGAAACAAAACAAAAAAAATAACATAAAACAAAATTAAAACAAACTAATACATTTTTTTTCATAAAACTGATTGTTATATCTGTCGAGTTTCGGAGTCCTCATGTTGGTGTGGTGTGGAAGTTTGGTGAGAGGGTCAGATTTCTGAGGTCCATCCCCAGTATCCTTTACATTGCTTTAGAATGCGATGTTACTAAAAACTCAAATCTAATTGATCACAAAATATTTGGAGTACAATTATTATTTTTTCGTGCACTAAAAGGGCGTTAATTAGTAAAGTAAAATGTTTAGAAAATTCCCTATATATTGTTCTAAAAATTTTTACATATTTCGTTGAACAATTTTGAAAATTTGATAAGTTATTTTATTATTACATCAGTGGTTCTCAAACTTTCACTACTGGCGGCCTAATTTTCAATCATAATTTTTATGGCGCCCCCCCACCTAAAAATAATAATGTATTGAATGCAATAATAATGAACTTTGGCGCTAAAGCTACAATACGATCATAATTATAAACCGTACAAATTAACAAGATAAGTATTACATTTTGTACATGTTACTTTTAAGTATAATATATTTTCATTTTTTTAAAAATTTTTAGTTCGATTCACTATCAAAGCTCGTTTTTTGTTTGTTTTAAAACTATAATTTATTTTATAATTATTTTTACTATACACGATAAAAATCACAAAATTCCAGTGAATAATTTAATTAAGAGAAAATATACTTACCTACTTTGAAGAACTTATCAATTTTTCTTTGAACATTTGAGAAAAAATCCAATAAAACTAAGGAAAATGTTGCAAATGTGCGTGTCCTTAATAACGGACGTGAATCACAGACACTTTTCGCTAACACAGGAACGTTATTTTCCACAGCAAAACTGTCGTATTTTGTTCACTTTTTTGTAGTTTTCTGTAGTTTGATGATGATCTACAAATAGCATTTTGAACTTTTTCTTCTTTGTGTCTTTTTGACAAGGCGAAGTGCTACAGTATGGTTTCATAGTTTTCTTCATAGAGATCTTTAGGCAGCATTTGAAAATTTCAAATCAACTCAAACGTTTCATGTCTAACGCTTTTCTGATATTTACTTTCGCTATATTGATTTATATGCATTATTTCAGTAGATTCTTCAATAGCTTGATCAGTTTCAACTTCTTTCAATAGGAATCACGGATGCCCATTTTTTTTAATATTCTGCTCATTTACATTTATAAACCATAATAAGTCGCACAAAACTGCAATCAAAACCACAAAATTGTTCATGGGGAAAGTGTAGCATGTGTTCTAAGCAATAATTTTGTAAAACGTTTTTCATTATGCATTATATGTTTCAAATTACTCAAACAAAAAACTTAGCCAAATAATTCTTCAAAGGGCTTATGCTTATCTATTTATCATAAAACTCTTTCACATGGAAAAAAGCGAAACAGAAATATATTATTTACAACTTCCCTAAAAAACGACGGAGATAACCATACCAGTAAATTCGAAGGTCATCTAAAGTAATATTTTAGGTTAAAAGAGACGTAATAAAAAAATCTCTCATCGTGGGATCCCAGCAAAGCAAACAAAATACTTTTTTAATATGGTTATAGAATCAAAGATGGCTAATGAGCGTTTGAAGTGGAATCTTTTATTTTTGATGATCATCAGATGATAAAAATAAATTATATCAGTGTAAATGTGTATTTTTATTATGTCAGAAAGCATTATGTTTTACTTCATTCCAAAAAATTATTATTTAATTATTTTATTTTCAATATGCTCGCGCCTCTCTCGCAGGGTTACCGCGCCCCCCCAGGAGCGCGCCCCACAGTTTGAGAAACACTGTATTACATGGTTTAATTGTTGTACTTAAATATCTAAGCTGTTTTATTTTAGAGTGAAATAAAATGTTTAGTATAATAATGTTCTACTCATTTTCTTAAAATTTCTCCTTCTGTTGGAAATTTTGTCGAATGATTTAAAAAACGTGGAGGGATATTTTTAAAACAA
Source organism: Trichonephila clavipes (assembly GCA_019973935.1). Classification (NCBI taxonomy): domain Eukaryota; kingdom Metazoa; phylum Arthropoda; class Arachnida; order Araneae; family Nephilidae; genus Trichonephila; species Trichonephila clavipes. The sequence continues at coordinate 750,562 of BMAU01018280.1, forward strand.
AATTTTCATTATTGTAGTTGAATATATAAGCTGCAATAATTATATCGAAGGTAGAATGTGTACACATAATCTTAATTGATCTTTAATTGGTTCTACACATTGCTACTACATGACTATCTACTTACCTATTTTACAATATGTATATATATATATATATATATATATATATATATATATATATATATATATATATATATATATAATTGCGAGTTTATAATTGAACTATCGAACTGTCAGAGGATGTTGTCATGAAGCTTTGATTATAGAAGCTATGTGAATTAAGTATTTGGCGTATTTAAATAATATTTTAACGTTTTTCTGGAGCATATAACTATTTTAGCAATATGATATGATTGTCAACTTTTTAAAAGAATTCACGTAATACACAGCTCTAATGACATCTTAGTATTTAACGCTAAATGATTAGTTACTTTTTTTGTTTTTGGAACATGAAAATATTTTACAAATTTGAGAAAAAAAAACAGTTTAAAAACTTTAAAATCATTTTACAATACAAATAATTATTATGTAAGGCCCTTTTTTTTAACTTTCTATAATAATTTTCTTATACTAAAGCGATGAATACAATAAAAACATTGTTTCATAGTAAATCCTTTTAAGCAATTACAAAATCCTGAAAACGTTGCGATTGAAAGAAATAAAAGTAATAAATATAATCATTTTATTTATGTGTGATGATTACTGTTCAACAGTTCATATAAATTATACTCTCTTAGTACTTCTGAAATGCTATACATCAAACTCTAGGAAATATCTACTTTAATTTCAGAATTTACTTAAAAAAGACAGGAAAAAACAACAAAAATATGCATTTGAAAGTTTGCAAGCCGTTCAATTCAAAATGGTTACCATGAATTCAGAAGAAAAAAACAATTTTGATATAATAATGCGGCACACACACACACACAAATATTGCAATTTTCCTTACTCCTGAAATATCCCTGATTAAGAAGACACAGTACGATTCAATTGACTAAAATCGGTAAAAAAATCAAATTTAATTTTCTTAGCCTAAATTTTTCTTTATATACTTTTCTATAACCTCACAAAATTTGAAAGCTCTACACTTAAAAAAATGCAAAATTACGATAACTTTCACGTTCGTTTTCATTCACATCCCTATGGCAAATCAAAATTTTAAACTGACTCATCTCAGAAAGATAAAATGACTAGTTTGTTTTCATTTAAAATGCTAAGACTTCTTTTCTATTGCGCCTAATGCTTTGAAATTTTTTTACCTATTGCTAATAGTACATGGAATAAAAAATTATATGCATTTTTGAATCAAAACAATATTTATTTTTAAAAAAAATAATTGAACTCAGAATTTATGCATTTTTTAAGGAATTTTCAATAAACATTCATAAAAAGAAGATTTGTATGGATACCAATCACGTTAACGCAAAATCCATACCTACTTTTATTATACATGGTTTGACGTACTTGTAAATCAAATTTCATACATGTACGTAAATTTTTGTCGGGGGGGGAGGAGTAGCATTTTAAAATCACTTCACAAAAATTTTAAGTTTTTTCCTGAAAAAGTAACATGGCTAGTTTTTATGAAATTTAGAGCGCAAAATCTGTTTAACATAGTATACATACATAGGAGGCAAACAAAAAAATTTAAAAAATCCTTAAATTAAAAATTTTTGCGTAAATTGTACCATGCCCCCTTAAAATTCGGTAACCCTTCCCTCTTCCCTTTGTAAAGTATGAAGCTTTTAACAATACCACATGTGGCGAAAATGGTCAAGCAGGACTTCCAGTGGGGGTGGGGGAGATTGTCCTTCTCAAACCCAAAAGCGCCGAATGGAAGGGAAATTTTGCCTCAGGTATAATGTCGAGTTCTGAAGGTTATGTTCTTTTTTCTTGTTTCGGCTGTTCTAAGGATGATAAACTTATTCGCTTATTCGTGTCCTATCTTGTTTATGTCTTCACTACTGCGCCAGGAAAACGTTTCTGGCCATACATTTCTATGTTATTTCTCATCGTCTATGTGTACTCTATATTAATTCTGAAACTTTTTAACCGCTGTACTCGTACACCCTGTAAATCTTTATCAACGTATGCATGAGAGTCATGCATGTCACATCATTTGCATTACTCAATAAGTTATGCTGTTCAATAAATGTTATGCTTCATTTTCAATGTTATGCTTATCCCAAAGTTAAACTGTTACAATTTCCAGGTTCAAATACAAAATTAATTTTTTTTTGATAATTAAGTTATAAAAATTCAAATCAATCTGTAAATTGAACACAAGTACTCAGAGTATTCACGTAAAAATCTGTTAGAACACAAACTTATATTACCGAAACAATATAAATCACAGAAACGACAATCTAAACTATTCAAAACCCTATTTCTACTTCCGCATCAAGAACCAGCGCCGTAATTAAACTAATCCTCAATATCATCAACAGAACTGAAATTCCTTATGCTTTAATTTTAACAATCTTTGACATGGAATTGATATTTTAATCAATACCATAATAAGTTATACATCACTCCATCCTTTTCAATATGCAGCACTATATATTTCATGGTACACAAAGCAGAGATTCCTCTTCCTTATAATCCTTCGTGAAGATTATAAAAATGATTATGTACTTGCGAAACTGAATGCATGCTTGATATCTAGAAATGTTATTCAATCCAGTTGACAAGCCGTCATAATAACTTAAACATGTTTCCCCAGTACAAATTGTGGAATTTACGAACTCGAATGGTGAATGAGGTTACTAAGAATTGAAATTTATGTTGAATACTTTATAGAGTGATGTTAATTGTGTTTGACAACGCATGATTACTGCAAAATTTGATTTATCAAATATTGAATAAGATGCCATTATTTATCAGAGAAAGACTGAATTTTGAGAGTGTTTCTCAAATTATTTCACCTAAACCTTCATTGACGTATTTATAGAAATATATTTCATCATGAGCTAAAACGTATTTGCGTTAAGTTCCTCATTTAGAAATAAATATTTAAATATTTAAAATTCTTGAATCCCAATGGGTATTTCAAAATTTATATCAAATTTATAATTGTAAAGGAAATAATAATTAAGGAAAATGAATAACATACGAAAATACGAAATACAGTATGTATATATTGACCCCCGTCACGCATGTTATTTTCCCGGCAACAACACTCTACGTGTGGGAAAATTTAGTCTTACAGGCAAAGCACTTCCTAACATGGGCTTGAAAAATAAGATTATAGCAACCATAAAAAATATGACCAGGGTTACCATTTTGGCCTTTTTATCACACTTGGAGACACCTTTTACGAAAATTACTAAATCGCCAAAATTCATTAAAAAGGCTCCAAGATTGACCCTTCTAGAAATGTTTAATGAAGCTATATTAAGGGAATTTCAAACAAAGGTTGTTTCAGTCAAAAGAGAGTAAAGTCATGTGCGTTGACTGCGATAAGAGAAAGAAACTTAGACAAAATTTCTTTCTCTTATCACAGTTAACGTGTCTCTCCAAACAGTTCCACAAGAAAAAACTCAGCTCGTTGAACTGCTTAGAGAGACGTTTCTGGGGTGTTGGAAAGCTTGTTCGTAAATAATTTGATCTGCGCTCTTGTAAATAAGCTATTATAATATTTATTTGTATATATACGTTGATTTTTCAGATTAGATTTTTGATTTAGTAGTCATATGTTTGTTCTTGTCTATTAATAAATCTGCTATCATTCAAATAATTGGAGTCGTTGGCTGTTTCCACCTACGTTTATTTGCTGCAATACGTATATTTATAACAGATAATTAATGCATAAAATTAATTTCAGTTCTGAAGCTGTAACCATAACTCATTAATGTAATAAACAATAATAAGAATACTCCTGTAGAGAATCTATATTATATAATTAATTTGATATTATCTCTGGCCATATGTTGTATTAAAAAAAAAAAAAACTCTCAAAATTCAAAAGATTTTCTAAAACTTCCTGCAATCTTTGTCCTTATACGATTATTCAATAAAGGGAGTTTATATCTACTCTAGTGTTTAAAGTAAGCAACCGACATTTACCGAACAAAAAACAAAATTGTGTTACTTCTGCACAATAACCTTAATTTTTTACGTCGAGTAAATATCCGTGAATGTCCATGAAGGCTGTGCCTTTACGACAAAAAGCTTCGAAAGAACACGTGGAGATTCTACGTTTCATTCCCCCGCCATTCCTGACTATCAAACGGCCTTTTGCAAACTTCAGTGAAATTCAAGAGCAAAACACTGAAATCAGTAATGAAAATATTTAAATAAAGGAATACGGCACCAAATTTTTGTGGGAAAGTTAAGGCAAAGTACAGATCGATGGACTTTAATGTAGAGTTGTGTGAAATTTCTATAGACAGTTCAATGAGACTTGATCCACAAAATTGGTTTGAACAAGATCCTCAAGAACTACGATACCAATTATTATTGTCCTATACAGCGAGACGTAACAAAAGTGCAACGGCGTTTTTGTTGCCTCTCCAAATTCATGCAACAGCCGGAACCGACATTTCGGGAGTCACTGTTTCCAAAAAGCTAGGTGATATTCTTGTACATTCTTTACAAGAGTTTCATTGTCGTCTCTGTATTCTGATACTGTTTATTTTGGTACATAGAACACAGGAAAATTGGAAAAGCAATCAGAGGGTATCATATATATATATATATATATATATATATATATATATATATACATACATATATTCATAAATATATTATTCGCAATCATTCTCAACATACTTTTTAAGGGAACCAGATACCTATTTTGTTCACCGATATCCTGTAAAAAGATCAGTACAGCAATGGAGGTTTGAAGATCTGGATAGACATAGCATAGTGGATAAAAGCATAGATATTCACATCTTTTACATATGCTGTGTGAACGCTAGGAAATCTTGAAGACTCAGGTTCAAATTTCCAGATGTGCATTTTCCTTGATTTCATTTTAATGGATGACATCGCCTGCATAAAAGCCATATTATTGGAGGATTTTCGGAAAGTGAGGATATTGCACTGGGTGGATTAACCAACCAGATCTTCAGCGCTTAAGCCAAAATCATATTTGAGATGCTCTTAGAATTACAATTTCAACTCTGTTTTTACCTCATAAAGTTATCCTGGATAAGAAAGCATTTCTGGAAAATTTGGACCGAATATTCATAGACTATCCCCTTTTCAACATTAAATCAAGTTGTGTGGAAACTAAATAATTGTAAAAGGGTATTTACATTCCCATTAATCCATTTGAGTCCCATTTTTTAAACTTAATTTTAGATATGGTTGCTCTGATGAATCATCCACTACCACACCTTAAATGTAATATAGCAGTGAATCATTAGTATATCTGCTCTTATTTACCACTAATTTCATTGAAATCTGTCCAGCACTTCTAAAAATAATCAACGCTAAGTATGATTTTTTTTTTATTTTGAAGCACTTTGTATAAAAAGAGATATCACAATAATTAAGTATCAATTTATAATTTTCTTTTTTATTAATAGCTGAGTATAAATCAAGTATCTGTTATTTCATATGCATTCCATAATTAAAAAAGGCAGTTTTGGTAGTTTGGAAGGTTTAATATAATAGGACTTTATAAATTATAAAACAATTCTATATAGTTTTGTAAAACACAAGAAGGTAAAATATGTACGTACGTTATTTAAAATGACAACTATAAAATTAATAAAAGATACATAGAAAGATTATTCCAGCTAATTTGAATTGAGGAAGTTTTGCTTTATTTCGGATTAGTCAAATAGTCAATAAGGAAAGGTAATTCACATGCAAAGTATGTATCAAATTTATGTTTCAAAATTCGAATTAATTTATTTAAATACATTGAAACTAGCACAAAATCATCAAATGGGAGATTATTATCATTCAAACGTAAATTGAAATAATTTGAACTGTTTCGGAAAATAAGAATATATACTTTAAGTACTCATATCCAACAAATTAACATCTCATAAAATCTTAAATATCTAAGTAAATAATGATGAAATGGATCAAAATCACTTGTAAATAATCATGAGATGAATGTAAAGTATTGCGCGTATATGCAAAACTTTTCAGTCTCCGCCAACATACACAAAGCAAAGGCGAGCATCATAATAACGGTCTGATTGATATTAACGACCTGAAGCTGCTTGACTGGTTCATTTTTCAGTTTCTGTAGTAAGAGTAGTTAAACATTCAAAGGAACAAAGACATCAAATGGTTATATTTGTGAAAAGATTTATTGAGGTTCTTGAATGTAAAAGATTTCATGCAAAGTCCATCCACTGAATGAAAATTCAGTAAAAAATTCCTTATATTTAAGGTGTTCGACTATGTTCGGAACCATGATTTTGCAAAAGCGTAAAACGAATATTTTTTTAATATTTAATGTCACTTAGATTAGAATACACGCATGAAATTGTTTTAAACATATTATTATAAAAATGAGTTAATTAAATAAATTTTTTAAACAAAAAATGAACTTAGAATTATTTATTTTCAAAACATTCTCCTTTTATGAAAAATGCTTCTATAATAAAAATATTTTGCATATACATAGCTCAGACAGCTGTACAGAGTCCGGACTAGAATGTTTGAAATATTTAACTTAGAAGTGGATTTATTCATATTTTAATACATCAGAGTGGAGAAATTTTAACAAAAAAACACCGATAATTATTTCAATTGGTAAGTAATTCTGAAAATAATGCGAATTTTTATAAAATACTAGTTCACAGGCTCTATGGAGAAGTCTTACCTATGAGTAAGCAAAATATTATTATAGAGGCATTTTTCATAAAAGGAGACTTCATTTTTTAAAAAATTATCGCATTTAAATAATTTTTTATTGTAATAATATTCTTAAAACAATTTTATACACGTATTCTGATCTAAAAAACACTAAATATCAAAATAAAATTATTCGGTTGTATACTTTTGCGAATTTACAATTCCGAACGTAGGAACTTAATTCCTTTCCAAAAGAGTTTATAATCTTTAATATTTTTTAATTTAATAAGTAATTTAATAATTAAATCATTTCCTAAAAATTGCAGCTAATTCCTTTTTCTAAAATTTGAAGCACACGTAAATTTAAAATCAGTAGTTTTGCAATTTATTTTGTTAAGAATGATATAAGCTATTTTTCACCCTATTTTACCAGAGTAAAATACACAATATACTATTAACAATACAATAAAAATACAATAACTGTGTTTTATTGTATCTCAGAGCCAATTGCATTGTTAAAAACATAACAGAAAAAGAACATCCCGTTATCACAATAATGTATAAAGTAACAAGTAATAAAAAAAAATTTAAGTCAATTCCTACTTAAGTCAACAAAGAAAAATATCATTTTATAGTTACTTTTTATCAAATAATTACAATTAATACAAATATGTATATACATATGACAGAATCACAATATTAAGTGACATTTAATTTTTATTAATTATATTTAAAGTATCGTATTGTCATCCAGAACAATCGTGTATATAAAATTTCAGTTAAACTGAAGGCTTTAAAACGTGTGAAAAAAAATATTTTAAAGTTTTGCCCCAAGTTGTTAAAAATGAAGCTAACGTTGCTCTACCTGTAATTCTTTAAATAATTAGTTTCAGTCAATTAATTTTAATTAATTATAATTGAATTATCGTATTGTAGCCCAAAAAGATCGTGTATAGAAAATTTCAGCTCAAATGAGTGCTTTAAAATTTGAGAAAAAAAAATCTTATAAATTTTTAAACACAAGTCACCAAAATGGTCACTGAATAGCCAAAAATGATGCCAACGTGGCGGTATCTGTATTTCTTTGAATAATTAGTTTTTATCAATTAAGTTTTATTAATTATAACTAAATTACCGTATTGTCATCCCAAATAAGCGTGTATATAAAATTTCACAGCTCAATTGAGCTCTTAAAAATGTATTTTATTCACGATTGAAAATTTGAACAAGATATAAAAATATGTATATATAGTATAATAAAATAAAAGTGAAGAATAACTAGAACCCACAGTGTTAAAGAAGTAAGAAATTGGAATTCAGCAGACGCAACAAATGTAGATACAAAAAAGTCATTGGACTAAACTGGAGATCTATTATGATTTCTAAAGCTATCACTGAATTATGCCAGCGAATTAGGGTTAAGCAGTGCTTTGTGGGTCCAACCATATATATATATATATATATATATATATATATATATATATATATGGAACTAAAATAGTGGGAATTGAATGAAAAAGAGCATCAAATTATCACAATATATAATGTATACAATAAAAAAACTATTTATTTCTTTTTAAATTTAAAAATTTTAAAGTAAATTAAGTCTGTTACAAATATATTACGGGAACATTTTATTCACCTAATTAATCTGAAATATCAAATAAAAATCAATTAAAATTTTCTCGACGTTAGTCCTCCAGGAAAAGGAATAAAGAAATATACATTTTATTCGTTGTTTGTGCAGAGAATAGGCATTTCAAAGAAGGAATCCTTAAATTCAAGTTTTTTCCTTCCTTCTATCGAGACGCTTCCGTGCTATAAAAAATATCCTTACAAAGAGATGGAAAGCATTTCCCTCTCAAATCCTCAGGTAGTTCTTTTTATTGATGCGAGGTTTGAAACGGTTGCCGATTCGTTCTACCGAAGTCAACTGTATTTGTCAATATCTGACGAGTGAAAATCTGCAATAAATCTCTGCATTAGTTTTCACATACACAGAAGATTTTGCTTTTAAAATATTCTAATGCCTCAGGGATATGTTTATACGTACTGAATATCATTTATATAGACTTATTTAGAATATATACCACAGTAAAATATTCAGAAAAAAAATTTTAATGTAACTCTTATAATACTTTTTTCTCAATTTATATTTTCTAAAAGAAAAAGAAAAACTTCCTTTAAAAAAAAAACTTAAAAAATACACTTATAAGTGTGTTTTATAAATAAATATAATGAAATTTTTATATCAACTGATGCGACGCTATTTTAACTTATGTAAATTCCCAATTATCAACCCATTTTCCATAATTTCACATCGCATCATGACCAAAGTTAAATAAGACAAGAATTATCTCAATTACAAGATTATCTTTAACGTTTAAGATATATTTATTTTAAGCACACTTATAGAAAAGGAATATTACTTCTACATACAAGATTAAAAAATAATTAAAAGAGAGAGAAGGTGCAAGGGGGATGGACATGGTTGACGTCCAGTCCGGGTGGAATTTGGGTGTCTTTTGTTTGAAGGTTCTTCTGCAACTCTGGGAGAGGCACTCTGTCTGAAATTCTCTGCGTCCCCTTTTTTATGCGACTCCTGATTGCTCCAAAATCCTGGAGCCGAACTCTTTGCTCTGCCCAGTATAATTTCACTGATTGGTCCGGGGCCGGGCGCAGGGTTACACCCCCTCAAAATTTATGCGTTTACTGAACTTTGTGACGCGGGAAACTTTTTGACACTCCCTACCAAAGGAATTTCACCACATCCGGTCAAGGGGGATTCGTATAAAAATCCCAAGCCGTTTAGGGGCGATTTCTAAAACATGAACAAATCTGGCCTCCCATCACAACTTAAATACTTATACATTATTTTGTGCTCTAATTCATGCTAATATTTTCATTCAAAAATCAATAGTCATATAAATTCGAATAATATTTAAATGCATCAATTCTTAAAGTTAATTAAAAAAATATGGAACTTTTTACGCTCTAGTTTACAATATCTTGAAACATAAGAAAAAAACTTATTTCACAGTTAAAATAAGACTATGATAAGTACCCATATTCGTGTAGATTTTAATTTGAAGTATAGGCATTTAGTATACATTACAAATTTCATAATTTATATTTGATTTCATTTTTATTCTCTTTTAAAAGATATGTGAATCTTCCATTTCTATTCTATGCATTTTCAAGTGTTTCGCATCCTTATGCATAAAATTAATTTCCTACAAATTTTTAGTCAATAATTTTTTGAATAAAATTTCATATTTTCGATCATATTTTTATAACTTCGAACTTAAACTGAATTATTTAATGTTTTCCGTTAAGATCATTATAGGTGTTTTCAGCTTATAATATAAAATTGTATCCTGAAAATAAATAAAGGTCAATATAATATATTTCTGTATTCAAACAGAGGAAAATTAAAAGACGTGTTTGACTATTCTTTGAAAATTCTTTTTTATTCGAAAATGTTCTCTAAAATTAAAGCGCATTTTTTTCTTTTTAATTTTCTAAATATTTTTGATTTTTCGAACAAAATTATTTAAAATTAAATTTACATTTTTTTCCATCCTTACATAAACATTGTTCGATGTTTCAATGAAAATATTTAAGTTAGAAATATTTTAAATCACATGTTTATTTCTCAATATTTAGGGTTCAAATAATCATAAATATTTAACAACATTTTAGATTTAAAATCATATAGATCCTAATCCATGGGTACTCAACCTTTTTTTTCTACTGAGCCGCATACATATGCTAGCTACTTCAAGCGGGCCGCAACAAGAGGATAAATGGAGGAGGGGGGGAGAAATGCTTTATAAGACCAAGATAACATTAGAAATTTAAAATGTAGACAATTGATCAAAATATTATAATTCCTGTTTTGCTTTTTTATTATTATTATTCTTTATGTTTTTTATTCATAGGATATTTAGGAACTTCATAGGATATCTTTGTTTCTGATGAGATATTACCACTAATAAAACACTTTGTTACATTTGCAAAGATCATTCAAGAAAGCGCCTATTTATCACCTCTTGAAAGAGATCTTCGAAGAAAAATGTCATTGAATGATTCCTGTTGATTGGTATTTTATAAATATAGTACTTTCCGTGAAAAATCAAACAATTACTGATCCACGCTTGTTTTTCACTACAAAAGAGTCAACCTCCCAATCGTCTTGAAATGATATATTTCCTTCGAATATTTTTCGCTTGCAAGATATGAAAGATAGTTAAAAATTAGTTTCACCCATAATATGGTCGCTACTCTACTGTTGTCTGTTACCTCTAACGGTAAGCATTCCAAAGAGAGAAAAACAATATCAATTCGTACTCGTATGACACCGACAGCAAAAAGCAAAAGTGATATACCTGATTTCTTGACGAAAAATTTCCCACCAGATTTTTAATACAATATTCTTAAATAAGTAAATTTCTCGGAGCAAAGGGCCATGACCGGTTCACTTAAGAAGGTTTGGTGACCGCCTGTTAAGTATCGCTGTCCTAATCATTCCTTATGACATTCCTTAGAAATATTCAAATATTAGGAAATGTAGTATTGTACACGAATCATAATTTTAGAGTGTTAGAAAAATTAGACTTTTAGAAGCATCAAAAAAATAATTTTTTTGAAGTGAAACTTTTTTGGGCTCTAGGGTGAATTAGAAAATTGCCCAGATTGCGGTCACCATGGTAAGGAGAGAGTCAGAGGAGGAAAAGAGGGAAGCGGGGACACCACATGACTTGTGTCATATCGGTGAAAAAGTTGGATACTTGCCACGTCTCCGACTGGTCAACTTGTTCACCTTCCGATTAGGGGTCCTTTTTCCCTGACCCGCGAACATTATCAGTGGTCGTATCAGTTGCAGTGTGAGCATTACGGTGTAGACAAAATAGCTCTCGCAGCAAAATCGTGCTTTTTTGAAATTTTCTTTAGATTGTTGGCTACATGGCGATGTGTTTGGTGGCTAATTTATGTCTTTAATTTTCATTTGTGTTGAATTATTATTAATTCTAGTCAGAATGCCTAAATCAAATGCACAAAAAGGTAAAGAGTTTCGTGAAAGAAAAAAAGAAAAACTAGCAGCAAAAGTCCATTCGAAAATGTGACAAAAAAATAGTGCCCAATCATCAAGTGCTACTGCCAAATCTCGATCAGAGTACATGAAAGAATATCAAGCATGAAAAAAAAAACTATTGAGAAATACTCTCTTAATGCCGAGTTTAATGACAAACAGAAACATAGTGCAAATTCATCAAGTGCTACTGCCAAATCTCCATCAGATTACACATGAGAGAATATCGATGATGGAAAAAACATCGCAAAATACTCTCTTAATGCCAAGTTTAAGGGATGGGAATGATGTTGAGACTCTTCTTATGACAGCACAGATTAATACGGATTTTGTGAACCACCCTGTGCCGTCAACTACAGAACCCTCAACAAGTCCAGTGCGGGTTGGAACTGGTGCATGTGAATCGATAATAAATTCTATCTTACGTTACAAAGACTTTGATTTCCATAAAAATGCGTGGCCATGGTAGCCCAGTGGTCAAAGGATGAGATCGTGGCTGGCGTGTCATGCGTTCGAACTGAGTACCACTTAAGACCCGCCGTATAGGGGAGCGATGCACGTTAAATCTGTTGATCTGTCCCGATGGTATGGTGTGGTGTGGTAGTTAGGAGATGAGAGAGTGCCAGCTCAGGTGACGTCCTCGTCACTTGACTATGGTTCAAAATTACGAAGTCCGTCGCCAAAACCCCTCGTGTAGCTGAAGAGTGCGCCGGAAAATTCACTCACCCATAAAAGTGCTCACAAAGATTTTCAAAAGCTATTCGTTGATAATCCTTTCGGTCACGGGTGTTCGATTTGTGATATATTATGGTTTAGTGATGATTTGAGAACGCCTGTTGCTGAGCGGAAAAATATTTTACTGGAAATTAGTTTAGAAGACATTAAAGAATGTTGCAATTACCGACAAAGTTTAAGTAGGAAAAGTATACCAAATTTATCAAAATATAATAGTTTTGTATACCCAGAAATTCCAGCATATCTTCCTACTTTAGATTTGGTATCAGAAAGACTCAATTCGTCACGAATACTTTTAACGCAAATTAGGCGACTGAGACATGTACACTGTCAGTTTGGAATATTAGAGCAAATAATCAATGTTCCAACGTCGCCAAAGAAGTTTCACTTTTATCACGTGGCGTTACCCGCACCATTTTTTTCCTTCTTGATAGTGTATGTTAATAAAAGTTAAGCAACTCCAACTATCATGTTTGGGAGGTACGTGTTTAAACACGACCCTCCTTCCAGAACTTTCCTTTTTGGACATCAGTGCCCTGGCTAAATGCAAACTAAGAGAAAACTCAATACTCACCTCTCATTAAATCAGCTACATCAATAGTAACCGAATAATAACAAAAACAATTGTCAGACTAAGAACAGAACACCACAGAGAGATTAAAATAAATCTTGATGGAATGAAAACGTATCGAAACTGCGACAACTGCCATGACACCGAGCTGGCAAAGTCCCATATACAGGGTGTTCGGGCTTAAAGTATCCAAACATTGTCGCTTATTATTGCGGAACTACCCATCAAAATGTAATGAACTGTTCTTTCATGGATTGGAAATGATTCCCAGATATTTTCGGTCTAGTCCGATCGACCACACGTGTGAGCACTATTCGGCAATCACAGGCGATAATCTTATTACACTGATTTCATTAGTAAAGATGTGGACGCCACAGCAAAAGGTGCAATGCTGCTTTGGTTAACGGAATTTAAATAATTCACAGGTGTATAGACAGCGAAGTGCTCGAACAGAATGGAATGTGGATCCTGCGACATCAAAATCTGTCCACTAATGGGAAAGAACTTTAAAGGAGACGGCAACTTTGGTATCTCAAACTGGCAAATATCCTTAAGTTTTCGTGAAAGTAGACAATGTTGATCGTGTGCGTGATTCATTTTGTGAGTGAGTGAGTGAATGTTAACGTCACACTGTTCAGCTACACGAGGGCTTTTGGCGATGGACCACGTAATTTTGAACCATGGTTAAGTGACGTGAGCGACATCTGAGCATGTGATTCCTGATAAGTCCTTATAAGTCTATTAGGCAAACCAGTAATGACATTCCATTCTGTTTGAACATGCGCTGTCTGTACACGCGTGACAGATTTAAATTCTATTAACTAAAGTAGTGCTGCACCTTTTATTGCTGTGGCGTCCGCATCTTTACTAATGAAGTCAGTGTAACAAGTTTATCATCTACGATTGCAATATAATGTGCGCACGTACGGCCGATTGGATTAAACCAGTGCTTCTCAAACTTTCAGTACTGGCGACCCAATTTTTAATCATAATTTTTATCGCGCCCCCCTTATACAATAATAATGTATTGTATGCAAGATTAATGCACTTTGAGACCCTAAAGCTGCAATAAGATCTTAATTATAATCCGTTCATATCAACAATATAAGCGTTAAATTTTGTATAAATGTTACTTTTAAGTAATATATATTTTAAGTAAATTACTTTTAAGTAATAGGATAATTATTATGTGCATTCGAGATAATATGCATTATTTCAACACGTTCTCCCCTTGCTTGATCAGTTTCAACTTCCTTTAATAGAGATCACAGATGCCCCGTGGGACCACTCCTGGGTTAAATGTGTATTCAGTATAAAAATATGGATGTTCTAAAAAGAATTATGTAATGAATGTTATGTTTTGTTAAAAGAATTATGTTTTTCGTTACGCTTTATATTTGAAATACTCATAAAAATAAATCTTGGCCAAATAATCCTTCTAAGTGCTCTCTGCGCCTGTCCAAACAGCATAAAAATCTTTTACATAGAAAAAAGCGCAACAGAAATACATTATTTATAACTAACCGTACCAGTAAGTTCAAAGATCAAACACTTGATAAACAAATAACAGTAGTGAACTTTTTATCAACCTAAAATATTTTTAGTTCTTGATCTGGGTTTGTTTTTTTCTCAGAAAGAGTAGTATTTTATGTTTAAAAAGAAAACGTAATAAAAACTCTCATCATGTTATTACAGCAAGTCAAACAAAATGTTTCTTTTAATTTGGTTATAGGATCAAAGATAGCTAATGAGCTTTTATTTTTTATGACGCAACATCGCAAGATGATATATATAAGTTATATCAGTGTAAATGTGTATTTTTTATGTCAGAAAGTATTTGTTTCGTTCCAGTTATTTTTTTAAATCTTTTATTTTCGATATGCTCCCCCCTTGTAGGGTTATCACGCCCCTCCCCAGGGGGCACGCCCCACAGTTTGAGAGAAACGCTGGATTAAACCCAAAAAATATCGGATGGGTTTCCAACCCATAGAGGAACGGTTTATTACACTCTGATAGATAGTTACGTAATAATAAGCCATTGCTTTTGGATACTTTAAGTCCGGACAACCTGAATTGAACTGCCCTACCATCCTTGCCTCTCTGCATGACATCGAAGAGCCTTTCGGCAAGGACATAAACCTCTATGAAGACAACGTAGAAGATGTGCAGGGGTTGTCATGCATGCCTATGGCACAATATAAATCATCATGGACGTGACATCATCATCTTCATATTTGGAATATGTACTTAAAATTACGCAATTTTAAACTAGAAGTTTAAGCTTCTAGGTAAACAAATATGGATTATTCCATTTTTTTCTTGTAATATAGTTACTTATTCAAAAGCAAACAACTAAATCCTCTAATAATAAATTTATGAATTTTGGTGTTAAAAATAAAACAAAAATAACTATTTCAGTTTTTAAATGAATATGTAATGTGTGTAGTTTTAGAGGAAAATATTGTAATCGATTTTATTTTGGACATCTGAAAAGAACATTTCCAAAGTTTTTATCAACGGCAAATATTTTAATACCCATCTTTAAAAGAAGATAAGGAATCATTATATATGTATTCTCATAAATATCGAATCATTAATCATGATGGCAAAAATATTTTTTAGTTCCATCGAATGGATGTTTTCTACAAATAAAAACAAAAATCATCGTAAAATCACACAGTGTGCAAGTTTGGCTGTTGTTGTTATTTTCAGTTTCATGACAGTTTGATAAAATAATTATATTCACTCAGCTGCCATTGGTTATTATTTAAACTTTATTCAAAATCATATGTGGTCCATCACCAATATTTTCTTTATATGTTACTCTCCTTTAAATTGACGAGTTACTCTACCTCAAATTCTAAATATTTCAGACAGTTCTTCTAATGCTTGTTATTAGTCTTTTTTTTTTTATTTTAAAAAGATATTTCGAATTGCGCCTAAGTATTAATAGAGTTGAATTGTTTTCCATAAGTTTTATGTATTTTAATTATCGTCAATAGTATAAATTAATCAGAATTATGAAAGAAAAAAGACCATCCAATTCACTCTGATTTGTATGAGTAAAAAGAAAAAGGCCTAAGTTAAAAGAGGAGGACGATAAAAATATTTAGTGTAATACGCGTATTTGTCATTTTTATTGGATTTCCTTATGAATATTGAAATTCTTAAGAAATGTTATTCTACTAGTACTACCCATATGTATTATTCTACAAGGCAGATTGAACTTTTTATGCTTTAAATATCTTTCAAAGCTCCTTCGAATGAATTTTGGAAGCATTTTGATAGAATAAATGTTTTTTTTTAGTTTTAGAAAGTGTGCAAAACAGTATTATTTTTTAAATATTACTGATTATGTAGTTTTACTTGCTGGTTGAAAGCGTAAATCAATGACAAAAAAGAAACCTTGATTTCAAAAGTAAGTATTAGTTGCTCAGTTATAAGTTGCTCAGTTATTTTTTTTTCTATTAGAGTTCATTTTTACCCTTAGCAGTGATATATGGACAATAATAAAATTATTACCAGAAATATAGCCAAAAAACAAATAAAACGATTTATAAAATTTCTTAATGTATAGTTTGTAAACACTTAATAAGGAAAACTTTATTTTTACACAAAACAATTTATTTCAAATAAACAGTTTTTTTTATTACTTACAGTTTAAGTCCCAATTAGTACTTCAATTAATGATAAGTAAATCCATCTTGTACTTTGCTTCTTACTTAATTTTATTTAATAATCTATTTAAGTCAACAAATTTGAATTAATTTTGTTCAAGTATTATAAAATAGTTTATTAATCATGCGTTTTCCGTAATTTTAAGCCTGAGTCAAGTAATGTATCTAATATCTGAGTATTTCACTTCTATAATATGTTAGTTGTACTCACAAAAAATTATCATAATATATACGTATAACCTATTGTTCTCTATAACTATATTTGTCTGAATCAAGCAGGGAACTTGCCTCCTTCGTCTACCAGTAATCTATTTATCTACGAACTTGTCTGCGATACTCCCTAGAGTGCTTAGACCCCTCAGGGGGCTCACCTTCATTAGGTGAGTACGGGTGTCACAATCCTGAGGTACCCTAGTGATCTTTTCCTATTACCCAAGGGGTTTACTATCTTTGATAAACATGGACTTCAAGAACCCGGGGTACCCTAGTGATCCTTCTCTATTTTCGGCCCTCTTTCTTGCCATTCAAATTTCCTTTTCTTCTTTTCACGTCTAGACTACTATGTTATGCGCAGCTTAGCCAGGTTTGGCTCTTGCACCATTAAATCCTACACTCACTCACTCATCGTAGAGTGTTTAGAACATGACCTTTGGACGAGTGAATGCTTAATATACTTATTCATTCTCTCTTTATCAAATAATATTTTTAAAAAGGATTCCTTATGTTTGTATATTAATGATAAGAATTTGACTGAAAGTAAAACTTGATGCTGAAATTCTATTGCATTCAAGAAAAAGCTTACACAGATTTACTATAGCATGTTCAGTTAGTGGTACTAATAAGGATGTTACGCCATCTTCCCTTAAACATGGAAGTATATTTGTAATGTATATATCAGCGTTTCTCAAACAGAGGGGTGCGCCCTCCTTGGAGGTGTGACGACTCTACGAGGGGGGCGCGAGCAACAAACAAAACACATTCTGAAATAATAAAAAATAAATAATACATTTACACTTATATTATTCTTATAAATGATCAGTGTTACACAATGTATAAAATACGAAGTTAAAAACAAGTTCAATAATTATCAGTGACTCCATGGGATTGTCATATGTAAAATTAAATACAAAAATTAACATTTAACTTTATAGTTAGTACGGTTTATAATTAATCTCTTAACTGCGGATTAAAAGTTACGCGATTCGCTTCCCAATACAAACCATTTACCACGTAGATGCACGTATGTGATGTTTTGAGGGTGTGGGGGGAATAAAGAAGCAAAAATATTCTGAAATAAGTAAATTCTTCGAAACATTGTCAAGGTCCTTTTATTGCATTCCAAAGCCTTCGGAATATTTTTATGGATAGCCGTGCCGAGAGAACAGATCGTACTTCGGAAAGACGCATATATACGTCCGGGAAAATTAATGCTATGACCGAGTGAGACGTTTATTTACGCCGGTGGCTTTTAAGAGGTTATAGTCGTATGATAGTTTTAGCGTCGAAGTGTAGTATTATTGAATTCAATACATGTTTACTGTATGAGGGGGCCGTGATGAAAATCATGATTGAATATTGGGTCGCGAATATTGAAACTTTGGGAAGCACTGGTGTATACCAATAATATATGAATCTAAATACGATTTATTTTCTTTTTCTCTCCTAAATTCATTCAGTACATATGTATTACAAGTCTCAGAAGTTGATTATAGCTGTATATCTTAAGCAACCAAGTCGTTTGTAGGCATATGGCGATCAAATTATAAAAAAAAGGCTTTGTGTGATCATTTCAATGAAACTGCATCTTGATCGAAAAGTGATGCATATGCAAATATCATAAGCAAGGCGTCAGAGATGACGTATTGAGTTAGCGCGTGCAGCACAAATCAATTTAAAACAAAGTATATTTCCAGACATTTGTTGCAAGAGAAAAGGCTATTGAATACACGATATAGCTACAAGAAATCATAAAAATGCCTTCACGAAAAGTAGAATGATCTTCAACTTTGTGAAAGAACGTAGATTCACAATTTTTGTCCAAGAGTTTAGAATTGTCAAAAATGTTGCGTGACGAACTCCAAAAGCCTTTTAAAGGACAGATAAGAAAAGTTGAGGATGATTGGACAAGAAAAATAACAGAAAGTTATATATGGGTATTTCATTTACGGAATGTATCATTCTGATAACAGATTTTAGGCAGTAGTTGATAGGGTAGAGATAGAAAACACGATTTTGCACATTAACCGAACTCCATGGAAAGAAGTATTTAGGTTGGTACTAAGAGCTTATGTGGCGAGGCATTATGATGAGGAGAATGAACTTCTATATTTTCAACAGAAGCTCCCTTAATAGAGATGGCTAGTAGAATGAAGTTATTCTGTATTGAGATGCAATTGATCCAGATTTTATTTTTGTGTTTGGCAAGACACAGCCTCACAGACCCCATGCTTCTCAAGGTTTCCTAGAAAAAGAAAACATCAGTAAAATGGATTTGCTTGCATGCTTTACTAGTTTACTTCCACTAAACGTGTGAAGGATGCTTTGGTGGGACGCCTAGAGGCCCAATCATATCTTCAGAGAGCATTAGTCAATTGAAATTAAAATATTAAAGGGATGAGAATTTCACTTCCAAACCTGATGCATAATCGAGTGTAGAGTATGAATACAGGTAAATGGTGCCAGGGAAGCTTTGCAATTAAAACGGGTCCTATACTAAGATGCATTATTTTCCATCGTGACCAGACAGTGTTTTATATCGTCACCTTAATGCCCGTAAATTCTTTTTGTCTGCTTTTTTCCATACCGTACATGTTATTTCATTTTTTTATAACTATATGTTTTTTTACCCCTAAAATACTAAAGTGTGCCTCTGCAGATGGTATATTACGTCTTCATTTCTGAAGTTTAGTTTACATCAATGTTTCTCAAACTGTAGGGCGCGTCCCCCTAAGGGGGCATGAGCATATTGAAAAGTCGAAAACAAAAGATTATTTAAGAAAATTAATTTGTGAAAAGTAAACAAACAAAATACATTCTGTCGTAATAAAAAATAAAATGCACATTTACACTAATATAATATGCTTATAAATGTATCAATACTGAACAATGTATTTTACAATTAATTTAACAATGTTAAGCTAAGAACAAGTTTAAAAATTACCAGTGACCCCATGGGCTTTTCATATTAAAATGATATCCAAAAATTAATATTTATCTTGATAATTTTTACGGTTTATAATTAATATCTTCACACGCACGCACACACACCACAGGTTAAAAGCTACGCAAATCGCTACCCAATTTCACCATTCTCCACGTAGGCCTCACGCTTGAAATGTATGGAGCAAAAAATAAATAAGCAAATTGTGTATGAAATAAGTATATCTTTCATATGTATGAAATAAGTATATCTTTCACAAAAACTGTCAATGTCCTTTTATTGCATTCCAAAGCCTTCGAAATAATTGTATGGGGATAGCAGTGCACAGAAAAGATCAAACTTCAAAGAGACGTACATATACGTCCGGGGCAATTATCATTTTGGTTAACGAGACGTTTATATACGTCGGTGACACGTAACTGGTTGAAGTCATGTTGTAGTTTTAGCATCAAAGTATAATATTTTTGAATTCAATACAGTGTTATTGTGTGGAGGAGAGAGGCGCGATGAAAATTATGATTGAATATTGGGTCGCTAACATTCAGAGTTTGAGAAGCACTGGTTTACATGTATAATGATATCCGCACCTATACCATTGTAGATATAGAACTGCATTTATGGCAATCTTTTGAGGTTCTCTCATCCACGCCTAGAGATGTAAGAGGAAGGGAAGGAAGACTGTCCATGTCCAAAATTACTCAATTTATTTGTCACACAATAAACAACACAAGTGCATGCAATCTTAAATAAGAGATGCGCCCAATTGAATCAATACGTAGATAAATAACGAGGTACACGAAGTATGAGAAGACTTTAGTTACCAATACCCTTACTTTTAAGTTTGCGAATCTACTTTTCTAGCTATCGAATCTCTATCTAATCTCTAGTGACCAATCATCACTTTAATAGTTACAATTATCAAATATCTGCGTAACACTATCAATTTGATTAATATCTGATCCGCTAGTAATCTATCCTATCTCTCTCACTTCCTATCTCCTTATCTTGAAAGCCTAGACTATATATAGCAGACCTAATTTAAATAATCACGATCTCCTCATCAGAGGGTTCGTTGCAAATAAAATAGTTTTACAAGACCAAAGATTTCCCAAGAGGACTTGTTATTAGGAAGAACGTGGATAGAGCCGTCACAATCTTATGACTATTTTCAAAGGATGGACTTCACTTACTTGTAGCATGCTTATGACTACCATCAAGCTTCTGATAATAATCTAATTTGATGAGAAGAAATGTTAACTTTTCACCATTTTTACATCCAATATTGTCAAATCTAAGAAAAATTCTAGAAAATATTGTTTGTTCATTTTAGCCAAGAAATATCAATTCGCCAAAAAAAAAAAATTACTTCTGCGTAGTTAATGAATTTTTCGAAAAGCATGCACAACTTATATAAAATATTACTTATTTGGAATATACAAGAAGATTTTTAGTGTGTATTTTTTGAAAAAGTGTTATATAAATAGCTTTTTTTTCTTTATCAAATACTATTCTAGCATACAACAATAAATTATATATTTATCAGGAAAATCTAAATAGGGCAGGATGAAAAATATTTAAAACTAGTAGAGTAATTTGACAGAGAAAATAATAAAATCAAACAAAAAAAATAGTAATAACTCAATATTTTTAAATCATAAATAAGCACCTATTGATTTTACGTCAAACTTTATTAAATATTAAACACGAAAGAGAGACATTTCAACTGCATTTTTACTATGATTTAAGTCACCTTAGAGCATTCGCGTTAAAAGTCACTATGCATTAACATTGAAATCGCTTTCCGTGTATGTTTTTATAGAATCCACGGATATGTATGAATACAAAAGTAAAGTGGCGACTTCTATTTACTCGACTTTTTTTTTAAATCTACACGGGATAAAAATGATGGAATATTTGTCATTCTGCTCCACTCACATTTGGGTTCTATTCGTAAAACATGTTTTTACTTGATTAGTTTCCACGTGAGTTTTGTAAAATGATATTCTGTTTCTAAGCATATTTTTTCATGTTGTCAAAATACCTCTTACTAAAATTGCTGCTCTAGAGCTGAAGTAATCCTTTTTCAGTGCAACCGTTATGGAATAAGACAGAACACAACACTTCTTCAAAACTTTGACGAAACAATCTAAACCAAAGATAAAAAAAAGAAATGTTCAAAATCAGGATTAATGTTCCTATTACATCGCACAGAAAAATTTATATTCAGAACTCTTAAGATTGATAAATAATCTATTATTTTACTCCTTTTATGTCTTATCTTGAATAAAATGGAAGCTTATCTTAGACCAATCATAAATCAACTAAAAAAAGAATTTTTATCTCTGATTGGGGAGGGGGAGGTACCACCTGTCCACTTAATAGAACCCTGATTGTACAAATTATACAACTGTTCATATTCTTAGCTCAAATTGTAAAACTGTAATTTATAATTCAAATTCTAAAACTGTAATTGTGTAACTGTATTATGTATTTCTATTTATATGTTCAGTTTTCTCTCTCTCTCTCTCTCTCCGTCCAACATTTCATTGATAAAGTCCTCAGATTTTCATAAACCTGCAGCTCTTGCAACATCCTAAAAAGTTGAGTATTTAGTTCCGTTGATTGTTAATAAGTCTTCATATGAGACAACACCTTTCTTCTCATGCAACGATTCCAGTCCAGGCGATCGTTGCGATATTTTTTTCGAGAGCTTGTAATAATGCAGTATCGCAACCGTATCGGCGACATTATATGAAACGAAGCACATGGTTACCAATTCAGCGCGCACGACTCATGTGAAATCGGAGTTGCCATCTTGGCGAGTTGTCTTGAACATTGGCGTTGTTGTGACAGTACCGTAATAAATTTATCACAGCATAACGAAAAACTCTTTTTTTTCGAGAGAGAGAATATTTCGCAGCGTTATTTTTTGTACACTGTCATTAAAAGTTTTTTCTATGCTCAAATTCGAAAATATCAAGAAATAAAGTAAATTGGGTAAATTTTATATAGATAGAAAGTTTAAGAAAATAAAACATTTTCATTTGCAATGAAAATTCTTAATTTTTTTATTTAACAAATTGCCATTTATTTTATACCTTAGGGATTTCTATTTGAATCAGAAATAATATAGTGGAGTATAGCTAACATTTTTATCTTCTGAAGTGATAAAATTACAGCAATTATGTTGATTTGATTAACTAATCATATCAACATAATTGCTTAATTCAACACCCAATATTAAAGGTTTATTTTTCTCTAGAAGTTAGTATGCCTAATGTATTTCAAGTTTCTTTTTCGTACAATACATCTGGCTGTGTATAAAAGTATTCAATAAAAAGTCATAAAATACTTTTTTTTATTTTTCATTAGAATTTTATATCAAAGATTGCTTTTAAAAAACACACTTACCTCTTTTACAGAATTACAGCAAAAATTATTGATACAAATAAAATTAATAACAAAAGAGTGTTAAACGAATAAAATGAAAAAATTTTGAAAAGTAAAGGTAAATTATACTTAAACTATCTCGTATTTTTCGCGTGTTAATTTATTGTATAATTATATTCGCAAGTTTAAAAAACACGCGACGCTTATAAAAATATTCAAATAGTTTTCTGGAGGGTTATACCGAACGCAATGTAGAATTCTAATGGTTTCTCGCCACTAACACCCTAAATGGTTGACATTTAGTCACATCAGTCATGTAGGATCATGCCTTACTTACCTTTAATCAGGAAGCTGGTTTGCTTGCCGTATACATATCCAATCGGATAGTATGGTGACGTCTCGAACAGCACGAATAGTCTACACAGTGGCTATTAATGCAGCTTCTCTTGATATATTACACATACAGACTGGTGAGACCTCGGTGCATCTAGCAAGACAGAGGAACCAAAGTGGCAACACATTGGCTTTTCAGACAGATCTCAGTTTTGCGTGCAGTTTCATGAAAAACATATTCGTATATTAAGGCATCACAGTGACAATAACTGCAGCTTCCCTTTACACTACAGCATGAAGAAACGTGACAACATTGGTGCATCAAACAAAATGGGGATACAGGAGTGGCAATGCGTTGTTCTGCGTGCAGCATCATTATGGACATATTGGGATCTGAATGCATCGAGGAGTCTGAAGGCACAACATTGACAATTATTGCAGCTTTTCTTAACACTATAGCATAGAAACCCGTGAAAATTTGGTGCACTTTATAAGACGGGGATGCTGAAGTGGCAACACGTTGTCTTTTCAGACAAATCCCAGTTTTGCGCGTAGTATCATGATAAACAAATTCGTATCTAAAGGCATCACAGCGACAATTACTGCAGCTTCCTTTGACACTACAGCATAGAGACGCATGACGATCTTGGTGCACCCAAAAAGATGGGGATTCAGGAGTGGCAACACGTTGTTCTGCGGTGAGCATCAAGATGGACATATTCGTATCTGAATGCAATGAAAAGTCTGAAGGCACCCCCAGTGATTATTACTGCAGCTTTACTTAACACCACAGCATAGAGACACATAAGACCTTGGTACATTCAACAAGACGGGGATACTGAAGTGGCAACAAATTGTCTTTTCAGACAAATCCCGGTTTTGCATGCAGAATCATAATGGACATATTTGAATCTGAAGACACCACAGCAACATTTACTGCAGCTTCCCTTTACACGACAGTATAGAGATGCGTGACGAACTTGGTGCACCAAACAAGGTTGGGATGCAGAAGTGGCATCATGACTTTTCAGACAAGTCTTTGTTCTGCGTGCTGCATCAAGAGAGACATATTCGTATCTGAAGGCATCGAGGAGAACATACATGGTCCTTTTTCATTCAGTATTTGTTCACGTCGTCAGTAATCTGCGTTACGTTTCTTAAATCATGTGCTTGTGGTTGGGATCCATCTTCGAAGCTTTTGAGACGTCATATTTATTCAGGATAATTCAAGACTGCATGTTGCTCGTCATGTTTTAACTTACTTAGTGTTCGAATTTTGCCCTTGCCAGCAAATTCTCCAGAACTTTCAACCACTGCAAACATTTGATACTGAGTTAGGGAGCCTAGGCCGCCACTTTTCTCCAACCATTATAGTTAATGAAATGTGGCATAGATGTGAAACAGCATTAATTAACTTACCTATATCTACTATCCATGCCCAGTTCGACTCGACTCCTAACCAAATTAGAGCCATCTTACAAGGGGAGGCTACGATGCATGGATCACCGATTCGATCCATTTTTAGTACACGTGTAGGGCATAACCAGGAGTACAACGGGTGCAAGTAGTAAGGTGCGCTTCTCAGCCGTTTCCGAGAAATTAATTAATCGAAATTCGAGTTGCGTTCATATGCGTTTTACGTTAGCCAAAATTCAACGAGCGCGTAGCGTAGCGGTAAGAGCCCTGCTTCGTAAGCGCGGGATCGTTGGATCGAATCCCGCCGGTGAATTCGATTTTTTTTCTAATATTTCATATTTTTTACAAATTTAGGTGTCTTGAATAATATTTATTTTGGAATCAATTGTATAATTTATTTTTTTAACGGAAAAAAGGATTCTGAAAAAATCATATACAGGAGTGAACTTTTTTTTTTCAACCACATAATTTACGTTATCTGCATCGCAAATAAATAAATAATTATAATACAAGTAACAAATTATTATACAAATAATAATATTAGTATAATAATTATTTATTCGTTTTATATTATAATACAAATAAATAATTATTATACAAGTTTATGTGTATTCTATTATATGTACACTTTTATACGTAAAATGCCTTATTTTTTCCGTTCATTGCCGTTCTGCCGTTCATTGCCGACTTCCTCGTACCCTGTAAGCAGTCACTCATCTATGGGTATTCGTTGGGACGTATTCTGACCTGGCGAGGACAGCTGTACACAAACAAAAGATTTCGTTTAGCAAGAAAGTAAACGGGTCTCCCAGTAAACGTTCAAATCCGCATTCGTTCGCTGGCTCTTGAGGTAGTAACATCGTAAAATTTTGAATAATTGTGAGATGTCTCATTTTACACGCGATAGTTATGTGCCGGGGCCTTCGAAGGCCGAAGAAAGTGATACTGTGATTCAAATTCCCAGACTAGTGAAGAGGCGAAAATACAGTTAAAAACGGCGCTAGTGTATTGTGAGCAGCTCCTTCTCGAAAATAATAAAATCGCGACGGAACCTTCTGCAGTGATTAAAGAAGAACATATGAAAATTGGAGAAAAATTGTACAGCACAATAATGGAAACACTGGCAGAAAATATAATTGTTATAGAAGACGATCTTATTTTGTTTGAAGAAGCCGATGAAGAAGGTCTGTTCGAAGAAGTCGAAGATTCTGGATTACAATCAGACGAAGAGTACCATCCAGATGAAAAAAGGTCAAAAATTGATACGGATGACATTCCGCTTGATTATAAAATAAAGGTGGTTAATTTGGCGAAAGAGCACCCAAAATGGAGCCTGAAAAATCTGCAAAAAAAGGGAGGTTCCCATCTGAAGAGAATGGATGAGTTGAAAATATGGGAGGAACAAATTAGGAGAGGTGGATCCACTAAAGATAAATATACAACAATTGATAAATGGACTCATGATCGCTTTGTGGAAGCTCGTCAATCCAACCAGCAAGTCACGACGAGGAACTTGCAGCAATGGGCTCTAGCTGCTGCCAGCCAATTTCCGGATTTGGAATTTAAAGCTTCAGAGGCGTGGGTCAAGATCTTCAAACGAAAACACCGAATTCGACAAAGAAAAATAACGAAATTTGTGTCGGAGAGAGAAACCGCGACAATGGAGGAGACCCATGCTGCTGCAGAAAAGTTTCGTCTCCATACACGAGCCCTCATCCCGAACTACGACAAGGATTTTGTCCTCAACACCGACCAAACAGGTATTCGGGATTTTTTTTTTTTCTTTCATACCAAAGTAAAATATCATGTAGACAATGAAATACTTATATTTTACTCTTTTTTTTTTGTCCAGGGTGCCAATACCAATCGACGCACAACCGAACCCTCGCAAAGCAAGGATCGAAGGTTGTGCTTGTTAAGCGGAAGGATGTGTGTGTGAATAAGGTCACGCATTCGTATACCGCACAATATGTTATGAGCCTATCCGGAAAACTACTTCCAACGGTTTTCATCTGTCTGCAAGAGGCAAATGGAAACTTTGGACCGAGGGTGCAAAAAATCAGTCGACGAGTATGCGAAAATATATACAAACGTTGCCATTACATCCTCAAAGTCTGGCAAGCTGACAACAGCATTGTACAAAGATTTTCTGATCGATGTGATGAAGCCATATGTGAAGGAAGAAAAATTTCTTTTCCTAATTGATTCTTGGGAGGGCAAACAAACCCGGTTTTGTATGACGAAATTTTCACAGATGATAAGGGTATACCAACTTGCACCATGAAAGTAATACCACCAAAATGCACTCCATTAGTGCAGCCGTGTGATGTTTATTTTTACCGGCAAGTGAAGAACTTTATCAAGAGACTACAGAACTGCGCTTACATTATCGAACAGGATAGAGAAATATCTTCCAGAGAAGATTGTATCAAAATTCAGTCTCTCGTACACCGTCAATTGTCGGCACCAATTTTCTGTTGCATGTTAAAATACGCGTGGTTTGCCGCCAAATTGTGCGATGACCGGACATCGTTCATGAACGTGAACGAAGTTTGCTTACGGATAGATGTGCTAAAAAATTCCTGCGAATGCAAAAATTCGGCATTTATCACTTGCGCAAGATGCCGCAATAACTATTGTTTTCCCTGCTTCTATGACCGATATCATCCTACTTCGTGCAGTAATTCGGCGCTCGAACAGCACGATAGTGAATAGAAAATAGGGTAGAATAAATAGTTGTACAACATACTGGGAATAAATTATTAATTCTTCAATCTCCTGTATATGATTTTTTCAGAATCCTTTTTTTCCGCTAAAAATAAATTATACAATTGATTCCAAAATAAATATTATTCAAGACACCTAAATTTGTAAAAAATCTGAAATATTAGAAAAAAATCGAGTTCACCGGCGGGATTCGATCCAGCGATCCCGCGCTTACGAAGCATGCGCTACGCGCTCGTTGAATTTTTGCTAACGTAAAACGCATATGAACACGCAACTCGAATTTCGATTAATTAATTTCTCGGAAACGGCTGAGAAGCGCACCTTACTACTTGCACCCGTTGTACTCGTGGTTATGCCCTACACGTACTAAAAATGGATCGAATCGGTGATCCATGTGCCGCGTTGCGTGGTTAAGCATTCTTCATCACAACACGGTTGAATTAAATAACAATAAACATTTATTAACTTTAGATTAAATGTGCAATTAAGAGGTAAACTTCTAAAAACAACAACACATGGAACCAGGCACGCTACAATAATAACAGATCAATTCAGTTCAGTTTTGGAGTCGTTATGTTGAGCTGTAAGGTCGCTGCATACTCCCCTTCCAGTGTCAACGATACCTAGTTGGAAGATGAACTTTGCGACCAGAACGTGTAGATGGCTGGGTAGGCGTTGAAGCTGTTGGATCAGATTCCACAGTAGCAGGTGTTGAAGCTGTTGCATTAGGTACCACAGTAGCAGGTGTTTCATTCTTGGTTTGAGGTAGTTGCATGTCCTCAGTGTTAAGAAAGAAGGCAGGTTTGCATCTATCAATAGATACAGATACCCGTTTACCATTGATGTCAAGGAAAAACACTTTATCCTTCCTTTGTAAGACTTTGAAAGGGCCATCATAGGGTTGTTGAAGTGGACGACGTAACATGTCTCGGCGAAGAAAAACATGTGTTGCTTCCAACAGTCCTGGATGGATAAAAACTGGACGTTTGCCATGGTGTTTTGGTGGTTTAGGTGAAGTGATTGCATGTGAGACTTAAGTTTCGAAACAAAATTCACAACATCATCGTCTGGCTTGGAAGAGTCAAACATCTCCCCTGGCAGTCGAATAGTGGTCCCAAAAACTAATTCAGCTGGGGTACACAGAATATCTTCTTTAAGAGAAGCTCGTAGACCTAGTAAGATGATAGGGAGTACTTCTGTCCAACGCTCAGTAGCATGGCATTTGATTGCACTCTTCAATGGGCGGTGCAATTCTTCGATCATCCCATTAGCTTGAGGGTGGTATCCAGTTGTTCTGAACACCAAGTAGTTTGCTAAGAGCTTTGAAGAGCGAGGACTCAAACTGCCTGCCCCTGTCGGTTGTGAGAATTGCAGGAGTTCCAAAGCGAGACACCCAAGAGGAAAAGAAGGCCTCAGCCACAGTCTCAGCAGTTATGTCTTTGAGAGGTTGGGCCTCTGGCCATTTCGAAAAACGGTCAATCATTGTCAGGCAATAGGTGTAGCCATTTGATGGAGGTAGAGGTCCAATGAGATCCAGATGAACATGATCAAAACGTTGGGAAGGTTCTTGAAATGATGAAAGAGGTGATCTAGTATGACGATGAATTTTGGATTTTTGGCAAGCTAGGCAGTGTCTTGCCCACTTAGCTACATCTGATGAGATTGATGGCCAAACAAAACGCTGCTTCATCAAATGCACTGATCGACGTATGCCAGGATGGGATAAATTATGCATAGCAGAGAAAACATCTTGGCGATGCTGTTTTTGGGATGTAGGGTCTGGCTGTGCCCGTTGATAGATCACACATAATTTCAGTAGACGAATTGGGAAAAGTTACCTTTTTGAGTTCCAAGGAAGTTCCAGATGCTATTAGGGTGTGAAGCTCCTGATCAGTCTGTTGTGTCTCAGCAATACAGTCATAGTCAATTTGACTTGGGAAGGTGATTGCAGAAACACGAGAGAGAACATCAGCAGCAATATTGTCAGATCCTGGAATGTGTACAATATTTGTGGTGAACTGAGAGATGAAATCCAGCTGACGGATCTGCCGTGGAGAACACTTGTCACTTTTTTGCCTAAAAGCATAAGTGAGGGGCTTGTGGTCAGTAAACACTGTGAAATCTCTAGCTTCCAGCATATACCGAAAGTGTCGGATAGCCGAGTAGATAGCAAGGAGTTCACGGTCGTAGGCACTGTAAGACTTTTCAGATGAAGTAAGTTTTCTGGAAAAGAAAGCCAATGGCTGTAGCTCAGAGTCCACAACTTGGTGAAGTGCACCTCCATGGCATAATCAGAGGTGTCCACATGAAGAGCAAGCGGGGCAGAAGGTGAAGGATGAGCAAGAAGTGCAGCATCAGCAAGAGCTTGTTTACACCTCTGAAATGCTGTAATTGCCTCAGAAGACCAGTTTAAAGGCTTTGAGTCCTTCTTACCTTTAGAACCTTTTAAAAATTCACTTAAAAGATACTGTTGTTCAGCTGCTTTGGGCAAGAAACGTCTATAAAAATTTAACAGTCCTAAAAATTTTCTCAGAGAGCCAACAGTCTCTGGTTGTTTGTAATCAAGAACTGCTTGAACTTTGTCAGGCAATGGCTTAATGCCATCAGGAGTGATAAGGTGGCCAAGGAAAATGAGTTCAGTCACACCAAATACACATTTAGAGATATTTAGTTTTAAACCATATGAGCTCAGTCTTTGGAATATAGTTCTTAAGTGAGAACGATGCTCCTCAGCATTTTCTGAGTAACACAAAATATCATCCAAGTAGACAAAACAAAAAAGGAAGTCCTCTTAGTACTTCATGCATGAATCGCATAAAGGTTTGTGGTGCATTCACAAGGCCAAAACACAAATGGGTATATTCGTAAAGACCCCATGGAGTTGTTACAGCTGTCTTAGGAATATCACACTCAGCTATAGGGATTTGGTGGAATGCCTTAAAAATGTCTATTTTGAAAATATCCTCTTGCCATGTAGTGCATGAGCAAAGTCATTCAAATAAGGCATGGGGTAGCTGTCGAACTCAGTAACAGAATTCAGCTGCCTGTAATCCCCAACAGGTCTAACTGTAGAGTCAGATTTGGGAACAACATGAAGAGGAGAACTCCAGGGACTTTTGGAAGGTCTAATAATGCCTTGAGCAAGAAGAAATTCAAATTCTACCTTCACTGCATCATACAGTTTAGGGTGTAGCCCCCTTCTAGGCCTGGCAGTGACTGGTGGGCCAGTAGTAATAATATGGTGGACTGTGCCATGTGATGCTGATTTGGAAATTGAAGAAGGGTTGCTGAGGTCTGGATATTCCGATAAGACGTTTTTAAAACTAATGTTTGCATCTACAGTGAGGATTGAGGGCTGTACAATGTTTGAAAAACACAAGAAGTGAAGAGAGGTTTCCACATCCACCAACTTTTTTTCTTAAGGTCGATTAAAAGGTTGAAGTGCTTTAGAAAATCAGCACCAATTATAGGAGATGATACATCAGCAATTATGAAAGTCCAGATAAAAGGTCGCCTCAGACCCAGGTTCAGTTCTTTACGGACCATACCATAGGCTGGAATTTTGGTATTATTAGCAGCAAATAAGGAGAAGTTAGACTGAGGTGATTTATTCATAGTTGGAGAAGGTGGGATGACACAGATTTCACTTCCAGAGTCTATGAGAAATTTCTGGCCAGACTTGCGGTCTAATAAAAATAACCGGCTGGTATGTTTCGAGGGCTCTGCCATTCCAGCTATGACAGAGCTTACTCGTTTTTTTTGCACAAATGCACAAGGTGAAACACACTTGCGGGCCTGCTCTTTATAACGGCGATGATAGTAGCAGATGCCACTTCCTCTATTGACACTCCTAGAGCGTGAATGTGATCTCCGGCGGTCAGAACTATATCGTTGGTGGCGAGAAGAATTGCGCTCTCTTGTCAGTTCAGCAACTTGTAGAGACAGCTCTTGGATCTGCCTGGCGAGAGAGTCCATGGTTGGCTGAGCATTGCATGAAGATGACTGGGATGGTGGAGGAACAGTTGTGGCAGCACAGATAGTTGAGGATGAACCAACAACCTCAGAAACCTTATCAGCGATGATAGCCAGTTTATCCAAAGGCTCTGAGGATGCAGATAAAACAGTCTGGATATGTGGTGGCATTCTTTGAAGCCATAAACTTTGCAGAAAGTCATCCTGGAGTTGGCCCTTAGACAGCTCTTTCATTTTTCGCAACAGGTGGCTGGGCTTCTCATCTCCTAGCTGAAGGTCAGTAAGCAGTTTCTTAATTTTTGAGTCTCCGAGTCGCTAAATTGGGTGATGAGCCGCTGTGAGAGAGTGTGATATTTGTCACTGTTCGGAGAGCTTAACACAATGTCCGACACGTAGGGAGAGAGTTTCAGCATCCAGGTTCGCAACCAAAGCAGAATACTTAGTATCATCACTGGAGATACCACTGAATGTGAATGCATGGTCGCATTGCGCAATCCATAGACGAACGTTGATTTCCAAAACGGCGGCAGCCGCAACGCAATACGAGCGACTTCAACGGTTTCACTAGTCATATTGTAGAATAAGCAGGAAGCGAAACGAATCTCCGAGCAGATGCTTCAAGTGGCCTTGAGGAGAAGGAGAAAAAAATCTTTCGCTACGTACTGATCATCCGTAGTAGAAGAATTTGTATTGCATTCGCCAGAGAACAGAATAGCTTACGTGTTTTTAAGTCCAAAAAGGGGTCACCACTGCCGCGTTGCGTGGTTAAGCATTCTTCATCACAACACGGTTGAATTAAATAACAATAAACATTTATTAACTTTAGATTAAATGTGCAATTAAGAGGTAAACTTCTAAAAACAACAACACATGGAACCAGGCACGCTACAATAATAACAGATCAATTCAGTTCAGTTTTGGAGTCGTTATGTTGAGCTGTAAGGTCGCTGCACATGCATCGTAGCCTCCCCTTGTTAGTTGACAGAGGTTGTAGCTATGATTATTAATATCTAACCCTCTATACCCCCAAATTTAATCATAATTTCTTCCTACTATGCTGTATACGTACATTTTTATTAGTTGTTTTCCATCCTGGTGTAGCAGTATTCACGTTAACTTAGGCTCCCTTCACACCAAACGACTCCAATTCATTCACCATCAAACTTGTCTGATCGACCAGGATTCGGCTTCGTAATTTTCCGCTCAATTAAGTCAAGATTCGCTTCCCGCATTCACACCAAACAAAACCGGTTCAATCCGTCGTCATTCTGAATTACGCGTGATTCGGCAGGTCAGACTTTCTTCCGTGATTCACCAGCAGCCGGGAGCTATTTCTTAAAGAAAAAGGGAATTTAAACAAATAGAGTGTTTATTTTTTTATTGTTTTTTATATTATTAGTGATTATATCACATAAAGTTTCTATTAAAGAAGCTAATTTTAGATATTTAAAGATTTTAATGTTCTTGTTAGGGTTAGCATGAATTCGCTTATATGCCAATAGATGGAGCTTATATTTTAGTGTGGTATTCATAGTATTCTTTTTCATTATGTAAACTAACTCTAGTTCTTGTCGCCGAGTGTGTAGGCTGTATTTTATCCCTGCTAATCTAGCGCAAATAACAAAATTAACTTTGCATGTATTATTTTATTCAATTTGAAAAATTTGAAAACTTTATTCTTTACTTTTTAATACTTTAAAGCAAAATGTGTTGTTTTTAGAGGGGGGAGAGGAGGTAATATTCTGAAGGATATTTCAAATAGCTTCAGAGATCAATTTGATAAAAATTTATTTAATTTTGGAAGAGAAAAAAATTTTAATATTTTAAGAATGCTGAAATAAAATAAAACACAGATATTGCCGATAATTTTAATTTTTTAAAAAAGATTCCATTTTATCACTACATAGATCTCAAATTTTGTTACATGAAACAAACAAAATGTAAATGGCATGTAAAACTTTTAATTCATTAATGTATCAGCAAACCATTTTTAGATACATAATCAAAAAATAATTATTATATGCTACAAAAGCTGTAGTACATAACATTTGAAATGCCTTTAAAAATATTAGATATAAAGGGTGTTTTTTTAGAGGTATAGAACTTTAAATTGCAATAAAACAACGATGTATCATTCGATTGACATGAATTTTTTTTATTCGAAAGATAATCTTGTGGCAATACATTTTAAATATGATCAAGCAAGGTGTAGATTCGTCGAATGGGCCCAAAACGAGATTGCCGTTGTTCCCGATTTTCATAAGTTAATTTTGTTTAGCGATGAAGCGCACTTCTGGTTGAATGGCTACGTCAACAAACAAAACTGCCGCATTTGGAGTGAAGCTAATCCACAAGTGTATGTCGAAACACCGTTACATCCAGAAAAACTGACTGTTTGGTGCGCTTTATGGGCTGGTGGAATCCTTCTTCAAAAACGATGAAGGCCACAACGTTACAGTCAATGGTGATCGGTATAGAGCCATGATTATTAACTTTTTCATTCCTGAATTGAACAATCGTGATGTCCAGGAGCTGTGGTTCCAACAAGACAGCGCAACATGTCACACAGCTCGTGCCACAATCGATTTATTGAAAGACACGTTTGGTGACCGCCTAATTTCACGCTTTGGACCTGTGAATTGGCCTCCAAGATCTTGTGATTTAACACCGCTAGACTATTTTCTGTGGAGCTATGTAAAGTCATTGGTCTATGCGGATAAGTCACAAAAGCTTGACCATTTGGAAGACAACATTCGCTGTGTTATTGTCGATATACGGCCACAAATGTTGGAAAAAGTCATCGAAAATTGGACGTTCAGATTGGACTACATCCGAGCCAGCCGTGGTGGTCATATGCCAGAAATCGTATTTAAAACGTAATGCCACAAGATTATCTTTCGAATAAAAAAATTTCATGTCAATCGAATAATACATCGTTGTTTTATTGCAATTTAAAGTTCTATACCTCTAAAAAAACACCCTTTATTATTTGTAAAAGTAATTGCATTATAATATAGTTACTACTTTCAGACTATAATTACACTTGATACTAACAGGCAAAATATAAAATAAATAAATAAAATAAGACAGTTCTTATATTTTTTATTTTTCAATTTCAAAATAAATGAAAATACAGTTGTGAAATCAATAGCTTGAAACGTTAATCGTCTTAAAATATTAAAATATTCGTCTTAAAATATCGGAATCGTTTGGTGTGAAGGGAGCCTTAGTGGTCATGGATTCGAGTCACGATGCCTCTGAAGAGCAGCTATGATGAAAAAATTATACATATTAACTCTTTCGGGTCTTAAAGTCCTGACATTGATAAAGTGTGGAAGTTAGGAGGTTAAGGTGCCAGCTCAGGTAACGTGCCGGTCATTTGACAGAAATTCAAAATTAGGAGGTTCATCGCCACCAGCCCTCACATTTCTTTATATTGAAATGCTAATTACCACTCATGAACTTATGCTGTAGCAACTTTTAAGAACAGCAGTGTAAAATTCAACACATATATAACCGGGTTTTTTTAAATAGTTGTAACTGGGAAAAGTAGAATAAAATCTTGCTTTGATATTATTTTAAAACAATGTTCTAGCCCTCGAACTTCTTTTATGGAACCCATTATATATTTAAGTGGATGGCATTTTTCATAACATAAATACTGCAATAATTGTGCATCTATTTTGGCTGCACAAATACATGTAATGCATCCGGCATGAATTTTACTTGCTAGAAAATGACCTCTGTAAATGGAGCTTCTATACTTTAAAAAATATATATCTCTCTCTATTCACAAGATACTTTTTATCAACTCGCGTAAAATTTTAAATTTATTGTTATTGTTTTATTTTTTGAATTTAGTATAAGTTTTAAGTTTTTCTCAACAAATCCCCTGCATATTTGTAAAAAAAAGTCAATTTTTTACTTTTTGAAAAAAATTTAAGAAATCAAGGGGAAAACTATTCGCATCTAGACTGCATATTTATAGTTTTTCGTCTTTCATGGAAAAAAGCAATTCAAAGAACTCGTGCACGTTGCGAAAGAACCGATACATATTGATTCGTCTTGACCTCTACCTCTCATGCATACAAATAGATATATTTTCAGTTTCAAGAGCCAATCCCGTTCAAAGGAATAGCTTGGAAGCGAATGCGGTGGAGAAACGTAATCCTGTATATGATATATAACTGTGAAGTTTTGAACTTAGACAGAGTTTTTGAAAACAATTTTTTTAATTCTTATTAAATATTGATGTAACAATTTACATCATATATAACGCTGTATAATTAATGTTTAAAATAGTGTAAAAAATTTATATCTAGATGTTTAATACATTAATATTGCTTTCTGTTGTAATTATTTCATGATAAAAATTGTAATATTTGCACGCAAAGCTGTGTCCCTTACATTATAATGATGTTTCAATCGAAAATTAGCGAAATATTGGTAATACAGCCAAGTTGAACTTTTTTCGATCCCCAAATTTGGCGAGTTACTGATCACTTTGGCGGATTGGCTCCCATTTCTGGAGACTTGGCTGTCACATGTATGCTTCAGGAAATTACGAAAAATCTATTAATATCACGATCTGTGTAAGACGTAAGCATATATCAAGAACGCTCTGTGCAGCATATCAATAAGAGTAAAGGCTCGTTCACACCAAGGCGTACAAACGTCGAGTGTCTAGCGTTTAGCCAATCAGAGACTTCATTTCGCCCGAGAGGAAGTCTCTGATTAGCTAGACGCTTAACACTCGACGCTGACAGCCTTTGTGTGAATTCAGCTTTACTCGTTCAAACTGTGAATCAGTATCAACCTTAAGAGTTTAAGACTTTAGTTGTCCCGATAGAGTGGTTACTAGAAAATAATCATCACGTACTTATATTTTCAGTCACTTTTAGTTGCGTCTGAGCGCTGTAAAAGGTGTAAGGGCCTTCTGGGATTTATTTTGCAAATTTTGCTGCTATAACGTGTACTTTACTGATTGTTTATCTACTATACATTTCATCGATATTATATAAGGAATTTTTTTGC
The DNA here is from genome assembly GCA_019973935.1 of Trichonephila clavipes. Lineage (NCBI taxonomy): Eukaryota > Metazoa > Arthropoda > Arachnida > Araneae > Nephilidae > Trichonephila > Trichonephila clavipes. The sequence continues at coordinate 787,428 of BMAU01018280.1, forward strand.
TTTTTGAAACTGATATCTTAAAATCCACGTACCCTGATCTACGTAACAATTTTCTGTTAGCTTTATCACATACATCATGTATACATCTTAAGAAAATCATTTGAAATATGCACTGTTGTTCTAATTGACATCAACTACTTTCAGCATCATGGTCTGGACAGGGATTTCATTGTGATATCACATCGACAAACGCAGTATGGTATCGAGATGAAGTCCTAAACCCCACTGTGAAACTGCACGCGCCATCAGTTGGTATTTCGCTCGTTTCAGTGGATGATAATGCGCGCCCACCTAGAGCTATCATCGTTGACGACTTTCTGGAGAGTGAGAAGATTGCGGGTAGGGAGTAACCGGCTTACTCGCCGGACCTTAATCCGATTCAAAAAGTTTCGAATGTCCTCGGTCGTGCTGTATGTAGACGCTTACCTCCCCCAGCTACTCTCGTCATTTAGAAACTGTCCTAAAGGAGGAATGACTATTACTGAACACTGCAGCGGTTGATCACTGTGTAACAAGCATGATCACGCGCTGTACACTCTATATGTAGGTAAGAAGAACTTACATACATTATTAATTTAAGTTTTTGTTATTTGTTTTACGTTTAAACGTCATTTTGTTAATGACGAGAATATGGCGTCATCGTGTGTGTGTGTGTGTGTGTGTGTGTGTGTGTGTGTGTGTGTGTGTGTGTGTGTGTGTGTGTGTGTGTGTGTGTGTGTGTGTGTGTGTGTGTGTGTGTGTGTGTGTGTGTGTGTGTGTGTGTGTGTGTGTGTGTGTGTGTGTAAGGATAATTAAATTAGATTGAAAATTTAATTCCCTATCTAGCACTTAACTCATCTTTCTCAGTTCACATCTTCAAGTATCAAACTAATCACCCATTTATTTCTTCCGAACATATGGCCTAGCAAATAAACATGTCTAATTCCAGATCGTTAGATTTAACAGCTCCCATATGTAAGCATTAACTTTCAAATACAATCATAAAATCCGCGATACTTACCACATGTGTTTTTCAAGTGCTATCACTTGAAACCACCACCATGGCGTGCTTTTTTCCTCCCTATTCTCAGTGTCAGAAGAGATGTAGAAATGATTGAATAAAGATCTTCCCTTTTTCAAATTTGATCTAATTTTGTCTTCAAAATCATGACATATATATATATATATTTGTCTCTGTAATTTTTTTCATGAATAAACATAAAGCTACTTACTTAAAGCATTTTTGTTTTCGATCAAAACAGTATGTATTCTTTCTTTATTTATTTCTTATTTTACCACTTCATGGTTAACTATTAAAAGTGAGTATATTTGTAAAATTTCGAGAAAATTTTCGTTTCATAATTCGGTAAAGATGCTCTTATATAATATGAAAATTACACATCAAGAAGATTTAAAATTAAAAATAAAACATTATTTTTTCATGTACTTTTAAACTAAGTATATTTTGCTTACTTATGTACATTATTATTGTTCACAAAACAAAGGCTTTGCAAAGAGCAAAAGTTGGCAACAACGAAGCTCATGAACTGATTTAAGTGGAAACAAATTATTGTATTTATTATAAGATTTTGACATCATATGAATTTATGAACTAAATGGCTATACATATGTATTTGTCATTATCATGTGACTATGACGTCACATGAACTTAGTCCATTGACTGGAGAAAAAGTAGTTTGATTTTTATCTTAAACCAAAAAATTGTGACTTTTGATGTTCGGCCAGACATGAAGTCTTGTAGAAAGATAAAATCATTTTCAGAAAGATATTCCAATGATGCGATTACAGAATACTCAAATACCTCCGTATATTCAAAATTCCCTCTTCATGTTAAAATGTAAATTTTCCAAAGCTATCCTAGCCTCCATACACTCCATAAACATAATAGAAATTTTTAACTTCACGAAATGTTGCAAGCATTCTGCAGTAAAAGTATCTTCTTTGAAAAAACCAAGCATAAATATCCTGAATACCCCGTAGCAGCCCACTCATTCTTCCACTTTTTTTTTTGCTTGCAAATAATTACTCTTGAGCTCACGTGATTGAAAATCAAGTCCTCAAAGTTGTCATAGTGTGGTAGATGATGAGGTATTCTCTTCTTGTTCTCACCACTTTCTACTTATAAATCTCGGACTCCAGGAGGGATTCTTTTTTAGGATATGATCAGTATTATGTATGATTCTAGTGTTGATATTTGTTTAACATCAGTATTTGTACTGTAATTTTTTTAAATTTTGATTTTTGCGCAATTTTTTTTTTAAAATTTCAGCCACAATTTTATCAGAGTAATTATTGTTTCGACAAACGTTCGATAATCAATTCCCTCCTTATATCGTCGTCTTTGAACGTCAGGTATATCTTTTGTCAAACCCATTTTGAACTTTATCTCATTGAAGCTCACTATAAAACAAGCCTGTATAAGTGGTTAATTATACAGAGACGTTATTTGGACAAGTTTTATCATCAACTCGGTCCACAAACACAAAATTTTTCAAATATTCTATTATATTTGAATCACTTCTAGAAATATATTAATTTCTTAAAATATTCTCATTAATATTTTTACAAAATATACAAAACTTTTATTATTTATTTAAGTGTGTACAGTAAGTCTTACAACAGCTTATTCTGAATGCTTTTTACTATCTCTTTTTTTTTTTTATTTCCTTTTTTTTCATCGATGTCACGCATTTTATACACGATACAAATACATTTTTGCTACTCTATTATTTTGATTTGAAATTATAGTATTTAAAACTTATTTTTTGCATATATTTATGTATTTGATGCACAGAGAGCTTTAGTAATTTGTTTAAGTGTTTTTTAAGAAATCATATAAACTAAAAAAAAATATTTATATAAACATTCTTTTAATTTTTTTAAAAATTATTAGTCACTACATAAATAATGCAATGCATAATAAATGTATTAAATTTATCATTGATACGAATATGATTTTTTTTTCAGGAATATTATGTAAAAGGTACTATTCAACGTTCAGATTATTATTTAAATATAAAAACTAGCAGAATGTCATCCAATCTTCTTTATTTGTGACTAAATTATTACAATGTATAGACGTTTTAGGGTATGCTCTAAAGGTAGTGTAGGAGTATGGCTAATATGTTTTTAAACATTAGGAATGAAATCCTCCAAATAAATTATACGCATTTAAGAAACACACCTATGAATATTATTTTCAATTTATTTTATAAATTGAAATAAAATTATTTTTAAGTACTTTAATAAATTATTTCTAGAAATATATTCAATTTACAAGAAAAATAAATTATATTCTAAAGTTAATAAAGTTAAAATATTTTGGAATGTATCACAAAATATTCCATTAAATGTATTAACAGGTATGTAATTAGCATGTTTCTTTTATTCGATTATTAATAATTAATTTTGGAATTTGATATTATATTTTAACCAAAGTGTTTCAACAACTATCTAATTTCAAAATAGGAGCATTAACATTTACTCTCTCATGAACATGGTTCTTCTGTTGAAAGAATTTTTCATTTACAATTAAATTAATGCATAATAAAACATTTGTTATAAATTCTACCTCATCATGTGAATACAAATTTGCTAATTATCAAGTATATCAATCAATACCTGAACAACCAAATATGCTAAAAACTAAATTATTCTAGTGAATTTTAAATTGTAAGAACAGTGATGAAAATTAATTAAGGAGTTATATAAAATTGAAATATAACAATTTAAACGCGTGTAACTTACACCAACAGAAGAACTTACTTATTACAAGAAAGCAGAATAATCCACAGATTCGTCAAATTAAAACCTTTCTCTCTCTATTTCTTTACTTAACCTAAAATCTTCTTATATGGCAATTTTGAGATTTTTTTCATTTTCAAATTACATAGATTTTATCCTTTCTAAAAATACCTTACCTCTAGGGTAATTAGAAGCCCTTAAAACCTATTTTTAAGTAATCATTGAAACTGGGCCACGCCCATGTAAATGGCGAAAAATGTAAACGAAGTATTTTCTTTTTGCTTAAAAATTGAAGGAATTATGGAAATCAAAACATTTAATTCAGAATTGCTAAAAAAGTGTTTACAGGAGGTAAACAAAATCCCAATTAACCCTCTAACCGGATAGCTCGGAAAATTCCGTCAGTGTAAAGATGCTTCGAAAATGGACTGCACTGATTTTTCTGCCTTCAAGTAAGGTTTTCAAAAGCGGATTAGCCGCACTTTTCTAAAATCCTTTCCCCCTTTTAAAGGTTTAAATTCTTGAAAGATAATTGGGGACGGTGGAAGCAACACAGCAGGACACTGAGGGGAAGTTTTATGGCTCGCAGGAAACCCCATGTTTTGACCCTGGGGCAATCGTAAAAAATCGAGAGGAAATTTCTTTAGACCCCAGGAAGTGTTTATTCGTTACATCGTATTTTAAAAGTTTTGAAAAGTCCCAACGCATAAGTAAAATATGTTACAATTCCCTTTTAGTTTCATATTAATTTGAAACTGTAACAAGTTGGGGCGTGTCAGTACAATCTGCTATTTTATATAGTTAGACAAATTATATCTTTTTTAAGTATATTCTTTCACTTCATTTTTCTTATTTTAATCAAAGCTTTCAGTTTTTGAAACATGATTATTTTATTATAAGATACCGAAAAAATTAATAAAACACCAAATTCTTTAAAATTTGAAATCTTTTCAATTTTCCAACCACTAAAAATGAATAAATTTAAACTTCATCAAATCATTTGAAACATTTTCTTACACTTTGATAAAAATAATAACGAAAAAAAACTAATTAAGATCTATTAGTTTTTTTTTAGACTTCAAAGCCCAAATGTTCAGGGAAGTTTACGTACAGTGCCTAGTTATATATTGCTAAAATACACTGAATTATGTTTGAATTTTAAGTGCTTGAACTTCTGTTTACATCAAAGACAACATGAATGAGGATTTTACCACATTTGTTTTTATAATTTGAATGTTTGAATAAATGGTAATCAAAAATATACGGAAACATTTACAGTAGACATTTATGCATATAAATAAACATAAAAATCAATTTTAAATTCGAGCTATTCAAAAACATTCGAATTATTGTTCAAAAATATCTATTTATACAAAATACCTCAACATTTATCTTTTTTTAAAGGCTAACTGAATAAGTAATTAAAATCTGGATATTTTTTGAAATCTCGACCGTATAAAGCTAGAAATTTTATGTTAGAAATTCCATTTGAAATTTCGAAAAAAAAATGCATCACGCAGTTAAAAATTATTTACCATAAGTTTTAGCAATTGTTTGAGTATAATAAAAATTTCAAATTTTTTATTCTATAGCTTCTTTGGTATATTTTAATATATTTCGAAGATTTCATACAATTCAGTTCAAAAGTGCATGCTAAGAGAAAAAAATATACTAAAAAAATTGATGAATATACAATTACAATAAATTCTTACATAGAAGCAAAACTGAGAAGCTAAAGCGTAGGAATGAAAAATTTTGAGTATATCTGAAGTAGTTTTCGAAATATTTATTTTAAAGTTCAGAAAATTTGTGTGCGTTATGTTATACTTAATATTAATAAAATGGTTAAAATAATATGTTAATATTAGTCATGTAATCGTTTGATGACACATTCATATACTAATAAAAATTATAATGGTCATTGATGCGAATGTCAAGAATTTTATGTAATTTTAAATTCAGACATTAAAATATTGATGTAGAAAATATAAAACGACCATCTAAAATACATGAAAAATGCAGTCTGCTATAAAATGATCTTGACAAACAAAATCCGGCATTTTCACTTACTATGGCCGAGCCGGCTTAGTCAGGAGCGATCTGGAAAAACAGAGAGAGAACCGCGGTTTTCATGGATGCCGCTCTAGCTTTTAAAGTTCCCTGGAAAAATTATATATATATAAATTACAAATGCAAAAAAATAAATCTTGTAATTTTCCATACATTTTATAACAACGAATTGTGGAATTGGCTTCCAATACATTGTTGTGTTTGACAATATCTAATGTAACCAACCCTACTTTAGATAGATTTGTACTACTTTTTCGTAACCGTATTCCTTTTAAAATTAATTCGTGCAGCCGAAATAAACCTTTTGCACCCTTAAAAATTTATGTAAACTATAACGGTTAATTTTTATTTATGCAACTTGTGAAATGTTCATAATTAACCATTTCCGTCTAAACAGTTAACATGAAAAAAAAAGTTTGGACTCCCTCATTCATTAGGGATTTATATAAGATTCTAACATTAAATTTTATTTTTCACCGAATAGGATCGAGTGGTAGTGTGTCGTGCTTGCTCACCACAGGTCTGGGGTTCTATTAACGGGCTGCGCAAGGTCAACACTTCCTTTCATCCCCGCTACATTGGGTCGATAAATGAGTACCAAGCTTGCTTCGGGTCTTAAACACTGAAGGTCTCTCTTCAGACAGACCACCAAATCGGGACATCTGTTCATGCACCTCAGCGTCCAATGGTCACGTGTATTATGATGGGCACAGTAGTTCCTGTCCCTCATGGATTGTTGTGCCACTGAGTTTGAGTCTTAAGTTTGAGGATTACCTCAGTTTGGGGAGTCCCCTTAGATAAACATTTATTTCCACTCATTTGCAATTAAACATTTTTCTTTCAATTACGTTTATTTCAGAAGGAAGTTTGATTTTTCAAATGTATTTGCTTAATAACCTGTATATTTGTGTATTATATTAAACATTTGATCAATCCAAAATTACATGTTTTTAGCTCCTCTAAAAGCTTTTAGGATTTTACGACTGATCTTACACAATCCATATACGTTTTATAGTAGTGTATTTAAAAATGATAAAGACATTTTTACGACTGTGTGAGCTTTTATGCCTCGTTTATAAAGATAAAAAATTGCATTCAGCTACAGTTTTTAAAATGTACTGAAATAAGTGGAGCAACAGGATATTTACATATTATGAATATTTTTGACTGCAGTAAGATATATTTATATTTCAGTTTCTTTACAATTTGAATAGAAGTTTTAAGCCATTTTGCGAATAGTTTGATATTGAGTATAAGTCCATAGGCTGTTTAATATTGTAAAGTGTTTTACTTTGATACCAGCATACATTAAAATAAGGCTCATTTGAAGTTATATGATCAGCTTCAGTGATATTTAAATTTTCAAAAATAGTCTACACGTACGAAAACATTCTTTCACAACCGCACACCACATCTCATACTATATCTGCCCTACAGCAGGAAATATTTGTGTGTACTGAAAAATTTAATACAGGATACATTTCAAGTGTTAAATTTGTTTTTTTAAAAATTTGGTATGAATACATTGTGAAACTGTCGGCTAACTTCACTGAACAAAATCGTTTTAAGCGTACTCTTTTGAAAGACAAAATTAATTAGGGGGAACTTTTCTCACAATAGAATTTGCAATGACTGAATTGTGTGAAAATGTAGTTATCGATGTGTGACATTTTTCCTTGTAATAAAAGAAACAGGAAGATAAGAAATTTAACTTGAGTAGAAAATGGTTTAGAAGTACTCTAATGCGCATTTGAAGAAGTATATCCCCATTTAAATTAAAAATTATTGACTGAATGTGTGTTATGTCCATCACAAATGCCGATGTAAAAAAGGAATTTTTATTTAATACAAGAAGTTCGAAAAAGAAACACTAGGAAGGAAAATTTTAATTTTTTCCGAAAAATATTCAGTTAACATAAAAATATCATTTATATAATTTAAATTTAAATAAATTAAAAGTATATTGAAATCATTTTTTGTGTTATTTTAAATTAAAAATATAATTGAATAGAGAAAGATCTGTTTTATTTCATAAATAAGCACTATTTATGGTCTTATTGTTTTAAAAAAAAGATAGGGTCTTTACTCTTTTTACCTCATAACTTTTTTTAAAAACAGGAAAGTGAGCGCGTTTTCTTACTCTCATATTCAAAAATGAATACAGGATGCTTTTTTCTAGTTCAAATCGCAATACCAAAATATTTTTTTTTTAATTTTTAAAAAATGACAGAAAAATAAATTTTGTTTGAAGAAAATACAACTATTTTTCAACTTTTAACACGCCATTTATTTCATGTTTTTTTTTACCCTACATTTTGTTTTAATTTTACTGTGACTGAGTAGAACTACGGTTCTCATACAAGATTGCCCAAGGCAACTTAACAGCTAGCTGTAAACGATTGCTATCCTGGTTCTCACGCCGAAAGTCAAAGACGCCGAACTAAGTCATAAAATTGTCCCCTTTCGACCTCCCAAGTTTTAAAAGGGGAAAAGAATTGAAGTATGTTGCATTTTTGAAGGGAAAAGGAAAATAAGTGTGAAACGCTTTCAGAATAACTTTTCAGGAGGAAGGTATCCACTTAGAGGGTTAAAGTGTAAACAACGTAATATGGTCTCGAGTACCGAAGAAAATATTTGTACAAATAGAAGTATTATCATTGGGTATATATGATGCCACACACATTGCATCGTTTAATATGGAAAATGTAACAAATCCAGAAATTTTGAGAAAACTTATTATTGAGCCTGGTGACTACACGGTACAGGCAATGGAGCACTTCGACAAAGAGAGGCTGTTAAAAGCTAAATACTCATGTTTACAAAAAAATAAAGGAAGTTGGGGAAAAAAAGAAGACTTAAAAGGATGATGAGTTTCAAAAAAATGTAGATCATTTGGAGTATGGGGAGGAATATTTTAATAAAAAAGTAATTAAACACTGAAGTTCATTTCTCTCAAAATGTAAATTTTTAATGTTCGATGTACCTTTTCTGAGAAAATAATGTTCACAGGTGTGTAACACTTTTATGACATATTTATAAAGATGGCTAATATATACTATAATGAGCTTTTTGTAAAAAACTCAAAAGTTTTTTTTTTACAAATATTTTTATGCAAGAAATGGGTCAAAAATTTCACTATGTTTGATAAAATATTTTATAAATTATTGAAAAGTTCAAAATTATGTAGCTAAAAGTTCATTTCCGTATAATGAGGAAGGTGTACTTTAATTGTATGAAAAATTTCAAGCATGTATATGTAACAGATTTTGAGAAAAGGTACATTGAAAACCGTCAAATTAACATTGTCGTTATAGAGAGGTTTCCTACTCCTCTTCTCACATTTCTACAACTCCACCACTTGATTAAATTTAATAACTGGTGTGTTCAATAGAACAGATATTTTCGATGGTTCAATATTAATAAGCTAGTTAATGAACCTTATGGTATTTCCAATATTATAATAAATTATACACGTCTTTGCATCTTTCGATATGCAATAGCACGAGTTTAACTGAATGTTTGTCCTTGTAAGGGTTATGACAATAACTCTCTGAGCTTACCAATGCAAATGCATGGATGATATTTCTAGATCGTTCGATTTTGTTCGTAAGGGGCAAGAATAATTTAATCATATGCACTCCCAATTCGGACTGCAGAATGTTGGCACCAGAATTAGATATAAGATTATTTGGGAGATGAAGTTTATATTTACTGTCATACATGCTTATGTAAATCTGGTTTAACGCATGATTATTGAGAAATTGAGTTAAGGAACGTTTGCGTAAGTCGTCACTATTCATTCCAGAAGAATAGAAAATACTGTGTGTGTGTGTGTGTGTGTTCAACCCTCATTATACAAATTATACAGCTTACAGTTATTACAATTATACAGTTTTTAAAGTTTGAGTCCACATACTCTGGCTGAATGGTAGTGTATCATGCTCCCCCACCACAGGTTCGGGCTCAAATCCCGGGCTGGGCAAGGTCCACTCAGCCTTTCATCCCTTCAGTGGGTCGATAAATGTGTACCAAGCTTGCTTGGGAAATGAACCCTGAGGTTTTCGCGTCAGGCCGAACACTTGACCGAAACATCTGCACATGCACTTTAGCGCCTAAGCTCACGTAAACTGAGATAGGCACATTAAGTCTTGACCCTCATGGGCTGTTGCGCCACTGAGTTCAGTCCAGCTCATACTCATTGCTTAAATTGTAAAAATGTATTGTTTTGTATCTGTGTGTGTAATACGTTAATATTACCTTCTGCTGATTTTATTATATGATGAAAATTGTAATATTTGCAAGCAACACTGTCCCTTCCAATATAATGTCGTTTCAATGGAAACTTGGTGATACAGCAAAGTTGGCATCATTTCTGGTGACTTTGCGAACATATGGATACTTCTGGAAATTACTGGAGAAGTCTATAACATAATGATCAATGACGTAAGCGGATTTTTCGAGAAAGCACTGGAAGGGAGGGGAGAGCCCCTTGGCAAATCGGAGGCTTCTCTTCAATAAAATTCAACTTTTTACGACCCATTTTAACCAACAATACCTTGTGTATGAATAAACTTATTACGGCATCAAGATTTTTTTAGAGAGAGATATTCTCTTTAAAATTCCTAAAGATCATAGGTACATCAATATTAATTTTTCTAAATCTACATATTATCTCTTCTTCCTTCATAACATTCATACACAGGACTACAAATTTATTGAATATTATTTATTGAAAGTGTTACAATTAAAAAAAATCAATCCTGAAATGTAATTTATTTCATGTTTTAATCACCAAACATAAACTCTGAATCAAAGTATTGCTCTATCTTGATTATTTTTGTATTTAATAATAATTGCTTATTGAAGAAACTTAACAAATCAAGTGTACTCAAAAGTTAGAGCACGTTTCACACAATTGCTTGAAGTAATAATTCTATCTACTTAGTACTTTATCGATATCGAAACGACGTACTCCTCCGTGTTTATCTTATCATTGATTTAACAAACTCTCCTCGTTGCACTCTAGCGTCCGTACTCTTACAATGAGCAGAAGTTCTAAAACTTTCTGTAACTGCATTACGTTCAAATAACTTGAAATGAATTTTGCAACTATATACAGTCTAGATAAAATATTGAACAGTTTATTTTTCTAACAGTTAGACAATGTGAATTATTCCAAATATTTAACTAGAGAAAACATATGAACGTAATTGCGGTTAAGTAAAAAGCTGTAAAAAATAATTTATGATAATTTCATCATCTAAAATTATGAAATCATTATTTGCGCTGTACTTAAATCAACGCGAAGGGCTATATCGGTGACAAGCCTCGTAATTTTGAATTATGGTCAAATGACGAGGACAAAACCAGAGCTAGTACCCCTGGTATATTCTCTGTTTTGAATTGTTTCCCCTTGCAGCAAATTTTTCTTATGACTGAAACGAGTGATGAATGGAGGGTGCTAGGTCGGGGCTGTTTGGTGGATTCTACTAAATTCCCCAGCCAAGGACTTCGAATTTCTGACAAGACCTCAAAACAGCATATGGCCCGACATTATCATTAAGCAGTAGGATTTCCTTCCTATTGAACATCGCCAGGCTCATTTCTTCGAGTGCTGTTCTTAAAATACCCAATTATTGACAATACCTCGACAAATTTAGTTTTTTGTTCAGTAATTAATTTAATTTAATTTAATTACCGGTTTTTCGACGGAAGTTAGATTCGTCTCTATTGTTGTAACAATGTAACTGTTAAAACAATGAATAAGTTGGCGTCGAAAACCGGTTTTTCAGTCAAACTGGGTGTGCATTGTTACAACATTGCAGAACAAATCATACTCTTTTCAATTCCTACAACTAGTTCACTCTCTCCCTATATATATATAATATATATATATCTTGTTCAAATTTCCAATCGTTACTGAGATACTTTCTATTCATCCATTCAAAGCAGGAATTGACTTGAAAAAATTGTTTGATATTACTTGTTTTATATTTCCTTCCCTTCAAGGTGTTGCAATTTTAATGGTCAACAGGGTGTACTGAAAGAAGCAAAATTGGGTCGTAATTTACCTTTTGCAAGATAACTAAACAAGATTCTTTCTCATTAATGGATGTTTCAAATGTGCTAAATGAGAGGAATAATATAATTTGTATTATTCACATGAGACTAATACTAAACATTCGCGTAGACAATATCAAAGTATGATTGCACATTTAAGATTTTTAACACTTAAAGATTTTTATTACTGATGCATTTCATTATATTATTTAATACAACTTCATTATGTTTACTTCAAAATGAAATACGAAAAAAAAATATTTTAAGTAAAATTTTATCCTTCAACAGAAAATAAAAAGTTTGTTAATACAGGAAAAACATAAAAAGTAGTATTTATTTTTTATTGTATTTTTTAATGACAAAATTTACTTCTATGCAACTGGTTTGTTTTTTCATAGCTAAAAATAATTAGTGGGATAATATTCAGTTTCATAATCAGGGAACACGACCTAAAAGTAATTAAGCTAAATACATTTAATTTTGATAAAGTTAATCCCCAATATCAGCGTTCAATGCTGTTAATTACAAATGCTAAATTCCTAATCTGAAGGAGAACATAAACTATTCAACATTGATGAAATTTTAATCTTCTAGGCTTATAGTAGTGATGTTAGCCTTTATAATTAATACCACACCGAAAATGAAATTTGCAATTTATGCGCTTAATTTTAAGAGGATATGGTACTTCACCTTTTAAGGAAATACATTCCTACATTTTCATCATAACCCTCATTCTGCTTTAAAGTGTGACGTGAATAAACAATCAATTTTGTTAGCCTTATACTATATATATATATATATATATATATATATATATATATATATATATATATATATATATATATATATTACTTTACTAAATTATTTAGTAAAGTTGCAGGCCAAGTTAATATGGCTTACAATTATAACTGCATACGAGATACCAATATGTATATCTCTATTCGTGATAAATCCCCTTTTTCATGCAAAACAAATCAAAATATCTATTTCAAATGTAAAAGGCAAATAAAAAAGTACGACAATTAATTGTAATCAATCGTAATAAAATTCCAAGATAGCTCATAATAAGGAGAAAAAAAATGGTACTCCTTTACCATCTTTGTCAATAGTACTATCTTTAGCAGGTAAAAGATTGATTTAGTTCATAAGTTCTCAACGTGGGCGATAACGCCCTCTTGTGGGTGTTTAAGGCAGTATGGAGATGGTACGGAGGGGCATGGGCTGATTAACCAAATGTAGTCCAAAAAAAAGACTGAAAAACACGCTGATTATGTACTAACTAAAGTAAACTTTAATACTGGTAACCTAATGTTGGTTTTTTGTATTCAAAGTTGTATATTCGTGACAATAGCTATTTCAGATTTGCAAGTAAAAAAGGGGAAGGGAGGCTTTAGAAAAAGAAACTAAATTAAAAAAATATATTCTATTAATATAATGTAATATTTTTAAAAATTTAATCATGTTTTTACCATTTATTACGTACGCTTTTATTTTCTGGAGTGGGAGGGGGCGGTATCGAAATATTCGCTAGAAAAGGAGGCGCCAGTTCAAAAAAGATTGGGTACCTATGATTTAGTTGATAATTAGGATATTTGTGTTTCCACTCTTAAAAATTAAAGTTTGCAAATATAAAGGGTACAAAATGTAAAGGAGACTACTGTTGCATATAAGGAAATGTTATGGATGTGGTGCCGGCAACTATCGCCGAGCCATAAGATCTGCTGTGAACATGTCTGATGCGCATATCTGATGACGCTCACAGTGTTTTGAGAGCCTTCCGGTTTTTAGACGAAAGAAGGAGACGACGCCATGCCACAAAAAAGGACGAAAAAGCATCGTGTTTATTAAGAACTGTTTCGGGACGATTATGAACGACGTAATTTGTAATTGAAAACGACGATCCCACCTCAATGACGATCTATAACTTGTAAATATCTGGTAAATAGTAATGAGCAATTGAATTCAAAGTTAACAGAAAATTAATATTCTTATTACGATGGCTATAATGAACACCATAGTATATTAAAAATATTATTGCATTTCATGTGATACAGTACATCTATAAATAATCGCCATTGACTCTGATACACTGATCCCAGAGCAGAGGAAGGCGTGGAGATAATTTCACACAGAGCAGAAACTCTTAGAACTCCAGCTCCCGACGATGTCAAGCCCTCCCTCTGATAAATGAGCCTCTGACCCTTCAAGGATATTTTTAAAGTGCCGAAGAAATGAATGTCGCATAAGGAGATCAGGGCTGCTAGGAGAATGTTTTTGGATTTCCCATTAAAATTTTTCAAAATGTGCAAGGATTGCTGAATCAAGCGTATTATAATAATTCACATCGTTTGCTGTTGCAGCCGTTTATACCCAGTAAGTAGATAGATATCTCTTTTTTCATCGAAAAAAAACAGGCATCAGTATTCCGACCTAGGTGAGAATGGGATATTTTGGGATGAGGGGATCCATGATGTCGTCCCTTAATATTCATTCGTTTTGAGGCAGAACTGAAGCAATGGCACCAAGTTAGATCACATGCCACAATCTTAGTAAGGAATTTAATTTATTGCTAGGATTGTCAACGCATCTCTTCTAAGATATCGACAGATGCATGACCACCCACTGCATTAATCAAGATGTTTGTGTGCAATGTGTAATTCACAATTCCTTTAATTATCGATACTTCAAGATCAAACGCTTGAAAGTATTTAGCAATTTTGTCCTATTAGCTCTTCCATAGCTGAAATCGGGTCACTGTTAGTCACCATGCGCTGCCGTCCAGGGCATGATAAGTCCTTGATGTTTAGGCTATCTGCTTTATGACGCTAACACTACCGGAATATAGTGCTCTGTGTAAAACACTGCTCTCCGTAAACCTCTTTCATTCTGTTTTAAATGTATGAGGTATGCTCCCTTTTTGCGCAAAGGTACTGGAGAACTCCCCTCTTTTTTCTCTGGAAAAATCTCTCGTGAACAAAATGAAGAAAACACTCACCAAAAACAGTGATATAAATGCGAAACCATTAGAAACGCATATGCAACTAGGAATACCAACATGGTATCCATCAGCTAACATATTAATTCACTGGGATTTGTTACAGTTTAAACTCTATTATATTTTTAATTTCTCATATATATCCTTCCTACAATCTTATGTCTGGTTATCTTGCAACTTCATTTATATATGTGTGTGTGTGTTTAATTTGTAATGGTTCTGGCCTTTAAGACTCGTTCGTAAACAAAAACTAGATACCCACCTAACGGGAATCTATCATCGAACTATATCTATCCACCAATAAAAAATCTATCCATCCACGGAGATCATGCGAGTTGTACTTCCGGTTGCTACTTCTTATATAAACCGAGATTTCTGGTAAATCCGGCTCTTTGCTCTTTGTCTTCATCCTGCCTTAATCAGCTGCAGCTAGTGTATACGTTAGCTGTGTTTTGTGTCTTCTTGCCTGCTTACTGTACTGACGGAACGCTGAGTTTCTTATGAAATAAAACTGGATTATCAAACTACCAAAGAATTCTTTCTGTTCAATACCACCAATAAGCAACATCAACCATCATAAATAATGATCTAATTAAGAAATCTTTACCACTCACCACGCCCTCTCAGTTAATCATTACCAATGGCGATTACTGCATATATATGCATAATAAATGAAACATTATATAGAGACTACATTTTTAGATGTAGCATTTTCTTAGGAAACTATGAAACCGCTATAGACGAACGCCATCCTGTAAAACTTATATTTTCAAAATAGAGAAAAATAAGCAAAAAAATAGATTTTGAACCAACTATTGACTGTAAAGGATTTAATTAACAGAAACTTAAATCAATACCTTTTGGTAAGCTTAAAAATATCAAAAATTCGAAGTGCTTTAATATTGTACAACAATAATTATCTTTGTTTCATAATGTTCTTCTTTATTGAAATTGTGCACAAGTTCAATAAAATTTTTACTAACTCTGCAGACTGGTATTTTTAAAATTCTTTCATAACTTTTCTTGTATTTATCTCTCCTTTTCTTCTGTATTGAATTCATTCAAATATCGTCCAACCAGAAAGCTAATAATAAGTTAAATCAAATTAACTCACGTTCTCTGTCCCTCCCTTAGACATCTACCTTTTATTAAAAATAATGGAATCAAAATGTCTGGTGATATTTTAACATTGTTTAAAGAGCTTCTTTGTATGAGAGATCATTCACTGGAGAGGAATGTATTGTATAACGAATGAAACGAGTTCATTATATTTAATGTCTTTTATATTTCAATTGTTATGCTCATACTATTCAGTTAATTGGAAGTTCCATTATTCTCAAGAATTTATTAGAAAGTTAAGCTTTTTTGAAACTTTAATGTTTCTCCCCCAAGCCTATATTAATGAGTAATTTGTCGAATAAGAGCACAGTTCCATATAAATAGGTTCATTTTCAAAGAAATCAGAATGTTTACAGTATAATAGTAATAGTTAGGCTTAATGTCAACTCAAATTTTTATTTAATCTGTACCAATTAAATTCACATTAAAATATTTACCAGAAATAAATTTATCTTTAACACACTCTAGATTTTTTCCCTGTTATCTTAAATTATTACCTTAAGTGAAATCTTGTTTTGAATAGATAATTATAAATTAAACCAGAAAATTCAAAAGATATTATTAATTTAAGTAATGTCATGAACCTACCAAAACACTACTGTTAATAATTGTAGGTAAAGGCGCCTTTTAATCGCGCCACTCAAATGATCAAAAGTTCTCCAGACGAATGATAATATATTCAAAATATACAAAATTTAATTACATATTTTGTTCAAGCAGCGTTGATTAATCATTACAATTCTTTTTTTTTTCTACCGAACAAAAATATATTTAGAATAATTACAAAAGATGCTAACTTAAGCTACATAACTTTAACTACAAACGATTATATAAAAGCAAATAAAACAATCGAATAAATCAGAATTACGTGAATTATTGAATTAAAGCAGTCAATAATCGTATGGAAGAAAATTTGAATCTTAAATAACATCTATAACTACAGTAAAAATCAAATAGTCAATTAAAAAGCAGCTCAAAATAAAGAAAAGATGTTTAAATAGAACTAAATATTTTACAACACGAAACAGAACTATGACCATAAAAATGGCTGTAACTAAGCATTTTAAATGGAACAAGCTATCATCATTTCTTTTTCCCCTTAAAATGTTACGAGGTATTCCAACATTTCTGCAGGATATATACCTGGATCTCAATTAGCGGATGATACTTCCAGTTAGAGTAGATTAAAACGGAAATTAATATATAACTATAACTTTTTCCTTATCAACTCTTAAATATAAAAATAATGCTTTAAAAATTTCTAATATCTTGTTTTTTTCTTTAAAGAAGAATCGAGAGCTATCAATAGTACAAAAAGATTTTCAGATATGTTTAAAATCCTGCTAAAATAAAAAGTGCTACATCCATTGAGAATAATGTTATACTTCTGATATTTCATTTCTGTTTTCTCTGTTTCCTTATTGGCAAAGTAACTATTCTAATTTTTGTTGAGAAATATGACAATGGAATCTTTATGCTGAAGAAATTCTTTATTTTCAATTTTTAAGGGAACACATTTATAATACGAGAACCTTTCTTAAGTATTTTATTATGTAAGCTACAAAAAAGCTTGATACATCATTGAACTCATTTAAAAACACCTTTAAGAACTTGAATTTCAAGAAATCTTTGTTTTAATACAGTAATTTAAATCTATGTACATCAATTAACAATGCTGATTCATGTATAACTTGTACTTAATATTCCGTTGTGAGGATAAAATTTCATATAATTAAAGCCACATTGAATAAATTACCGAGAAGATTGTAGCTAATATCTGTTTATTTTTATTTTACAAATGCCACACACTACAATAGCACCCTTGCCATTAGTGAACGTGCTCTCCAATGTTTTTCGACAGTAGAATTAAGGCTAATTAGTGCAGGGCACACGAACAAATATTCAGTGGTCATAGGCAGATAAGAGTCACACAGAGTATAGTACGGTGAGTCGGTGATGCCAATTTTGTAGAAATGAGATCTTAGACAGTCATGCCCTGTCTAAAATGAGCTACAACGGCTTTTTACGAGCCCCAGGAACCCAGGTCGGGCTGTCGTCGAAGATTGCACTTCTTGTTCTTCGACATATCCGTAGCTTCCATTTTAAAATTACACTTAAAGGCCATATTAGTAGAAAGCCTTAAGGAATTAAAGGTTTAAATTTTCATGGGTCTTTGGATCACAAGGGCTCCTTTCTTAGCAAGAAAGTCAATATGCTCATTCCCAGCAATGTCACAATGAGCCGACATCCACTGAAAAGAAATTTGATGATAAAAATATTTTAATAACGACCTGCATTTTAAAATTCTTTGTGAATTAGGCAGAGGATTTTGAGTTAAAGCTTGTAATGCCGCTTAGAGCTTCTTTGTGATAGTTGCTCGACCGCTACCGTAATAGCTTCAATCTCGCCATCGAAGGAAATAGTAAAAATATCTAGTGGTATGTAAAAGCTAAACAATTCACAGAAAATACCGGCTCCAGCTCCATGATATCTATCTAGAAGGGAGCCATCAATAATCATGTAGTGATTCCCTTGTTGGGAATCGATAGTCAATAGTTTCCAAAGCTATATCTTTCAGTGGTTCGGGTAACATTTCTTTCTTTAATACCTTCACATGAAGTTCAAGATTTGTATCAAAAGGCTAATATATCTAATAACGTGGAATATTCACGTGTCTAGTAATTCAACGCAAAACTGTGAGGAGGTTTCTATTTAATTTTTGCTCTAAAGAACTCAGTTATTCTGATTTACCTAATTCCTTTCCTCATCTATACAAGGTTGTTGTAGGTAACGGGGTTTCTTTTTTTTTGTATATTTTGAAAAGGTTAGAATTTTATCTCATTTAAGGTATCCGCGACTACGTTCGGAACCGTGATTTTGCAAAAGCGTATAAATGGATAATATTTATGATACTTAGTATCACTTAGATTAGAAAATGTATATAAAATTGTTTTAAGAATATTATTACAGTAAAAAATTATTTAAGTACAATATTTTGACAAAAAATGAACCTAGAATGACCAATTTTTCAAAATATTCTCCTTTTGTGAAAAATGCTTGTATTATAATATAACTTTGCCTGTATACAGCTCAAACCTCTGTACAGAGGCTCAACTAGTATTTTTGGAATATAACTTAGAAGTGGGTTTATCCATGTTTTACGACAACAGAGGGGAGAAATTTTAATAAAAAAAATGCCGATAGTTATTTCAATTGGTTGTAACTCTGAAAATAATGTGAATTTTTTTAAACAAACTAGTTCAGACTCTCTGGAGAGATGTCTGTACTTTATATAAGCAAAATATTATTTTATAAGCATTTTTTTATAAAAGGAGAACATTTTATTTTCGAAAAAATGTTATTTTAAATTAATTTTTTGCAAAAATATTGTATTTAAATAATTTCCTTTTGTCAAAATGGCCTTAAAACAATTTTATACATGTATTCTAATCTACGTGACTTTAAATATCACAACAATAATCCATTTATACGCTTTTTTAAAATCACGGTTCTGAACGTAGTCGGATACCTTAATATAACAATAAAAGTAATTTAGAAAAACAATCTGTCATGTAGCCAATAAAAAAATAATAATAAATAAAATAAGGATAAATTCAATTGTTGAAATGAATTACATGAAATTTCAAAAAGCACTTATAGAATCATTTTTGATACCTTCCAAATGAGTTTCCCATATTTTCTTTCGTAAATGGGCAATGAAGAAAAAATAGACTTCAAGGGAAAGTGAGAGAGAAAGTAAAATTTAACTTTACTCTGTATACAAATCCCTAGAATAGGATTGAGAATTGAAATATGAATAAATAGTATGAAAAATACTTTTTTTTATCTGTGAAATGCTGCAAAGCAAAGGCAAGATTATCCCTTTAGGACAACAACAGGATCCATCTTAATCCTTTGTCCTATTTTTCTAAGAAACGATGAGAGCCTTGGGCATCGATGTCCAGTAAAAGAAAAAAGAACCCTGCGTGAATTATGCATCAGCAAATAATTCCGGATGTCCCCTTTCAAATTCTTTGATATTGAATTCTTTAGAAGATTTCGGTCGGTATGGGAAAAAAGAGGCAAAATCTTTCAAAGTTCAGAGTTTTCTTTTTTTTTTTACAAAAAAAATCATGTTATTCATTATCTCCGTACCTTAGAAGTATGAATGGGTAAGAAAATAGCACTTTTTAAAAGGGTTTTTTTAATTATTCTCTTAATATATATATATGAATAAAATAAGGCTTCCAGCAATATATTTTGCAATGATTTTTCTGAAGAAATTTAAAGAAAGTATTTTTTGAGGTAAAATTTTTACTTCACTTTGCTTTATAAGGAACATTTTAAAAAGATGTAGATAGGAAAGAGTGATTTGATGTTCCCAATAAGTTAAGTATTCTATTCATAATTAGAGTCGTTTATGTACCCTTTTTAAAAAATGCATTACGTGATATTTTTTTCCAATAATTTTTGAGAAACATTTTACAATATAATCAATAGCTCAACTTAAATAAAGAAAATTCTTTACGGGCTTTTTAGTCTTCAAAGAATTTTTTTTTCAGTTATCAAATTGTTTTTTGTAGGTTTAATTGTACTCATTCACGAAGGAAAATAAAGTGGGAAAATTTTATCTAAATAAAACTCATCGAATAAATTAAATTATGTAATCGAAAATTGTTTTATTTTGTTAAGCATATAGAGTGCTTTCATTTCACTTTTGTTCATAATAATTTTCTCAATATTGTTGCATGATTAACTGTCTTTCAAATGTATGGAAGATCAAGCAAATAACTGATAGATTCTTTCTCAGTGAATCGTTAATTATTCTGGAGTATTCTAGTAAATACAAGAGATTTACTTTTTTAACAGGAAACAATTAGCATGTTAAGTCCAAAAGGCAGGGATATAAATCCTTTATCGCAATATCGCAGGAAGCCAAAAACAAAAACGCAAAGTCACCTTAAAACTATGAGTCCAGTGTTGCTCTTTTGTAATCTGGAAAGAATCTTCTAGAATCTCCTAAAGTTTCTTCGTCGAAAAAAGAATTCTAAAATCTTCTAGGTTTTTGTAGAGGCATCTGTTTTTGTAGCAAAATTTGATGACTTGGCGACATATGGCAATCCAATTTGTTGTCAAGGTCGCTGATGCTCAATAACATTTTAGTGAACAGAATTCTCTCTCGACCTACAAACGATCGTTTCAGCCACAATACCTTCTCTGCAAAGAAAAAAACAAAATCTAAACTTTGTACTTACGTATTACCCAAAACTATTGGCGACATTATATGAAACGAAGCCTATGATTGCTAATTAAGTGCATACGACACATGCGAAATTGGAGTTCCAAACTTGGCAAGCTATCTTGAACGTTGGTGGTTGTTGCTATAATACATACGAGTACCCTAAACTTTCTTCAACAACATCGCAAATTAAAATTCAACGGATATTTTGTTCCAGCAAAAATATTTTCCCCCCACGTTAAGTTGATTTCCCTTCAAAATTACCTTACGATATTTTCTATTTTGATACTCTTATTAGCTTAATTAATCGGTAATTAAATTTAAAATTATTGTGCTTTTAACACGGTTTAATAATAACTTAAGTTTCTTTTTAGGGAAATTAAAACTAATATATCATATTTTGAAAACTTTCTGTGCAGTTTGTTTTAATTCACGTATGTGGCAATAAAGATGCTCTTTTGATATATTTGAAAGGAGAAATCACACTTTGAACTTGCAAAACTTTAATTACTAAGAATTTAAAACTGAATGCAAATGATATTATTAAGTAGTAATAAAAGATTTTTTTATCCGAGTTATAATCCCCCTCCCATCTAAAACTACCTAATCAACACTATAAAACTTCTGCTACGCAAAACGTTCTTAAATATTTGCTTAATGAATGTTCTGCGGTTGACAATTCCATTTCTGCCTAAGTGAGAGTTCACTTCATACAAATTACCCTCCTCGTAATTGTATGCCACATGCAGATGACGAAGTCGATATCTGAACCGGTACCCTAGTCTCCAAATTCATAAATCTTCATCAAGAACGTGGAAGAAAGATAGTCTTGACATATTTGTGATAGTTTTCTTAGTAATGGTGGATAGCGAAAATATATGAGTTGAAAAATTATTTGTAACCCAGAGATTAAACAATTATTTGGATCTGAAAGAAAATAAATACTCATAGGATATGTATTTAAAATAAATACAAAAACAATAATACAAGACAATCTCTTACGGTTTTATTGGCATAAGACAACTGATATCCAGGGGAGTATATTGGAAGGGGGAAGGATTCTGGGAAAACTAAAAAAAGAAAAAAATTATGCCCCTTTTACATTTTAATATTCTGTAAGGGAAAGGAAAATATTTAACTTTGATGGGGGTATTTTTCTGTCTCATTTTATTAATACTGTAGGCAGTTAAGGTATCCGAACACGTTCAGAGTACTTTTTGACAAAATAACATATTTAAACATATGAAGGCTTTTTTAGAATTCAATACCAATAAATACTAATATTTAATCAACAATATTTAAAATAAATTGCCGGAATTTCATGAAAATCCCAAAAATATGTTAAATTTTAGCAATATTTTTGTAAAACTTCAAAGCATTTAGAGAAAAAAAGTATAAACTTATATTAGTAAAAGAATTACCAAAACAATCTGGAGGCATTTATCTAGAGAATGTACTAAAATTTTAATGCTTTATTAAAATTTAAAACTTTTAGAGATGATTGAGTAAACGTTATAAGAAAAATAACGCTTTTATGAGACCATTATTTAAATAACATGCCCTAACTCAAATAATACTCTCATACTATAAGAATTATTTTAGTACATTCTCTAGAAAATAGCATAAATACCACAGGTGCAAAAAGTTTTATAGAAATACATTTATAATATTTTGTGTGCTCAGACTCGCCATGATAGATTTCGAACAATTTAAATGCCCACTTCTGGTAGATCAAAGACCCATTTCCGGTTTTTCTAACTTAATAAAATTGATTGTAAATTGGCCTCTAAGAATCATAGAATCAAAAGGAAGTACATTTTGTAAAGCCAAAATATATATGTATTAAATAAAATAGAAAACAAAAATATCGGTCTTGTGCGAATTTGGTTATTTTCAACGTGTTCGGGTACCTTAAAAGAAAAATACTTGACTATTCCTTCGAAAGAAACTTTGTGGCCACGGTAGCCGAGTGGTTTTAGTTATCGGATCGTGGCTTGCCTTGTCACGAGTTCGAGCCCAGTACCACTAAAGACCCGCCGTGTAGGGCAGCGATGCACGCTAAATCTGTCGAGAGCTGAAACGTCCTCCCGTTGGTGTGGTGTGGTAGTTAGGGAGAGGGGGTGTCAGCTCAGGTGTTGTCCACGTCACTTCAACATGGTTCAAAATTACGTGGTCCGTCGCCAAAAGCCCTCGTGTAGCTGAACAGTGTGACGTTAATATTCAATCAGATCGTGGTTTGCCTTGTCACGAGTTCGAGCTCATTACCACTAAGATCCATCATGTAGGGCAGCGATTTTCTGTTGAGAGCTGAAACGTCCTCCCATTGGTGTTGTGTGATAGTTAGGAGAGGGTTGCCAGTTCAGGTGTCATCCGCATCACTTGACCATGGTTCAAAATTACGTGGTCCGTCACCAAAAGCCCTCGTGTAGCTGAACAGTCCGACGTTAATATCAATCAATCAATTGAAAGAAGTTTTAAAATATATCCTGTGAAATCATTGGGGAATAAAGTCGCGTTCACACCAAGGCAGTCGGCGTCGAGCGTTGAGCTTCAAGCCAATCAGAGACTTCATCTCGGGCGCGATGAAGTCTCTGATTGGCTAGACGCTCAACGCTCGATGCTGACAGCCTTGGTGTGAGTGCAGCTTAAGTGAGTTTTTATCAATGTTGCACTATAAGGCCACACGAAGACTATTGGCGACGCTAACTTCGTAATTTTGAAATTCGGTTCAATGCAAATTTTGGTAACACATAAACAGAGACATGTTATTCAAACTACTGAAATGATTTCATCCATAATACAAGTCCTTTGTAACCAATATGTTTCAGAACTCAATTCCCGATAGATAGATATAATATAAATGAAATAAATAAATACATAATAAGAAAGGGAAATTTTAGAAAATTATTTTTGATTTTTGATCTTCCATCTTTAAAACTTCTAATTGATGCCGTTGGTTGAGTTCGAATAACAGCCAGAGATGGAGATAGAATATATGTTTATATTACAAGAAAATAAATATTTACAGTTAAAGTTTACACTAAAAGGTAGTAATGCGGTTAAATGAAAATTACACCTTTGAAAGTGCTACGGATTGATGCGGACAAGACCTTGCGTCTGTCCGTTGCTTTTCCAGTTTACAGAATTGTCCCGGTACGGGGTTCAAGAGTTTCCGTTGGGGTAGGAAAGCGGAAAAGTATGGCGCACTCAGTTACAGTTAAGTGAGGAGTGTAGGAAGCATACTCTCACCCTATATCCAGGCCGCGGTAGCCGAGTGGTATAGGTATCGGACCGTGGCTTGCTTTGTCACGAGTTCGAGCCCAGTACCACTAAAGACCCGCCGTGTAGGGCAGCGATGCACGTTAAATCTGTCGAGAGCTGAAACGTCCTCCCGTTGGTGTGGTGTCGTAGTTAGGACAGGGTGGTGCCAGCTCAGGTGTCGTCCACGTCACTTGACCATGGTTCATGGTTACGTGGTCCGTCGCCAAAAGCCCTCGTGTAGCTGAACAGTGCGACGTTAATATTCAATCAATCAATCAACCCACCCTATATCCGAGCTAGTTCGGATATATAGGTAGTTTATGAACAGGTCGTTTTAAAACTGAGTCTTGGGATTTTACAGTTGCAACTCGAACCAGTCCATCGTTGCCTGGATGCACTTGAAGAACTCAAGCCATTGGGCATGTACCAGGAGGACCCTCCTCTTTGATCAATACGATGTCCTCTTCCTTCAAGTTTGGTTGTGCGTCGCGCCATTTCTTGCGAGGCTGTAAGGAAGAGATATAGTCGGAGCTCCATTTCTTCCAAAAGCCCCGTTTGATATTCTGTAGCAACTCCCAACGATCTCTGTGGTTGGAGGTTGAAGGAAGCTCCTCAGGTACTGAAAGAAGAACATCACCTGTAAGAAAATGTAAAGGTGTGAGTGTAGATATGCATTCTATGTCAGAGTCATTAACGTAGGAGAGAGGCCTGGAATTTAGTAATCCGATTTGCGTGAGCAAGGTTGTTAATTCTTCAAAAGTTAATATGGTTTTTCCCAATACTCTCTTCAGATGAAATTTGATGGATCGAATTCCTCATTCCCAAATACCTCCAAAATGTAGTGATGAGGGTGGAATAAAGTGCCAATCTATTGAAGATTTGGATAAGTAGTAAGATATTGCTTCATTAGTTGGTAAAGAAAGCCATAACTTTCGTATTTCGTCAAGTTGTCGACGAGCTCCAACAAAATTGGGGAACAGTCTAGGAACAGTGAGATAGTTGATTTCATTAAATGCTTTTTGAAATTTAAGCCAATCATCTGTTAATTTTTGTGAAATGGGAGAATCCCAATCTGTTTTTGTAAGCCAAATTTTTTGATAAAAAATCTTCATGAATACTGTACAAGGTGAAAGAAGTCCTAAAGAATCGAAAATTTTGGAAGATTCAGATAAAATACGACTCTTTGTGAGTGGTGGTGTAAGTTCAAGCAACGGTTGGAAACCAAAAGTGTCATTGGATGAATTCCAAAATAAGCCTAATACTTTGGAACTTTCATTAGAATCTTTGGAAAATTCAACTCGTGTATCATGAGAACTATGTTCTAAAAATTGAGTGAGAAATTCGGTGGAATTAGAATTCCATTTTCTTAAATGAAATCCGCGAGTACTCAAAACATGAGCAATATCCTTGCAAATGAAGATTGCGTTATTTGACGTATCTGATCCTGATAATAAATCATCCATATAAATATCTTCCTGTAAAGTTCAGGATAGGTTGGGATTATCTTTATTATAGAGAGCGATTTTCTTAATACACCTAGAGGCCAAAAAGGAAGTTGAGGCTAAACCGTAGGTGACAGTTTTTAGCTTGTATGTGCGAATGTTTTCATTAGAGTTATTTCTCCAAAGAATTTGTTGGTATTTCTGATCTTCATCAGCTACTAAAATTTGACGGTACATTTTTTCAATGTCCGCTGTAAATACAATTCTAGGAATTCAAAAATTAAGCAATATTTCAAAAATATCCCTTTGTAATTTGGGACCTACTCCTAGCAGAGAATTTAATGACGTACCATTTGTAGTTTTGAAAGATGCGTCAAAAACTACTTTTAACTTTGTTGTAGTGCTGGATGGCTTGATAACGGCGTGATGCGGTAAAAAATTCTGATCTTTGGAAGTATGGAATCTGGAATTTACTAAGCTCATGTGACCTAACGATTCGTATTCGTTCATGAATTCTTTGTATTGTTTTTCAAAATCTGGGTTATTTTTAAATTTCCGCTCCATTGCTAATAAGCGAGAAATTGCTGCGGGTATTGAGTCTCCCAATTCTGAATTTGATTTATAAAATGGGAGTTTTACAACAAAGCGTCCTTCGGAATTACATGTGGTAGTTAGGTGAGGGGGTGCCAGCTCAGGTGTCGTCCACGTCACTTGACCATGGTTCAAAATTACGTGGTCCGTCGCCAAAAGCCCTCGTGCAGCTGAAAAGTGCGACGTTAATCTTCACTCACTCACTCACTCGGAATTACATGCATAAGTATTTTGAAAATGTGTTTCCACAAATTGCTCTTCAGAAGTTACTATTTTATCTTTTACGTTAGGAATTTCTTCTAATTCCCAAAATTGCTTTAATTCATTGTCAATATTTGTACCATTAATGT
Source organism: Trichonephila clavipes (assembly GCA_019973935.1). Lineage (NCBI taxonomy): Eukaryota > Metazoa > Arthropoda > Arachnida > Araneae > Nephilidae > Trichonephila > Trichonephila clavipes. The sequence continues at coordinate 814,299 of BMAU01018280.1, forward strand.
GAAGAGTTTAGTTTAAAGAATCAGTTAATTTGAATGAAATTAGGAAACCAAAAATGGAATTTTGAGCGATTAAATTACTTTGAGAGCAAGTAATTTGCCCATGAAGCAAAATAGAAAAAAAGTAGTCAGATCCGAGAATCATATCGATATTGTTTGGGATAAAAAATTTCGGATCCGCTAAGCAGGCATTTTTTAAATGAGAGAAATGTGCTTCATTTATTTTTTCCGTTGATAACGGAGCAGTTAGTTTTTCCAAAACATATGCTTTAACTGGTAGTTTGACCTTGGGGTCATGTAACGATACTAAATCTATTTCAACACACCCTTTAGTCATCGCGATTTTAGAATCTTGCAATCCTTTTATTTGAAATCTAGCGTTTCTTCTTTTTAGGTCCAGCAGCTTTAAACATTTTTCAGAAATGAATGTTGATTCACTTCCGCTGTCCGTCATAACTCGAACTTGACAGTTCTCCCCCAAAATATCTTTAATATTAACGCTTAAAGTTGGTAATAAAGAAAAATATGTTTGTATAGAGTTAACGGAAGCTGTAACTTTGTTTTGATTAGTATCATTTCCTGTCTGGTTTTGACCTTCAGCACGATGAGATTTATTTGCTGACACTGCGTAATTTTTGAAATTATTATCATGTAATAGCGAATGATGCTTTTTCTCACAAAAGTGACAAGCAAAAGTTGAATTACAATGTGACTCAGTGTGCTTATTAGATAAACAGTTCATACATAAATTTTGTTTATTAACAAGTTGTTTACGCTCTTTAACAGACATTTCTTTAAATTTAGAACATTTGAACACAAGATGATTCATTTTACAACAAGAACATTTTAAACTATTGTTATAAATTTCGATTTATTAATATAAGGCTGTTTTTCATAAGTAACATTTTCATTATATAGTTCTAAGTATGTACATCTGTTATTTAAGAATTCTATAAATGCTTCAAATGTGGGAAAATCAATATTATTTGAGAATTGCACCCATTCTTGGCGCGTTTTAGGATCAACCTTTTGTAACAAAATGTAAATCAACCATACAGCTCTAGACTCTGCTTTAGTATCAATAGATTTAAGACCTCTAATTACTTCGTCGGAAGTATCTGCTAGGTTACGTAAGTTGCTAGAATTAGTATCGTTAAAAGAAGGTTGTTCCATGAATGTTTTAATAAGTGAAAAAATGATTTGCTTCTTTTTATCATAACGAGCTAATAATTTTTCCCAAGCCTCGTTATAAGCAGTTTCAGTAATAGGAATATGCTTAATTATATTTGCTGGTTCTGACAGCAATAAACCTCTAAGATATTAAAATTTTTGTATATTCGATAAATACATATTATCATGCACTAATAATGCATATAAATCTTTAAATGAAGGCCAATCTTTATAATTACCAGAAAAATGCTCAATATTAATTTTTGGTAACTTAAAATTGCTAGATTTCATATTTGAGACATTTTCAAAGACATCAGAATTATCATTATATACATATGTTTTCACAGATGAATTTTCTAAGATATTCTGCAGCTTGGCTTTTGTTTCGTAATATTTTGTTTCGAATTCTTCCATTTCAGAGAATTCGATAGGTAAAGCAGCATCCGCTTTATCAAACTCTGTATAAGTTAATTCAAGTTTCTCTAACTTGTTGCGTATATCATTTTTGTCAAAATTTTGATCATCTTTATCAATGAAATTTTTAGTTCTCGTAAGTGCAGCCTTCGCTCTGCCGCGAAGCACTGTAGCCGTTTCGGCGTCCATTAATTGATAAAACGAAATATGGATGGAATGAATCAGTAAGAGAAACCAAAACCAAACGTTGAATGAAAATATAAAATAGTACTTATCTCTAGTTTCTCTGAATCGTTGACGATCTCGTCGGTGCCTCTAAATGATGCCGTTGGTTGAGTTCGAATAACAGCCAGAGATGGAGATAGAATATATGTTTATATTACAAGAAAATAAATATTTACAGTTAAAGTTTACACTAAAAGGTAGTAATGCGGTTAAATGAAAATTACACCTTTGAAGGTGCTGCGGATTGATGCGGACAAGACCTTGCGTCTGTCCGTTGCGTTTCCAGTTTACAGAATTGTCTCGGTACGGGGTTCAAAGTTTCCGTTGGGGTAGGAAAGCGGGAAAGTATGGCGCACTCAGTTACAGTTAAGTGAGGAGTGTAGGAAACACTAATATTAGCTCTATCAAAGTAATTCTTATTCTTGAACATCTCAACTTCTCTCTTATTATAGAACTTCGATTACTTTTTATGGCAGTGCTTCTCAAACTTTCAATATTCGCGACCCAATATTCAATCATCATTTTCATGACGCCCCCTCCATACAATAACAATGTATTGAATTCAATAATATGATACTATGGCACTAAAGCTACAACACACGACTTCAACCGTTTATGTGCCCCTGACGTATATAAATATCTCACTCAGTTAAAGCACTAATTTTCTGGACGTATATATACGTCTTTCCGAAGTATGACCTTTTCTATGCACTGCTATCCATATAATTATTCCGAAGGCTTTGGAGTGCAATAAACTGACCTTGACAGTGTTTGCGAAGGATTTACTTATTTCACAGGATTTGTTTATCTATTCCCCATTTTTCTCCCCCCAAAAAAATCCCCATCAAATTACGCGCGTCTACATGGTAAGCGGTGGCATTGGGGAGCGAATTGCGTCTCTTTTAATCGGCAGTTAAGGAATTAATTATAAACCGTACAACTTATCAAGATGTGTTAATACAAGCCCATGTGGTAACTGATAATTATCAAAATTATTCTTAACTTAGTATTGCAGTGCTTCTCAAAGTTTCAATATTTGCGTCCCAATATTCAGTCATAATTTTCATCACCCCCCCTTCCATACGATATCAATGTATTGAATTCAATAATACTATACTTTGACCTAAAGCTACAATACGACTTTAACCTCTTAAGTACCAACTACTCTTATAAACGTCTCATTCATTCAAAGCGTTAATTTCCCCGGACGTATATATACGTCTTTCCGAAGCACTATCTTCTCTTAGCACTGCTATCAGTAACATTATTCCGAAGACTGCGGAATACAATAAAATGACCTTGACAGTATTTGCGAACGATTTCCTTACTTCAGGAAACGTTTTATTTATTTATTCCCTTTCATCCCTCCCAATACATCACGTACGCACGCTTACGTGAACGTGCCACTGGGGAGTGAATCGCATTACTTTTAATCATAAGTTAAGGGATTAATTATAAAGCGTACAAATTATCAAGAAAGTGCTAATTTTTGTATATAATTTTATATATGACAAGCCCATATGGTCACTAATCATTATTAAAATTGTTCTTAACTTAATAATGTTAAATTAATTATAAAATACATTGTGCAGTACTGATACATTTATAAGTTTATTATGCAGTGCAAATGCGTTTTTTTAAATGTTTTGTTATGTTGGAACGTATTTTGTTTGTTTACTTTCAGTAAATTAATAATTTTTTTTAAATAAGCTTTTGTTTTTTCGACTTTTCATTATGCTCGCCCCCCGTAGAATTATCATGCCCCTCAAGGGGCGTGCCCCACAGTTTGAGAAACGCTGTAGTATTGTTAAATTAATAATAAAATGCATTGTACAGTACTGATACATTTATAAGTGTATTATATATGTTATTATATCAGAAAGCATATTATTTGTTTTCTTTCAATAAATTAATAATTTTTTAAATAATCTTTTGTTTTCGACTTTTCAATATGCTCGCGCCCCCCTCGTAAATTTATCAAGGCCCCCAAGGGGGTGCGCCCCACAGTTTGAGAAACACTGTTTTATGCGGATATCTATAGTCTTGTTAATGCGACTGGTTGATTCAGATGAGGATCTCTTTGCTAAAATACCCGTAAATACTGCACATGTTCATTAAATACCTAGAATCTTTGTTGGTACATACTAATAGCTTCAGCACCACTGTCAAGCGTGCTTCACTGTTGATGGTGCAATTTTAAACAGTTATTGTTAATACTATAATGACACTGACAATAAACACATTGATTCAACACCTCAAAAACTGGGCTCATATAGGAGATAAAATCAGTTTATCAATCCTACGAAAAGTTAAGTTCATCTCCCACTATCACAAAGTACATTTTCAATGGATCCCGTCTTACGTCAATATCCAAGGAAACAAGCTGACACTCTTGCAAAGGAGGGACAAGACCAGGGATGGAGAACCTTTTTGGATCAACGTGCTATTTTCTATAGAAGTGTTTAATGAAATTTAGACGTGCCGTCAAATAATTTTGACTCGTGATTATTGGGAAAATAATAAAACTAAATACTAAGAACACAAAACTCTATTTACTACAAAAAAATACCTTTTGCACTGTATAATTGTAAATGTTTTACTTATACGTGTAATTCAAATTCAAGTAATATTAGAGTGAGTTCTGTTATTGCAGATTGCGAATGACAAGTAACTTATATTATTATTGTAAGATGTTACTTTTAGTGGAAATCCCACACATACTGAATTGGAGTCATCTGTTGAATGGCTTACAAGCAATTCATTATTTTTGCAGTGGTTCACATTTTTGACAAGATGATTTGTAATTTGCTTCAAAATGCTGTTTTACAGACGATGTTCTGCATACCACACTGCTTCAGAACTTATAACGCATACCGCTTTGTCACCTTTAATAATAGCGCCATATTTCTAGATTTACCAAATTTCAAACTCTCTATTACACTTACTATCTTGCCCGTCTTATTCCTTTGCTGAACTAGCCATATTAAATAACGCTTAAAAATCTAAATATAACACAAATAAACTTTAAAATACAGTAGTATCAATGAAATTGACTATACTACGCGTAGACAAACTTAACATTATAAGTAAATGTATTCCACGACAATAACAAACGACCCGTGATCGATCAATCGCGTTTGTTCGTAATATTTCACAGTAAACTTTGTTATTTTGAAATAAATACAAATCACATTTTGGATCACTGGAGTGCCCAAAATATTGCGTCACGTGCCATGAATGGCACGCGTGCCAATGGATCGCCATTCCTGGACTAGACCACCATGTCCCTTCCACTTCAGATCTCACATATGTAGAATTAATTTCAAGGTACCAAAATAAGGAAGAAAAGGGTTAAAATCTCCGTTCCATAAATGATATAAAGGCAAAAGACCAGGGCTTTCTTTATCTCTTTCTTGGAGCAGACAGTCCAACACTTGTCTATCCCAACTTGCCAATGGACATTTAAAAAGTCTCACTTTAACTTGGAGCAATAAGAGGTTTTCTATTGACCCTAAATTATAGCTAGAACAACCTCAACACTTATTGGAATGTCTTGGACTAGACTGCGAAGATATCCATGATAGTCCACTTCCAGTACCGGACTTAATTTAAGTCAATTGTTCCTCTGATCTGGTCTGCGTTCGTCTGACCAGACGGGAGGTTAGTAACAACAATAACTAAAACATTGTCTTTCCATTAATTTCTTATTTTCTGTGCGTCTGTCTCATCGTGCGTCTCTGGCACCCACATATTCCTATCCAATAAAAGACTCCCACAATATATTGTACCAAACTTTAAAGTTTGTACTCCATTAATTCGTGATCAACCTGTAGTCAGCAATGTTGCAATGGTGCCCCACAGTTGATTCCTCATTCTGTTAAACACTTCTTGTACAGAAGGTTTTGATGCTTTTTAAATCTGTCTGCCTAAGTCCACACTCCGGTGTATGTAGCATGGATAAGCGGAATCGGAGTCAGCTGAAGTGTCGTCTTCGGTCTCGGACCGTAGTTATAAGATTTACGAGGAACCCCTAGATATTTAACAAGATAATAAACCTGCAACTATTGCTTATAAATTTTGAAAAAATTATTCTTTTCGTATGTTTGTCTTCTGTTCCAAATTTTCTAGCCTTCGTCCCAAAATCAAACTTTAAAACTTATTTGTTTTATTTTTAACAGAAACTATAGGTTCCCTAACTTTTATTCTTTTTTTTTCAAAAATAGTTTCTAGGAAGATTTATGTAGAGTATTAAGTGTTTATTTCCTTTTATCAAAAAAAAGGGAATATATCCAATAAATCTTAGAAATTGCCATTTAATTTCAAGATGGTCTAAAACTTGTTGTTTTATAGCAGTTTTAAAATTCTTTTGATAAATTTGAAGTATTTATGTTCGATTTAATTCATTAAACTTTTTAAGCTTTCCAAAAGCTTATACGTCTTTTGTGTTTTAATAATTTTTGGAAGGGATTTTCAAAAAATTTAAAAACATTTGTTTTTTAAATATTTTTTCGATTTTTTTTAATCCGCTTCTAACTTTTGTTGCCCGTAAGCTTTCTTTTTGAGCTTATATTCTTCAATTTTATTATTACAAAAATAGTTATATTAATATTATTTTTCTAGCTAGCAGAATTTTTTCAACTTCTACATAGATTACATAACCTTTTAAGGTAGAAATTATATGGATCTATTTTAATATTGTGGAAATTTGCACTTCATACATTAGAAAAGAGAATGTAAGAAGTTTTTTCTAAAAAAAAGTATGTAAAAAAGTATGTAAAAAGTATGTAAAAGTATGTATGTATAAAAGTATGTTATGTAAATTTTTAACATTAAACTAAATTTTGAATGAATAAGCTTTAAAAAATTACGGATATACCTTCATAATTATATTTACTTACAAAGCTTTATTGAATCAAAGCTTTGAGTATACTGATAGATTTTTAATTTAATTTGTTTATTATGATCAAAATTCTATAACTATATTAATCAAAATAATTTAAAAGGGAAAGAGTTTATATAACCACATTCATACAAAATTATATTTTGAAAAAAAAAATTCAAAACTGATCGTTCGCACCGAGTGAGTTAATATTAACGTCGTACTATTCAGCTACACGAGGGCTTTGGGTGACGGACCTCGTAGTTTTGAACCAGGGTCAAGTGACGAGGACGACATCTGAGCTGGCAGCCCCTCTCCTAACTACCACACCACACCAACCGGGGGACGTTTGAGCTCTCGACAGATTTAACGTGCATAGATCCCCTACACGGCGGGTCTTTAGTGGTACAGGGCTCGAACTCATGACATGCCTGCCGTGATCCGATACTTTGACCACTGGGCTAACGCAGCCTCGATGACACCGAAGATTATGGAATATATTATTAAATATAGAGAGAAGATTATTAAATATAGTTCAAATTAAATAAAAGTTTTACAAGTGATTCTTAAGATACTTTGATGTTACTGCATTGGTGTGCAAAACTTAAGCAACAAAGGTTTTTTTTTAATAATAAATCCACGAAAGAATTTTTTGAGAAACATGAAATTCAGAACTGGGAGACATTTTGTACTTAAACGATGTCGGGAGCATAGTTGTGCAAAAATGTAAGCATTGCATATGGTATGGAATCAAACAAAAAAGGCTTTATTGAACTCATAGTGCAACGTCACTGAGGACGTTAGTGTTTGGGAGTTTGAGCACAAATCAGCCGTAGTACTTTTTTAGACACAGTTTTATTATTACTTTTAACTAATCACACAAAACAATTAAAAAAAGGGAGGGTTAAAATCCTAGGAGAGCCAACACTCTTGGCCGACCGAAAAGAACGCAAAGACAGAACGAGATGGCGGCAAGTGAATATAGCGGGACAAGGTGGATGAGGGATGAAAATATATGTAAACAATACAGAAATTAATCAAATATATTTAAGATAAAAATTAAAAAAACAGAACTTACTTTCTCACTGCTGATCTTTTCCGAGTGGATGGTACAACGTAACAGCAGATTTTAAAAAAGTCCTGAAGGCCTCATCGCTAAGCGAATGCGCGCGCGTCGCGAACATACCCATTCAACATCTCCGTTCAAATACATCCAAAACAGCACTCTTTCGTTCGTATAATCCCATTTGTTCATTACATTTAAGATATTCATAATTCGAAGTAATCAATCCTTCCTTCCTTCACACACCATTCAATCAATTCTTTCTTACCTTTCGCATTCAACTAAGTAAAAACTTCTAAGGTATATTCACTCACACATGCAGCCATACTTCCAGCCTGGTGCCAAACAACAAAATAACGAAATTCAAAATTCCCGCCTACAAAATACGAAAACTCCTGAAATAGTTAGGTTTACCATATCTAGTGTATCAAAATAGGGTTACCAAGATGGCACAATTATCGCCAGCCAAAATAATTTGCGCAAAAAGGTGTGGGCTCTCCAAGACTGAACCGGGGGGATTCACAAAACATAAAACCCGGAAGCGCAATTGCATAAGATAAATTTAACAATCATATAAATAAAAGCAATCTGAATACTGGAGCGCTCTTCACACCTACGTTTGAATTCTCTGTAGATAACTTGCTTAACTGTACGATATCCGGTCGTAATCTTATTTACAATTAAATTTTAGCTTTCAACCATTCACCATCATCGTCTACTCTTATGCCAACGCTTAAATAGAAGTACTAATTTGCCTAAATCTCGTCTTCTTCACCGAGAAAGATTTTCAACTGAACTCACAGTTAAATATTTTTTATCCAAGAGAATTAGGGGAAGAATCACGGATAGATCCGTTACAATGGGACCTGTGTGTGTGTTACAACGCCCAAGATGATTTAGTTTAAATACCAATAAAGGTATTCTTATTATTCAACTTGCCCACTTTTCATTTGAGCAACCCTTATGTTTACGAAAATATGTTCACAGAGGTAGAACAACTTTATTTAAGGTACCTGACTAGTTGCGGGAACATTTTTTTGAAATAATGCTGAAAGTTCATTTTTAAACTCATTTTTTGTTTGATTATAACTGAAAACTTATAAAAATAACAAAGAAAAAAAATTCAATATATTTTTGTAAGAAAATTGACAATTTTAGGTTAAAATTAGGCATTTTTTGCATATCACGGCAAACACTGTAACATAAACTCTAATGCATAAGATAAAAAAAGCTCTTTGAATTTTATTCAGAAAGCGTTTACCTATGTTTTGCTCTATCATCTTCGAATAATTTCAATTTATCACAAAATAAGGGGTCAAAAAGTGCACAAAAGGAAACTTTTTCAAAAATTTTGCATTTATCACAAAGAAAAGAATCATAAAAAAGGTAAATATATTTTTTCTTATTCTCTAGTGCACAATATGCATACTATAATAATAAACAATGATGCTAAATTTCATGCAATTATCTCAAGGACTTTTTGAGATATCATGTTTGCCATGCGATAAAATATGGAAAATTCTGTTTCGGAGAAAAACGCATTTAAAGATTTAAAATCTAAATCTTAAACAATTATACAGCTAAAACAACCTAAAACCTCTTTATATCTAAAGAATAAACCTTTTATAAGCCCACATCAGTATTATATATTTGTTTCAAGTTCTTTTTTAAAATTTTGTTACCAGTTTTATAGAGTCAAAAAGTTTTTTTTAATGTCTAAATGCATAGTTTTTAAATACAAATTAGAGATATAAAAAGAACACTAGAAAAACTTTATTGCGTTAAAAAATGATATTTTTATATGGAAAAACAGGTATATATTTCCACTAAGTATATTAGAGCTTAAGAAATATGTAATATAAAAAAATAATAATAATAATATATATATAAATATATATATATATATATATATATATACAATATATATATATATATATATATTAATGTGTGTTATTTTGTATATATATATATATATATATTAATGTGTGTTATTTTGTCAGTATATGTTCCCAAAAATTTCTGTTAAAGAATACTGCTTATCACAAAGGTTATAAAAAATTATAATGAAAAGCATATAAAGAACAGCTTTTAAAGCCTATATATCAATACACTTTGACTTGTTTTCTATGCAGCTTTTTTTCCCGCGAAAATTGTCTATATTCTAAGGGATGACCTACAGAAGTTAAAAAGCGTTTCAGAGATAAAATTTTACAAATCCATGTACAAGATCTTAGGAAGGGAAGTATTTGCATTTCTAATATATATATATATATATATATAATATATATATATATATATATATATATATATATATATATATATATATATATATATATATAATAAACCTGTATATTACAAATTAAAAGAAATTAACGTTATTAATGCACTAAAGCGAAATGTTTCAAGTTTAATACTGTATCTTTAGGTAAAATACTCCATAAAATGTTACTGAAAAAGGCTTTCTGAGTAAATTTTGAAACATTTTTGAATATATTTCAACTTTTTGTCACCAACTGACTAAATATTATTGGGATTTGCTCTGTGTCAACATTCACCTTACTGCTATCACCAATGATGAAGCAAATTCCTTAGACCTCACAGACCTTGCTTTAGGCATAATTAATTAATATTTTGTCTTTAAGAACAGAGTTTTCTATCAAATATATAAAATAAAGTTAAGTATGAAACAAAATATCCAGAAGCAAGGGCATAAGAAAATCGGAAAATGGCAAAAATTTTACGAATTTATTTGTCAATTTTCACTTAAAACTGATAAATTATTTTTTTAAAAATATCATCATGTCCCGTCATTACCTTACCTAAGTTAATATTTTTTACATAAGTTCGATAAAAACCAAAAAAGTGAAAAAAAAAAGTATTAAAATGCAAACACTTCCGGTTTCAATACGTAATTTCCGGTTCGTTTTTGCTGCTTTCTCTTGACATAAAAACTGTTAAAACCTTGTAAATAATTGAGGTACAAACAAAAGTAAGGTATTTTTAGAAAGCAGAAAATTCAACTATACAAAATATAAAGTAAAAAAAAAAATTCGTCATTTTCATCAAAATTGACGTTTTTACACTAGTCAGGCACCTTAAAATAACCTTACAACCCCTTCTTTTAAATCGGAATAGATATATCCCATTTTTGAATTACTTAAGGTATCCGACTACCCAAAAATCATGTTTTTTTTCAAAAATTGACAATTTTTTTTTTATGATTTTTTTATATGCCATCTTATTAGCTTAATAAAAATACCAAGTGTTTTGTTTTCCATTCACTAGAACAAAAACTACAAGTGTTTTAGTAAAAGCAGATACTATAACTTTACACAAGATGTCAAACTTTAAAATGCGTTTTACTCGAAATGTGTTTTTTTTTTTCAAAAAGTTCAAACGGGGACAGCGATTGCTCAAAAAGATTTTAAAATAATTTGCTAAAATTTTTTGGGTATATTCTGTATAACAATAGAAGTGTTTTAACCTTCATATTTATCAATCACTGTTTTATCTCAAAATTTAAAGTTCTTTATGTAAGTATAATCACTGTTTTTATAAGCAATTTCATATAACAACTAAGATAAAGTGCTCCAGTTTTAGTAAAAATTAAAATATCTCTTATTCTGAAGGTCACTTCAAAAAGGAATAGCAAAGCAATACATCAAAATTGAAAAATTGAGAATTTGTTTATTTACTATGTGTACAAAACTGGGCCCGTTTATGCAATATTTTGTCAATTTTTACCCATTTTTTTCCATTTTAGTAGTAATAATTTATTTTTCAATTCTTAATTTTAAACTTTTTTTCTTAAAATGTACTAAATAAATCTAAAAACCGCAAAAAAAATCTCCATATATCCATTATTTAAAAAAAAAAGTTGTAGCAAGTAGTCGGATAACTTAACTCTTCCCAAAGTTCTGCAATGTTTGTGTATTTCCAAAACAATTGCACATAAAAGAAATGTGTGTTTCTCTTTAAATACTAACCATAACTAAGATAAATATTGAAACTGATAGATCGTGACACTCAAAGAGAGTATAATACTGTATTCATTCGGATAAAATGTCAAATTAAAAAAGAAAATGTTTACAGAGAAGAAAAATTCTTGTACAATTTCAGTGTAGTTCTTTCCTGAAGAGTCAACACCCAAGTTTCTTTCAGGGGTTGTGCAGTCCAGCGTAATTACTTGGGGCAAATAGAAAACGCCCTACCGTAGCCCTGACATTTCGATGACTATCAGCCAAACCTAAATTATCTTCAGTTATCTCTTAAGCAACACGGCAAACAAGTTTGTCTATGCCAAGAAGAAGTTAAGAATCCTCAATTAGCTGGAAGGAAACATTAGTGTTCAGTAAATTAAGTAAAGTGTTGCCAATGGTGTAGTTCTTTAAGTCTTTGTCTTACATTTGTGTTAAGCCATCCGCATTGGAAACTAGTACAGATAGATACATTTTGAATAAATAAGATGAAATCCTGTTTTAAGTCAGAGAATATAGTATTTTTAAACAAAATTTGACCAAAAAATTGATATTTAGGTATTTAACTAAGCGAACTGTTTAAATGTATTTAATTTTTTTTGTATCAATGTTAGTAAATCTAATTTAAAATTTTTACGATTAATATAATCAAAAAATATATATTGAGGAATATTTAAGGAATGAACTGTTAAAACCCATCTATATAACATTCAATAATAATTTTTAAGATGAAATAAACTTAATAAAATATATTTGATATATGCTTTAAAAATACACATCATAACGAATCTTATTAAATAATAAGATATACTCTCATGTCCATAAATTAAGGATAATGAAGTTCAGGCAAAGAAAGAGACAAAAGCAAAACAAATTTGACTTATTTGTAAAGTCTATTTATTAAACAAAAGGTAAAAAGCAAAAAAGATGCTATATGTTTGACATAATTAATACAAATTTCGATTTTTACTCCCTGGAGCAAATTTCAAAAAAGAACCTAATTACAAAAAACAGTATAACATGGTTAATATGATGGTTAATACAGAGTATGTCTCCCGGACGATGCAATACAGGCCTTACAACGCCTAGGCACGCTGAGTATCAAATTATCAATCAGATCTTGGGGAATATTACACCACTCATCAAGCAATGCCCTCCGAAGTAATGGTAGACAGGTGGGAGGGGGTTGACGGGCTGCAGTTCGTCGGCCAAGCATATCCCACACATGCCCTATTGGATTCAAGTCCGGTGAGTATGCTGGCCAATCCATATGGGTTATATCGTCCGGTTGAAAGCATTCTACATTGTTTGCACGGTGAGGACGGGCGTTGTCATCCATAAAAAGAAATTCAGCACCCATGGCGCCTCGAAACAAACGTACATGTTGTTCCAGAGTGACATAATGATAGATGTGGCCTGTCATCGTTACACTCTGAACATGCAGGTCAGTTCTGGTACCAAGAATAATTCCTCCCCAAACGAGAAATCCTGCACCACCGCAACGGTGTCGTTCGATGGTGTTCTCTTAGTGGTAATGGGTACCTGGCACTCTCCATATTAAAGTCCAGTGAGAATCAGACTGCAAACTAAACCTGGACTCGTCAGAGAAAACATCACACAAGACCACTGTTGTGGTGCCCACAATGCATGCTCTCTACTCCAGGTTAATCGCAGGCGACAGCGAGTTGCGGTTAGTGAAACACGTCTGACAGGCCTACGAGCATATAGACCAATGTGCCCTAAGCGTCTGTACGCGGTCTGCTTGAAACTGTCGTACCGGTAGCTGAAGAGAGCTGACGAGACAGGTCTGATGCTGTGCTCCGTCTGTTTCTTTTGGCAGTAACTGCCAAATATACTGGTCCTCATTCGGCGTTGTAACTCGAGGGTGACCTGTGCTGTAACATCTTCTCACATTACCATCATCTTGGAATCGTTTCCAAAGCCTGGAGATGACACTCTGGGCAAATCCAAGTTCCTCGGATACTTCCAGCTGGGTACGTCCACATTCCAGTCATCCAATAATTCTACCACGTAAAAAATCATCCAAATGCTTCCTATGTGCCATAACAATGCCAGTATTGCACTGAAAGGCTTTTAAAGCGCTTGTGAACAATTTTACTTCTTTGCCACCATTAATTATACACCCCTCTCTTACACTCTCGTCATTGTGGCGTACTATCCACGCCATCTGGTGGTTTACTGTAAATTGCATTTTCTTCTTCAAGATGTGTGTGATAATTTTACAGGTGAAATTTTTATTCTTGAGTACAAATTCTGTGTGATTCTGAGTTATCCTTAATTTATGGACATGAGTGTAAGTAATAAAAAATACTTCAAAATCATAAGAGAATCTCTCTCAACTATCGTATTCAATTTTGTAATGGATAGAAAAGGAATTAGGATTAAATACATTTAAATACATTTTGTACGATTTTTTAGCACCATGTACTGTAAAATTCTGTACAATTGTATAATTTTGTATAGTTTCATTGTATAATTGTATAATTTTGTAAAATTGCATTGTATAATGTAAAAACCAACTTTTTAGTACTTTCAAAAGTAATTTAGTATTATATAATAAATAATTAGCTTGGCAAAGCAGTATTTGTCTAATATTAATCGCACCTAACCTCTTTAGCGGTCAATTTTTTTGTTCAAAATGTTCGAAAAAGGCACATTTTTATTGCATATAAATAAGCATAATATTTAACGAAATGCAAAAATGCAAGAGTTTTACTATAATTTTTTAAGTTTAAAGTTTTCTCATTATTTTTACATAATTATGGAACACAAAAATCCTTAAATGTTTGCTTTTTATAAGTACACTCTGCAAAACTATGAAGAATGTCTCATAAGTCTTAAAATAATTTCCTTATACTTAACAAAAAAAATTCATGCTCATACCTCTTTTTCAAACAGTTGAGGATATCAACTTAATATATATATATATATATATATATATATATATATATATATATATATATATATATATATAATATATATATAATATAAATATAAAAAAATTCAATATATAATTATATACATATACATACACATATATATAAATTTATACATATATATACATATATGGGAAAATGACTACAACCTAAGGATGATAAATGCTTTATTTAACAAGATGAAGGATGAAATATCTAAATTATACTAAACAGCAAAGGAGGACGTCTTTCTCCTACGTCTAAAGCTTAGCGTCCCTAACGTCCGTCTGCATATTTTCCCGTGTGTCCTTTAGTCGGACATTCCTGACGGGGTGTGACGTCAGTGTGGACTGATCCACCCTAAGTACAGGGGAAGGGGTTGTCCATTGCACATAACCAACCCTACATCGGCCATCATGACCGGGAAGGCGACCTCATCTGATTATATACAATGATAAAATGGTACAGATACGTAGTAATGAAATATTAAAAATGTGCACAGTTACACAGTAGATGAAAGAATTATACACAACACAAAATATCATCAAAGAAAAAGTACAAAAATACTGAAAAATGAACAAATTTAAAGTAATATTTCATAAATAGAAAAAATTTCATACATTACCACTGGGGTAAAACAAATTATGTTAACGATACAAATCAGATCAAGGCTAAAATAAGAATCTGGAATAAGGAACAGGAACATATTGAAGCAAGATCCTCCTACTTCTAAACACTTAAATTTGTACTAAACTGAAATAAGAAAATGTTAGAGTCATTCAATAAAAATGGAATCAAAAATAAATAAATAGATAAAAAGTCTGTTGTTAATGTCCATAACGAAAGTTTTTCACAGGAAGAAAAATTGTGAACAGTTTTTAATGGAGAAATCAAGTAGAATTAGTTTGGCTTGGCCAGAGTTTCATGAATTCTGCACAAGTAGACGTTTTTGATGGTCCGTCGACAAAATCACACTTTTCTACGTCATAAGTGTCATTGTGCTTGACTTTTGTAACTTTGTATGGTCCGAGGTATTTTGCTTAAGTTTCAAGCCTGGACCAAACTGAGTGCGTTTAATTGCTACTAGGTCATGTAGTTGATATTTATGAGCTTGTCTGCGCCGGAGATTATACGTGCGGCGATTTTCTCATCTTGAACTTTGTAGATTTGCTTTTTGGCATCTTGACGGAGAGCATCATGTTGTTCTCTTGGAATTGAGCTGTAATATCATCGTTAAGAAGTTCGACAATCTCAATGTCCTGGCAAGACTTCATCTTGGTGCCGAAAAGGAGCTCAAATAGAGTCATCTTGATGCTTCCTTGAAAAGTTGAGTTCAGGATTTCTTGCAGGTGGGGTACGTGAGAGTACCATTTCTCAGGATTGTCGACAGAAAGTTTTGACGGCACAGCAATGATGGTGGAATTTTGTTTTTCAATTTGGCCATTTGGTCTTAGGAGACCAGTTGTAATGGAGATATGAAGGATGTTTTGCTTTTTACAGTAATCTTCAAATGCGGAGGAAGCAAATGCGGATCCTTTATCAGTGATAATCCTAGCGGGGTTTCCGAAGACATGTCTTTGGTTTTCTTATCGATTTATGACTTCTGCAGCGTCCGTAGATCTAGTGGGATACAGCCATGTAAATTTACTGAATGCGTCATTCACTGCAAAAACATGCTTATATTTCTTAGAAGTTGTCGCTAGGGGACCCAAATGATCTAGATGAAATGTATGGAGTGGTAAATCGTTTTTTTTTCTATCGGGTTAAGCGTGCCATCTTGTTTACCACGTTTCCAGTTTGTGAGAATGCATGTAACACAGTTTTGAATGCATTTTTCAACTTTGTCTTTAAATCGTGGGATGTAAAAGTCTTTGCTAACTAAATCTTGTGTGCGTAGAACAGCAAAATGGCGACGTTCATGTGCAGTTTTAATGATGTTAGCCTGCATTTCGTCAGGTACCACTAGTAAATCGGTGCCATTGACTGTTTTGTAAAGAAGTTTGTTTTTTACGATATAGTTATCATGCAGCGCTGTTTCTAGAAGCGTCTTTATCGCTGATATTTGGTCATCAGCCTGTTTTGCTTTGAGAAATTGAAGATGGACACTATTTTGGATTAGCATACAATGTGGAGGTCGACTGAGAGCATCCACATGAGCCATCTTTGAACCTGTACGGTGTCCTATTGTATAGTTAAAGTCTTGGAGATAAAGTGCCCATCTGGCTATCCTGGGTTTAAGCTCTTTTTACTTAGTGTTTTGACGAGGGCGTCACAGTCAGTAATAATTATGAATGATGTTCCTAGTACATAGATGCGAAACTTTTTAAGTGCTTCGACCACTGCAAGGACTTCTAGTTCAAAACTAGTGTACTTTCTTTCATGGTCTGATGTCTTTTTTGACATTTAGAATACAGGGTGAAACTGGTTGTCGTATATGGATTTTTGGAGTAGGACTGCACCCAAACCATCGATTGACGCGTCAGTGTGAATCTCAGTGGGAGAATTTTGGTTACAAATACTTAAAACGGGTTGTTGGGAAAGTAAGTATTTAATTTTTGAAAAATGCTGTCTGTTCAGCATAAAATTGGAAAAGGGAGTCTTTACGAAGGAGGTCACTCAAAGGTTTTGCTATGATCGAATATGAGGGTAAAAACTTTCTAAAATAGCCAGTAAGACCAAGAAATCGGCGAACGTCTTTAGTATTTTTAAGATCAGGATAATTAATAACAGCTTTAGTTTTTCAAGGGGAAGGAAACAATCTACCGTTTTCTATAATATGGCCAAAAAACTCAATTGTATTATGTAAAAATTGACATCTTTTAAAATTTATTTCAAGTCCGTAATCACAAGATACCTGTAGAACAATTTTTAGATATTCAAGGGCTTGGGACTCATTAGCAGCGGGAATAACGATATCATCCATATATGGGAGAACAATACTTTTCGAAATCAGATGTTGGAAAATAGCATTTATGTACCACATAAAGGTGGAAGGACAAGTACTTAGCCCAAAAGGCATTCGTTTAAATTTATACTGACCATTGTGAGTAACAAAACTAATAAATTTACGGCTCCTTTCAGTTACCGCGACATGGAAAAATCCATTTTTTAGATCTAGAGCAGTAAATATTTCAGCATTTTAGAGACAATTTAAAATATCGTCAATTAAAGGAAGAGGATAGTTATCTTTAATAAGTTTGCGATTTAAGCGTCTATAATCAATGCAAACTCTTGATTTCCCGTCTTTTTTCTTTACTACCACAACTTGACTAGCGTAAGGGGATGAACACGGCTCAACAATTCCATTTTTAACCCATTCATCAACTTGAGCGTCCACTATATCTCGTTCAGCAAATGGCAAACGTCGGGGCTTATGAAATATCGGTTCATCGTCGGTGAGAGCGATATCAAGCTCAATGTTTACAGTTTTTGTTTTTTTAGGCGTGTATGTCGATAGCAGTTGTTCGACTTCAGCTCGATTATGTTGAGAATCATTTGGACCGATATCAAATGTGGGTGAACCGTCAGAAATCGTCATAATAAAATTTTCATTTGCATTATCAGAAGGCCTTAAAATTTGTGCAAATTTTACGCCTGTAGGCGATATATTTAGAGGTGCTTGTTTAATTACGTCACAACCGATTATAAGGTCATAATTTGTACAAGAATTTGGTACAGCAGAAATAGTAACAGGAAAAATTTGATCATCGATAGTAATTTCAGAATCAAAAGTTCCTATCACATTAATTCGCGAAAAACCAAATCCTGTTAATAATGTGTTGGTTTGTTTCAGTGGCGGTGCATCTATATTTATGTAAGTAGAATTTTTTAATAGTGTTAAATTGCTGCCTGTGTCTACTAACCATTAAGTTTACGGCCAATGATTGTTACGTCTTTAAACATATTAATAGGAGAAGGCAATTCATGCACATCATTTACACCAGAAGGTGGTGTAGAAGTGTTATTTAAATTAGCTCGTCGGCATTCAAATGATTTGTGACCATAAAAATAACATGAGAGGCATCTGGGGCCCCGTGAATGATTAGGACAAGACTTGGATAGGTGACCTATATCATTACAATTAAAACAACTTTGGGGATTTTAGCTGCGTCAGAAACGTTAAATTTTGTGGGTTTTCTTTGGAAGCTTTGTTGTTTAAAATCGCGTCCTCGGCTTTCATATGAATGACGAAAATTCGGTGAATTAGAGTTATGTATTCCCATGTTTTTAATGACAGTTTCATAGGTACGTAATTTCTGCTTGAATTCGGAAAATGAGGTTACACCATAGAGGATTATTTTATCTGTGAACGAGACCCATCAATTCCATTAATGACGTAATGGATAATTGATGCTTCGTCAATTTTTGAATCATATCTATTTGCTAATTCAAGCATGGAATTAAAATATTGCATTAAAGTATCGGTTTTATACATTTTTCTTTTTTCTAATTCGCGGTGAATTTCTATGGAAGTAACTGAATCCAAAAATTCTTCAATTAAAGCTTTTTTGAATGATTCGTATGTATTTAAATTTCTTTGTGGAAAAAGAAACGATTTAGCAGTTCCACAAACTAGACGTTTCGCGAAAATTAATTTTTGAGAGGAACTGATAGCTGGGAATAAATCAAAATTTTCTTCAACATCGCGAAAGAAACTATTTACAGAATAAAAATCTTCCCCGGTAAATTTTCTACTAGTCGCCGAAATATCCCGCAATAAAGTCCAAAACTGGGTATTCATCTCTGTAAGGGAAGCATCGTTTGAATAGGGAGGAAAAGTATTTTGTGTACAAAGAGATGAAACGTTTTGATGTGCCGGCATGAAAGAACAACCTTGAAGGCTGGGTAGGGGTGCATTGCTGAATGGATGTTGAAAAGGGGAGTGCTGGTCTGTCCCTTCCGATGAAAAATTCCTGTCTAACGGGATTCGTTTTTGAAACGTGGTTTTGAAACTACGTTTTCGCTTTCAGAAAAGGATGTCTCTGAATTATTTAATGTTAGTTGGAATTCATCTAAGTTCGTCAAAGCTTTAAATATACTATTGCATAAATTTTGCTCATTTGTTTCTACGTCTAAATGCAATAAATTAGCGACTGAGAGGAAATCAGACAATGAGAATTCGGTTAAAATTTTTTCTTTGTGCTCTTCAACTCTAAACTCTTTAGGGAATGTAGAAAAATTTCTTATTTTATTTCGCGAAGAATGGTCAAATTCGGTGAATCCTAATATAAAGTTTAATGTTTTTACAGCACGAGTTGTACCACATTTCAACGAATTTGCAATTATAGGAATATCGCCTAATTTAATATTTTTACAGGACATCTTAATATACAAAATTAATCACTTTGAAAATTTATAGATGGTGCAAGGTTGTAATCGAAATTTTCCTATCACACTCTGAGTTAAAACTACTAAATACAGTAATTTTAAAGCCAAATTAAACAAACAAAAAAATACGTTTAATTAAATTTTGCCTACCTGGGGTTGGGGAGCAGTCCGTACAATAAATCCAAAACCAGTTGAGGCACTATAGGAATCCAAGAAAAAGAAAGTCCAACAGCAACAAGTCGTTTTTACGCTTTTTGCAATGTAGCGTCCACTAAAGAAAAATATTAACGCGTCTTAAAAATTTTCTCTCGTCTAGAGGAGATTTTTCTTAATATGCAAGAGAAAGGTCGAGCCCCCAAAATATGGAAAAATGACTACAACCTAAGGATGATAAATGCTTTATTTAACAAGATGAAGGATGAAATATCTAAATTATACTAAACAGCAAAGGAGGACGTCTTCTCCTACGTCTAAAGCTTAGCGTCTCTAACGTCCGTCTGCATATTTACCCGTGTATCCTTTAGTCGGACATTCCTGACGGGGTGTGACGTCAGTGTGGACTGATCCACCCTAAGTACAGGGGGAGGGGTTGTCCATTGCACATATCCAACCCTACACATATACACAAATATATAAACGAAAATATAAAAATAAACATATAGTTATATACCTAAGATAACTAAAATTAGGAAGAACGCACAGTAGTATAATGACAAACTCTTGGCCTTAGGAACCAGGATTGCAGGTTTAAACAAGTTTTGCGGCCAGCCACCTTCACCTGTAATTTGTCATACTATGTACCAAGAGGAAAGGAAAGAATTATATATGTAGAATTTAAATATTAAAAAATCATTAAACTAAATAACATATGAACAAAAACATAAACTACTAATTTGGAGTGTAAACGATGGCCATATATATATATATATTATATATATATATAATATATATATATTGATGGGAGGCCAGAACAGATTTATTCAGCAGACCTCAAAATTTCAAAGTCAGTTTTTTGGAAATCGTTTTTCTTTTCCCATCACTGAGGGGTTGAATTCCTCAGCGAGGGAGTGCCAGCATTCCCACGCCTGGGGATCATTGCACTCATAAATATTGGGGTGCGTCATCAGATTTTCCTGCGCTTCTAAAAGGCATTGAACCTTGTGCAGTAACTCTGCGCTGGTTCTGGACCAATCAGAGGCAATTAAGTGGACAAGGCAAATAGTCCGCTCTAGGATTTTCGAGTAAAAAAGTCACAGAATAAAACGGGATGCACCCCCGATTTTGACTCACAGAGACAGACTGAACAGATCCCAGACCTTGAGAATCTAGACTCCACGGGACTCCAGGCAGCAACCATGTCCCTACCCCATCCCAACTCATCTCTCTCTCTCAAAGCTAAGTTAAAATTTAATCTTGTTGTGAAGTAAATTCATAGTTACTTAAATATGTTATTCAATAAAATTAATTGTTACCACTATACGATCGGACTATTCATTTAGTGTAATGTTAATTTTTCAATAGAACTTAACTAATTTTAACATAAGTCATGATGCGATGTTAACTTAAGAACCTGGAAAGTTAAGAAATTAGTATTTTTGGTTAAAGAAATAAAAATAATTATTTAAGTTATCATTAGCGTCGCATCATATTGGTACCGTGACCAGTCGTCGGAATTTTTTTTTTCATAAAAAGAGGTGATGGGTCACCGAATATCAATCCTTCTTCATCTGTTAAACATGTAAAAAAAATTTATTGTGTGCTATTGTGTTTTGATTGTATCTATTACTCGAATTTTCTACTTGTGAAATTTTTTTCTTGTAGTTTTTTTTCGGAGAGAGAGAAAAGGAAAAAGGAAAGGTGAAAGATGTCACAGGTACTGGTGCTCTTTCTTTTTTCTTTTATATTGATGTGATTTTTTTTCCATGCATGTATTTACGCGAAAGTCGATTGGTTAAAAGTTTTATTTAATTTTCTGAGTTTATGAATTTTCTCTTACCCTGCACGAGTGCTTGAATTCAGTTTTTTTAGTGGGAATTTAATTGTTTTCGTTACAATTTAATCTCGTTAGAAATTTTGTTTTAATTTTTTTAAACATGCCACGTACACGACAATCAGACCCCCTTTTGACGCAGACGGCGTCTGAGAAATTTAATCTAATTGATTTGATCCCAATGTATGACGGAGGTGAATCGTTGGGAATACGTAGGTTCCTGGAAAAAATAAATGATGTTGCGAATTTAGGCAAGTGGTCTAACGTCGAGAAAGTTACTATTCTGAAACTAAAATTAGCGGGAATAGCTGAGGAATTTTTTTTATCCGACCCAACCCACAGTCATTTAACAGAGTACAACGATATCGCTAGAGTTCTTATTACTAGATTCGAGAAGGCCGTCCCTCTATCCACACGTCTCCAGTTATTTTCATCATGCATTCAGGGTTTTTCTGAGAGCGTGCAAGAATTCGCAGCACGCATCAACAAACTAGGAACACAGATATTTCATTCAAGTGATACGGCTCAAAACACCGCGGTGATGAACGCTAACGATCAATTGCTACAATCGCGTTTTATAAGTGGTTTGAGAAGCGATATTCGTAGATTCGTTTTGGCACGAGATCCCATCAATCTCGAAGAATCAATTACCGCGGCATTGATTGAGGAACAGAACGTCAAACTGAACCAAATCGCAAATGACGAGAGATCTGGTTTGTCGCCCTCACAAACGGAAACTTCGGTCATTTCGGCATTGACAAACAAATTACAGGAAATCAATTTAAGGGTCGAGCGTTTACAGGAAGCGAGCTCAGTTACGGTTCGCAAAACAGGTGGGGACATTTTTCGCAGAAGAGAGACTGTTTTCAAATGTTTTTATTGTGGTTTTCAAGGACATAGGCAAGCGGAGTGTCGAAAAAAGAGGATGGAAGAATGTAGAGCCAATTACCAGCCCCCCGGAGAGACGCCGCGAGCGAATTTTCTGTTTTCCGTCACCCAAGCACTCAATCTTCCGACCGGCGACATGTCCATTTCCAAGAATCGGCTTTTCGCGATAATTACGCAGCCCCAGGCATTCGGTGAGCGGGTCACAAACTAGGGATAGAGATGGTTTCCGACGCAATACTAGAAACGACAATTTAAACTTCCGCGGAGAACGCCGATTTTAGATTTTATACAATTGGTAGAAAAACGGCTTTCTCCTATTAAATCTAGAGATAATATTTTTGATCTACCAATAATAAACGCTAGTATGCAGGATGACAGATTTAGAATTTTAATTGACACAGGTGCGTCCGTTTCATTAATGTCTAATTCTTTTTTCACTAAAATAAAAAACGAAAACTTTAAGGAATTCAATGTTTCAATTCAAATTAAAGCAGTAAGTGGAGATACGGTAGAAATTATCGGTTGTTATGAAGTAAAATTGTTATTGGGGGAATTTCAATTTCAGCATATTTTTTTTATAACTAAGCAAGAGATTAACGAGAATTATTGCGCTATTTTGGGATACGATTTTCTGAAATTATGGAATGCAGTCTTAGATATGGGTAGAAACCGTTTATTAATTAATAAATTTTCAATTCCGCTTATCCATTATTCGCTCCCTCAGCGTGTCGTTCAGAGTAACTTTATCCATGGATTTTTAAAACACAAAACGTGTGTGGGTCCCCATTCGGTCACAAATGTTCGTATCCACCTATCAACATTACCTAATTCTACGTCTTCTGCTACTATTCAGAGTTCAGCAAAGTTAAAAACTAAAAACATCCACCTAACTAATTCGCAAATTAATATTGATCCACAAACAAATGACACCATTCTAAAAATTAGAAATGATTCTGATAACATAATCACCCTTAACAAAAACATGAAAATAATTACTGTCAATCATTACGAAGATTTTTCTTCTGATTTTCCCGTTTCTCAAGATATTCTACCCCCACTCACGGAGAAGGATTTTAACCTTTCAGGTTTAGACAGCAAAATAAAAAATAGATTATTTCAACTTTTAATTTCGCACAAAAGTGCTTTCGCTCGCTCTACGGTAGAATTATCTGCAGCCGCTACTTAGCATCATAGAATCAGTCTGCAGCATGACTATCCCATTAAATGCCCGATTTAAAATATTCCATTTAGTTTAAGAAACGAATTTCGACGACAGATAGCAGATTTAGAGAAGGCAGGGATTATTTCGAAATCTAATTCTCAATACAATACTCCGGCCTTGTTTGTCAAGCAAAAAGAAAAATGGCGCCTTGTTTTAGATTTTCGGAAACTGAACGAAATAACTTTGACTCAAGACTTCGTTATTCCAACATTGGACGACATTTTGCACGAAATTTCGGTTTCAAACTATTTTTCGGCTTTAGACATGAAGTCAGCATTTAATCAAATTCCACTTCACTTTGCAGACAGGCATAAGACGGCATTCTCTACTTCAGACGGTGACAAATATGAATTTAATAGACTTTGTTTCGGTTTAAAAAACTCGCCTAAGGCTTTTCAATCAATTGCACATGAAGTTTTGGCAGATTTATTACACAACGGAGCTTTGGTTTATATAGACGACATTATTTTATTTGCTAAAACTATAGATGAACATTTTAAATTATTGGGTAAGGTTTTTGAACACTTTGAAAGAATTCACTTAAAATTTAATCCGAGTAAATGTCAATTTTTAACAAAGAGTTGTAAATTTTTGGGGTTTGTAGTAACGCCGGAATGTATCCTTATAGATAAAGATAAGTCCGTTTCAATTAACGAGTTTCCAGTTCCAACGGATCAAAAGCAAATTAAATCTTTCTTAGAGTGTTGTAATTTTTATAGAAGATATATTAAAAATTTCGCAAAACGAGCACTTCCATTCACGAATCTTTTGAGAAAAGACACTCCATTTGAGTGGACATCTGAAACGCAGGAGGCATTCGATGATATTAAGAAAGCCATATTGAACCCACCTGTCTTAGCATTACCCGATCCAGATGCAGAATTGCAAATCACGACGGACGCTTCATCTCGTGGCATAGGGGCAGTTTTAGAACAAAAATATCCTAACTCTGAAGTCAAACCTTTATATTTTTTTTCAAAGAAATTAAATCCCTCACAATCTAAATATAAAGCAACGGTTTTGGAGTTCTTCGCGATATATACAGCATTAAATTTTTTTAGACCTTTCTTGTTGGGTAGAAAATTTAAGGTTTTTACTGATCATAAACCTCTTGCAGGATTTCTCTCTAATAAAAATCCCTCTTCTAAAATTTTGCGTTGGAAATTGGCTCTGGAAGAATTTAATTACGATATACAGTACATCAGGGGTTCCTTAAATTAGGTCGTAGATCATCTTTCCCGTTGTATTAACAACATCACAATAGCTTTACCTGACTCTAAAGATCTTATTAAAATGCAACATGAAGATCCTGTTTTAAGTCCTATTATACAAAAAATTGATCAAAATGACGTGAGCCCACAAGTCAGCAACTATTTTATTAATGGGGAAGGTTTGTTATGTCATTTGTCCAAGTGCCCCTCCAGATCACCCAGGTCTAACACCACTAGAAAACAAGTTTGCATTCCACATTGTCTTAAAGCTAGAATTCTCGAATATGTCCATTCAGAATATGGAGGGCATCTTAAATTTTTAAAAACATATCATCGACTCAGCGAAAACTTCTTTTGGCAGAATATGTACAAAGATACTAAAAATTTTGTTCGTTCTTGCACTGTATGTTTATCTCGAAAAAACGCTTTCAAAATTCCGCCAGCCCCTCATCAGCCAGTAGAACAAAGTCAAGAACCGGGAGAAACGTGTCATATTGATATTTTCGATCCTCTAAAAACCACGCCTAAAGGTATTAGCTATGTTTTATCTATGATAGATGTATTCACAAAATACATTCATATTGTTCCACTTCCTGATATTAAGTCGAGTACGATTTCTAAAGCTTTCTTCGATAATTACATTGTTCACAGGGGTTGCCCACATAAATTAGTTGTAGATAATGCTACATATTTCAAGAGTTCTGAGTTTGTTGAATTTTGCAGAGTGATGGGCATTCATAAAAAACACATATCAAGTTATTCCGCTCACGTCAACGGGAGGGTAAAGAAACCCAATCAATCGCTAGCCAATATCCTGGCATCAATTTCGCAAAACACAAATGACTGGGATGAGCAACTCCCGCACACCATGTTAGCATTAAACTCAGCGATTCATGAAGCTACATACACATCGCCTTTCTTCCTAGAACATGGCAGGGATATTCGATTATCTTACACTTACGAGAAAAACTCCGACACACCACAAAATAAGTATGAATATGTCGAGAAACTTTTACCGTCTTTGGGGAGTAAATTTTTAATAAAGTTTTAAATAATCTAAAAGATCAGGAGGCATCGCATGTCGATTTGAGTACGAGAGCGACAAAGCAACATCATTATGATTACAAAATCGGGTCTTTGTGTTTCGTTAAGACGCCTAATATTAAATCTAATTTATCTCCAAAACTCAGACCTAAGTTTGAAGGTCCTTACAGAGTAATAGAGCGTTTTTCTAATGTCAATTATAGGGTTCAACATGTAGAGCAATTGAGGAAGAGATTTAACACACATGTCAATCGGATGATTCCATTTATTAAGAGATTCTCATATTTGCACTTAAATAATTTAGATGATTTGCAACCAGACGAGACGGAGGTTAAGGGTATTGTTCCAAGTCCACGGTATAACTTAAGGGCTCGTGCAGGCAATTCGGCTCATTAATGCACTTACCACGCTAAAAAATTTTTGAAAGAAACTGAAATTTTTTTTACTATTTTTACGCTTCGTCAAATTCGAGAGCACACATATGGAATGGTACCTGTCTCATTGTTGTACCTTGTTTTATGTCATGTTTGATGTTTTAGTGAGATAAAATTTTGTACTTAGTTATTTAATGAATTCTAGCTCAATTTTTTTTATGCAATTTGTTTCATGTCTTGATTTGATGCTTAAATGAGATAATGTTGTATGTGGTTAATATCAATTTTAGCTCTAGATAAAATACTTTTGATGCTATGTGTTTTATGACAATATATAAATTTTGTTGTTTATAATAAGATGGATATTTAATTTTGCTATGCAATTCATGTATGCACGTCAATTTTAATTTTATAAATTTTAAGCTTTAATTCATGTTTGCAACAGAAATCCAACTTTGGGGTCTTTGGACACCTGTCATGAAATTTGAATGTCGTTACTATACATACATATTTGACATTTTTCATTTATTAAATAATTTTGTGTTGTGGTTATTATCTAGTATTTTAAATATTATTTTAATACAAAAAGGTTCCTTTATTGAATAAGTTAGTTCATGCTGATTTGATTGTGTATAACTGTGTACTTTTCTTGTTAAATTTTTAGTTTGCATAAAAGATTAATTTTTTTGGTAGCGGTATTTTGTCAGAAGCAATTTTAGTGATAAGTTGTGTTAGTGTATTAATTTTAAGTGTGGCTGTGTATTACTGAATAATGATATCTTTGGAATTTATGCTTGTTAAGATATGGATAGAGGTGGTTGTTTGAATATTTTCCCTAAGAAATTATGTTGAAATTTAACCTTGTTTTGCTCATGTTTTTTTAATTCTGTCATATGATTGCTAATTTTAATTACAAAAATTTTCTAGTGTTTCGGTTAGGTGTTTCAATGCTCATTTAATTTTAGTGTTTGTTTGTTTTGCTATAGATTTGGAATTTTTTTTGTTTGCTTAGGGCTCTAGTTAAATTGTGGTTTAGTTAAATGAAGGTGCAGTCAAAATAAATTTGTCTCGCTTGTGTGCTAAACTGTACTAGGAATTGAATGTTTTGGCTGATGTTGATATAGTATTTCTGTTGATTTAGGTTAACTTGTTTTGATTCATCGTAGCGCTTGGGTAGATTATTGGATTGAGTATTAATATTAATAGAATTTTTTTTATGGTTTTGGATTTTAATTGTAGTTTTGCATTGTTATTTGGCAATAAGTTTTTGGTCAGATAATGGTATTGTTAAATTTTATGTTTTGTGTACGCGTAGTTGTGTTAGCTTTGAGTGTGGTATTGACAAAAGAAAAGAATTTTGATTTAGTATTGTTTGTTCTAGATATTGAGTTTGATAAATTTTTTTTGTTTGAAGATAATCAGGTGTGCATTTTAGTGTGTTCTATTTTTTTCCCGTTTAATTGATTCGAGTGTATATTGTCATATGGAGTTCGTGTTTCGTTGCTAGTTAACAATTTTTTGTTCGTGTATTGGAGCGGTTCAGTTAATTGATTGTGCTTACTATTCTCGTTATGGAGATTCTGTGTTGTTGCTGTTTCAAGTGGTAGTCGATATGGTGTTGTTAAATTTGGAGAAACCCCCTCGTGCTAGCCGCTGTCCATTTCATTCTGGTGAACTCTTCTCGGAGAATTTTCGTCGGCACTTCCACCCCCCGCGAGAGCCACGGTCCAGGGGTGGAATTTTGGATGTCGGTTCTCTCGGCGCCTTAGGAGGAATTTTCCCCTTCGCACCCCCTGCTGTCGCAACCAAGATCAGAAACTCAGCATCTCCTTTTCTATGGGGTCTTCGTTTCCCCCCCCCTTGTTGCTTCCTGTTGTTACTTTCTCTCGTTGGTGCTCGATGCTAAAATTGTTTTTTTTTCCCTAGACGCAATAGCCTTTCTTTCGTACTATTTAGTTTTGTTGTTTTAGATTTTGAGTTGCTAATTTTTTTTAGGTTTGAAACTGCTGAATATCGGGTGTGAATTTTTTTTTGTTTTACTAATTTTTGAATGAGTTGGATAAGTTGAGTTCAGGATTTTGTGAAATATTTGAGAAAGTTATTCGAAGGAGATAGATAAATTTTAAACTGATGAATTTGTTGAATAATTGGGAAAGTTTTTTTATGGAGATAGATAAGTTTGCGTTCAAAAGTATGTGGTAAATTCGAGAGTTGTTTGATATGGAAATGGAAGATTGAGTTGTAATAATTATACGGTATATTTGAGAAAGTTTTTTTGATGTAGAGAAGGTTATTTTGAGTTAAGGATTTTGAGCAATGGAAAATTGAGTTGTAATAATTATACGGTATATTTGAGATAGTTGTTTTGATGTAGAGAAGGTAATTGAGTTAAGGAATTTGTACGATTTCGAGTAAATAAGTTGACGAACATAGATAAGTTGAATTAATGATTGTGTGGTATATTTAAGAACATTTTGAGATGAATCTAGGAAAGTTTGAGTTGAAGATTATGTGAGATTTTGTGTAAATAAGCTGATGAGCAAAGATGGGTTTTAGTTAATGGTATTGTGGAAAAGTCGATTAATTATTTGGAAGTTGCAGATAAGTTTAGTTAGTGTTATAGAATGATATTTAAGTTATTAATTCGATGATTTTCGATGAATTGAGTTAACGATATTGTTGTAAATTGAGGATCTTGTTTTTTTTTGGTATATTTGTTGCGCGTATAGTGAAACATTTTGAGTTTTTTTTATTATATAGAATTGATACATTGTATTACATAGAATGTTAAAAAGTTATGTTGATTAGTTAAGTGATATTTTTGGGGGGAATTATGTTTAATTATGTGTAGAGCTTGTAATAATTTTTTTTTGCTTTTTTGTTTTAGTTAAATTACGTTACTCTGTATGTGTCGCCTCATATGTCATGGGTTGCATTATCAATTTTATGTTTATAATTTTTTTTTCTGAAATTTTCAACTGCATCTGTGATTTCTGGAATTCATTTCTCAAATGGAAATTCGAATGTATTGAATGTAGAAGAAATTTTTTTCTCTCTCAATTTTTTTATAGTATTAATCGATATAGTTTTTTTTTCAACAATCGGATTTGCAATTTTTTTTGTCCTGATTTTCATTCTGTTTCTTGTGCTGGAGTTTGCGGCATGCAGCAAATCGTTTGCGCAGGGAATGGCATGTGCAATTTTTTTTTGTTTTTGTAAACATTGGGGGTGCATCCTGATCAAATGCACACTCATGGTTTGCAATTCTAAATTTAATTACAGTAATTTTTTTTTTCTTAATTTCAAATTGTAACCAATGCTTGTAGTGAATTTTTTAAAATTCCTTAGGCTACTAAGCATTCTTAGAGGTTATAATTTTTTTTCACCGTTTACTCTATTCGCTTCAATTTATAGATTTTAATTTGCAAATCTGAATTAATTACATTTAAATTTTTTTTAAACTTTCAATTGTAACCAATGCGTGTAGTGAATTTTTTAAATTTCTTACGCTATTAAGCATTCTCGGAGGTTATATATATAATTTTTTTTCACCTATGCACCCCCATCGTTTCAATTTCTAATTTTTCACTTTAAATTAATTATTTTTACGAAAGATTGTTATCGATGCTCTTAGTGAACCATTGCAATTTCTTATGCTTTGAGTATCTTGAGGGTTAAATTAGTAATTTTTTTGGTGGTCTGAAGTATTTTATTCGATGCTCACATGTGTGGTTATTGTGAGTAGCGCAGCTGTTAGATATGCAATTTTTGAATTTATTATGTGTTACTCGTCTTAATTTTTTATTATTTAGTGGCACACGATTCTTTGTGATTATGCAATTATTTCTATTTGTCATTTTATGTATGTTGTCCTTGTGAATTGTTTGGTGACCCATTCGGCAATTTTTTTAGTACATGAATTTCACTGTAGTTGTTAGTAGTTAATTTGTTTTTCCCTCTCACCGCTAACGGAATTGGGACTTAATTTTTGGAAATTGCTTATAATTTTTTTAAAATTTTTTATTTTAAGTTATAAGAGAGTGGGAGGTTTGTGCTTAGAGTCTACGGCGGAAGTCAAATGGTGTCAAGTTTTTCTTGTCCACACTGGTTTTGGTTTCATGACTAATATGGTTTCCCTGGGAGACAAAATTTTCTTCTATTGCAGTTTACATGGAACAATTTTATTCCGCATTTGCCGGAGTCTACAGGAACAAGGACATCTTCCCTCATCGCGGACGGGCTGCAGACTTCTTTGGAGGTGTTGTACCGCCGGAGCGCCTAACATTCTTTGCAGTGTCGATGCATCAGCTACTTCTTCTGGTCGACACACACATATGATCGCCGAACTCTCTTCTCGTGATGGAACAATTTTTTTTGCTGGTTGTAATTTTTTTGTGTGTTGTGTATTTGAGAGAGGGGAGGAGTGATGGGAGGCCAGAACAGATTTATTCAGCAGACCTCAAAATTTCAAAGTCAGTTTTTTGGAATTCGTTTTTCTTTTCCCATCACTGAAGGGTTGAATTCCTCAGCGAGGGAGTGCCAGCATTCCCACGCCTGGGGGGATCATTGCACTCATAAATATTGGGGTGTGTCATCAGATTTTCCCGCGCTTCTAAAAGGCATTGAACCTTGTGCGGTAACTCTGCGCTGTTTCTGGACCAATCAGAGGCAATTAAGTGGACAAGGCAAATAGTCCGCTCTAGGATTTTCGAGTAAAAAAGTCACAGAATAAAACGGGATGCACCCCCTATTTGGACACACAGAGACAGACTGAACAGATCCCAGACATTGAGAATCTAGACTCCGCGGGACTCCAGGCAGCAACCATGTCCCTACCCCATCCCACCTCATCTCTCTCTCAAAGCTAAGTTAAAATTTAATCTTGTTGTGAAGTAAATTCATAGTTACTTAAATATGTTATTCAATAAAATTAATTGTTACCACTATACGATCGGACTATTCATTTAGTGTAATGTTAATTTGTCAATAGAACTTAACTAATTTTAACTTAAGTCATGATGCGATGTTAACTTAAGAACCTGGAAAGTTAAGAAATTAGTATTTTTGGTTAAAGAAATAAAAAATAATTAAATAAGTTATCATTAGCGTCGCATCAATATACATATATATATATATATATATATATATATATATATATATGTGTGTGTGTGTGTGTGTGTGTATTAAAATTTATATATACATATATGTATATATATATATATATATATATTAAAATTTTATATATATATATATAATATATATATATATATAAATTTTTTATTACTCCTCTCCTTGAAAGATTCATTTTTGTTCTCTTTTCTTAAATTCATTTTACTATATTGTCAGGTTCATCATCCACGTGGTAGAAATAGGCTTAACTTTTCAACTTTGGCTCTACATTTTTTTCCCTATTATGTCGAAAATTTTTGCTGTATGGGGAAGGTTGGATCCATAAAGCCTTGCTAATCTTAAATCACTGGCCTAATTCAGCGAAAGCCTTAGAAATCATAATCTTCAGTTTAGTCCAAAGACTTTTTCCTTCTTAAGCATTTTAGGTTCTATAGAACTTCTTCACTTTTACTTTATTATACTGTGTGTGTGTGTGTGTGTGTGTGTGTGTGTGTGTGTGTGTGTGTGTGTGTGTGTGTGTGTGTGTGTGTGTGTGTGTGTGTGTGTGTGTGTGTGTGTGTGTGTGTGTGTGTGTGTGTGTGTGTGTGTGTGTGTGTGTGTGTGTGTGTGTGTGTGTGTGTGTGTGTGTGTGTGTGTGTGTGTGTGTGTGTGTGTGTGTGTGTGTGTGTGTGTGTGTGTGTGTGTGTGTGTGTGTGTGTGTGTGTGTGTGTGTGTGTGTGTGTGTGTGTGTGTGTGTGTGTGTGTGTGTGTGTGTGTGTGTGTGTGTGTGTGTGTGTGTGTGTGTGTGTGTGTGTGTGTGTGTGTGTGTGTGTGTGTGTGTGTGTATGTGTGTGTGTGTGTGTGTGTGTGTGTGTGTGTGTGTGTGTGTGTGTGTGTGTGTGTGTGTGTGTGTGTACCATTGGAAGCATGGGGTAGTGTTATGTCTTATATTGCAATGAGGACAGAGATGATATCAGCCTTTTTGTGCATCATTCCATTTTCATTTCTTCTCAAGTGACCAATTGCACATTTTGCCTTTCCAAACCCTATTCTTTATCGAATATTTTCAAGGATCTAAATTCCTTCCTTCAATGAAAAATTCTCGTCTTCGCATCAAGGAAAATCCCGAATGAGAAGTACTTTATTACCATGAAGAAACTGCATCTCTTAGAAACTCTAGCACTAATAATCTCTCAATAGAATGTGCAAATAAAAGATAGAAAGAGGAAAATATCAGTGTCCAGACAACGTACGCGTAAACCTGTTGTGGCCAGCTTTCAGTAGCCCGTATGGTGTACGAGCAAACCAGTTAAGGGGTTAAACTACATTCAAAATGCATTCAAATTTCTAAAATTCAACCACGACAGAATACTTAGTCTGTTCAATCCAATTTAAAATATTATATACTTTCTTTTTTTTAAAAAAAAAAGAAATAGTCTTTCGAAATTCTCCATTCTTTTCCTTGGATTACAACCGGTGTTCTAGATTTTGTTACAATCTTTATTTCTCTTGTTTTAATAATACAAGTAAAGCATTTATTTCCTTTACTTTTATGCATTTAATTTGAATACATTCCAACAATGAATCCGGATTCCTAATGCATATATGTAATAATGCTACGCAAAAAGAATCAAAAGAAATACGTAAAATTATATAAAAATTTAATTTATTTCGGGAATATGCTGTGGAGGGGGAAGAAGATATTCGTTGGGTTTTTCCCCATTTTGAAAACAGGAAATTTCAAAAAATAATCAAATATTTATATGAAGCAAAACCGTAAAAGAACTATAATATTAAAAATGAAGAAAAATTTGAGAAAAACATTTTATTATAATAGTTTTTATTTAATATCTTTATTTTAATTTGACTTTAAATCTTTATGAAATGGATCAAGATATTTTAAATAGAAGTCTAATAATGACACAGTTTTAAATATTGATATAAGGCAAGATTAACTATTCATTCAAATAATCTGCAAACGTTTTGAATAGATAATGCTCATATAATTAAAGAACTTCTATGCCATTATGTTTGCATTGTACCATTATTTATTAAAATTATTTGGAATGGGAAGATGAATGTATTTTGTTCAATTGTCTTTTCTCCCGCAGTTTTGGACCCACAGAAATATATTTAAATATATTGTCACCCGTGTCTAAGTTAAAATGCACCAAAGAATGAGGTATAATTATAAAACCAAAATTTTTATTATGATTTGAAATCCCTATATAAATTCTACCTAAACTAACGAAGCTGTCAGATTAATCACTAACTTAAATAGCTTTCATAATTCAAGATAACATTTGGCGACATCTTTTCAGTTGGCGCCATATTCCAATTCGGCGAAACTGGTTGACGTTATAATGTGCAAGCCCCTAAATACTATTTACGTTTAATGAGAAAATAAATGCTACAATGTTTCTTGTAATGCAGAAAATTGGAATGCAAAAGTCAAGTGATAATACAGTAATACCTCGACTTACGTGAACCAGAAGTTACGGGATTTTCATATTTCATCCATTCGTCTTTTGTTTGAGCGCTACACAACTCGATTACTCCCTCTCTACTTGTTATTTAACTAATGATGAAATTCGTAATATAATTGAAGAAGTTGTCTATCATGCAAGGCAAATAAATTTAGAAGGGGATAATGATGACGTTGAAGAGCTGTAGATTCTCATAATCAGGAGCTGACAATTGAAAAGTTCATAGAAATTTACAAACAAGAGCAAGACATTAAAAACTTGAGTCTCAAAAGAAAGTTTAATCAAAAGAATGAATTACGGTTGGGAATTTTACAGAAAGTATTTAAAAAAGTTACAAGTTTTCTAAAATATAAACTTTAACGAAGAGTATTTTTTTATACAAAACCTCTAATTAGTATGTTACGAGGAAATTTTGAAGGAGAAAAACATCTTTGAGCCGGTAGACTATTTTGTAAGATTTTATGAAAACTTCTATAGAGCAAAATAACTTCGGTTTGCGAATTTGTACTAGTGTTTTCTAAGATTTTATTTCACTGTTTACCTCTAAATGATTATTTCTTTCATCTCCGGCTCAAACTAAAATTAAATTTATATGTATTTACATTTGAAATCATACCCCAACTTACGCGGTTATCACTCAGTCTCGCCTGTCGAGTAAGTTCGCGGTATCTGTATTGCGAATTGATGTAATCGAAGATCTTTGCGTGGAATATTGACGCCAACCACTAAAGTTCTTACGTGACAAAAAAATGGATTTAAGAGTAAAATTTCAACTCCAGGATCTTTTATATCACTTAATCACTGTGTTCAAAATTATTAAATCTGTTTCAATGGATCATTGTTAAAATCAACAGAAAACTCAAATAAGAAATTTATCCCAGGTCAATAATTGCACCAGCTCAAAATTATTATTTCATTATCCTGTATAGAAAATAATTTATACTTTAATTTTATACTTAATAAATCGCATTCATTAGTGGATTCTCTATATATATTACTAGCCGTTACCCACCCGCTTCACTGGGTATTTCACGATGTTGTATATATGTATATTGTTTACATATACATTAATTATTGTTATCTAGCATTAAGAATTCGATTGTATTGAAAAATATATTTATAGCTGTTACACTCTCGCCCCTTGATATAGAAAGAACATAAATTATAATATCTAATATTTCTATTTATATCTAAAATAGAAGTAGAAAAAGATTTTTTCGCTCACTTAACCTAATAATCAAGTGGATTTCCACCAAAACAACTTTCAGTGGATCTCTACTCCATAAAATAAACATGCGTGCTAAATTTCAAGTCTAAATCTAACAGAGCAAAAATGGAATTTTTATCATCAACACCTCGTTGACAGCATTCTTAGCGGATTCCAATTCAAAACAGAAGCATGCAAACCAAATTTTATTATTATAGTCTTAGCAGTTCAAAAACGGGAATTTTGTCTATCAATACGCCCCAATAGCTCTCCCCGGTTCCCCCTGGAGTTGATTTCCGTAAAATCCATTCTTAGTGGAACTCTATTCAACTAAAGAAAAGTGCTCAACAAATTTCAAGTAAATGAGTTAAATTCAAAAACAGGAATTTTTCTATAACACGCCTTATTCCCTCACAACCCCCCTCCTTTGGGGGTCCGTTTTCGCAAAAATCTTTGTAAAAGGAACTTTATTCCATGAACGGAACATATCTTCTAATTTTCAAGCAGGTGGTTCTATTAGTTGAAAAGTGGAAATATTTACCTATTACGCCACTTAATCCCCCTCAGTGAGCCTTGGGGATCAATTTTACCCAAAACTATTTTGTAGCGGATCTCTACACCATGAAAGGAATTCGCTTACCAAATTTTAAGACTGTACGTCTAATAGTTTAAAAATGGAAATAATTATCTATAACGCCCCTTAAGCCCCGCAACGTTACTTAGGAAACGATTTTCACAAAACCCATCTTATAGCAGATCTTTACTTAATGAATGGAATCTGCTTACTCAATTTCAAGATTTTACGTCTAATAGTTTAAAAAAGGAGTTAATTGCCTATAACGCCCCTTAATTCTCCACAACGGCACTTGGGGTCGATTTTCACAAAACCCATTCTGTAGGGGATCAGTACTCTATGAAAGGAATCCGCTTACCAAATTTCAAGACTGTACGTCTAATAATTTAAAAATGGAAATAATTATGTATAACGCCCCTTAAGCGCCCTCAACGCCCCTTGGAGGTCGATTTTTGTAAAAATCATTATGTAGGGAATCTCTACTTTATGCAAGAAACCTGTGTACCAAGTTTCACGACTGTACATCTAATAGTTTAGTAATGGAAATAACTATCTATAACGCCCCTTAAACCTCCGTAACGCCCCTTGGGGTTCGAACTTTGCAAAATCCGTTCTTAGCTGACGTTTACTGCATGAAGGGAACCTACCTACAAATTTCAAGTTTGTGGGTTTAATAGTTCTGGAGATATCGTGATTAGTCAGTGAGTCAGTGAATCAGTGAGTCAGTGAGTGAGTGAGTCGCTTTTCTCCTTTATATATATAGATTGCATGTTTCATTGCCGTTGTGATGAGTGAATGTTATCGAAAACCTGCGGTCGCTGATGAAGTAACAGACGCCGAATAATCAGTCATATATTATAATAAAATCACACACACGCACAATATATTTATTAATCTTTCAATTTACTTTCAAGAAATGCCATAAATTGAGGGAATGATTAAATTAATCGCTATCCTGAATTTTTAAGACAAATTTTGCTGACGATCCGCACTATTCAGGCTTGACTGGTGTTTACTTGATGAATCGGAATGAAGATTCTCTTCTTTGAGTATACTTTAGATATTAACTTGGATAAGCTAACTTCTATAGCAGCCAAACGACCAGCGCCTACACTCAATTCGCTAGAGTTTAAATAGCACTTAAATGAAAAACAGTTGACTTAAATGTTTCCCCAGAAGATTAGTCACAGGCGTGGATAGGACCCATCGCATGGTGTTTGCTGCTAATATAAATT
Source organism: Trichonephila clavipes (assembly GCA_019973935.1). Lineage (NCBI taxonomy): Eukaryota > Metazoa > Arthropoda > Arachnida > Araneae > Nephilidae > Trichonephila > Trichonephila clavipes. Next base: position 851,628 of record BMAU01018280.1, read on the forward strand.
CTTAACAATGTTTTTTTAATTAAAAATTGTAATATTTGAAAGTAGGAAAACGAATAAAATGAAAATTCTAAGTTAACCAGAAAAATTATGAAATCAAATCTATTAAATATTCAATAATCTTATTATTGTTGCATAACAGAAAAAAATGCTCCTAATACATAAAATAGTAAATTAAAGAAGTAAAAGTTGGACCAAAGTCCTTTTCGTTGGGATCGTGTGAAAGTAAGAAGAAAAGGTACCAGTTTGGGTGCGTTCTCATCACTTGACCATAATTCAAGATTTTAAAGCAGTGTTTCTCAAACTTTCAATACTGGCGATCCAATTTTCAATAATAATTTTTGTCGCGCCCCCACCCCTGTACAACAATAATGTATTTACTGCAATAAAAATGCAATTTGACGCTAAAGCTACAATGCGATCTCAATTATAAACTGTATAAGTATTAAATTTTGTATATGTTACTTTTAAGTAATATATATTTTAAGAAAATTACTTTTAAAATATATATTACTTACTTATATATACACTCTGTCGCAAAAAAATATATGCACCCAGAAGAAATCAAGCTACAATCACGAAACTCGGCAAGAATGTAGTCTGGTAAGAGATATGCAAATGATTAAAATTTCGAAGCCAATGAGACAAGGCTAAGTGTGCTTTGCGCATATTAGTTGCGCAACTGGGAGAGTTTAAAAGCATGAGTACGAGCGCCGTACGGCTATCCAAACGAATCTGATGATTTTGATAGACGATATTGAGACTTAGGATGCCTCTAAGACGTAAGCGGCGGCAGTACGAGCAGCTGACGGACTTTGATAGGGGCCGTATAATAGGCCTCAGAGAAGCAGGTTGGTCGAATAGACGTATCGGCCGCCACCTCGGTAGGAGCGATATGGTAGTTGCTCGGTGTTGGCAACAGTGGATCCCAGAAGGTAGAGTGTACCGTCGCGGAGGGTCAGGACGTCCCAGGAACACAAATGATCGCGAGGATCGTGCAATCAGAAGAGGGCCACTTCGGCACCAACAATAGCATCGATTCAACGCCACTTACCTCCTTCCAGACATCCAGTGCCATCAAGAGAAACCATAAGGAGACGACTGACCGAAGTTCGCTTGAGGAGCCGACGTCCGCTAAGATATCATAGGCAGTGTCGACTGGATTTTTCTTGGAGTGTGACAGACTGGAGACGTGTCATCTTCAGTGATGAATCCCGATTCAGTCTCAGTGCTGATGACCACCGCACCCGTGTCTGGAGGCGCACCGGCCAGCGGTCCGATCCGGCATTTATTGTCGAGCGGCATACAGCAATTTCACAAGGTGTGACAGTGTGGGGAGCAATTTCTTGGGACACACGATCATCTTTAGTGGTCCTTCAAGGCACTTTGACAGCTCGCAGATACGTGGACGATATTTTAACGCCGATTGTGCTACCCATGCTATCAAGTCACCCAGGTGCCATTTATCAACAATAATGCTCGTCCACATACTGCGCGACTCTCACAACAATGTCTTCAAGGATATGACGTCCTACCATGGCCTGCCAGGTCACCAGATCTTTCGCCAATAGAGCTTGTTGCTGGGAAGGCAACTGCAGCCGTCCCAAGATACAGGAGAATTAACTGCGCAGATGCAAAGACTATGGCAGGATCTTAGGGGGTCATTGATCTAATTGAATCGATGCCACGCCGAATATAGCTGCCAGAGGTGGCTTTACTACTTACTGATTTTTAACCTTTTGCAAGCTGTAACCGCTTAATAAAATGATATTTTGTTCTGAATTTTTAATCATTTGTTTATTTTCATATACACTACATGCATACCAAATTTCGTGAATGTAGCTCAATTTCTTCTGGGTGCATATATTTTTTTGCGACAGAGTGTATTATTATGTTATTTTTTCTCTAATTTTAATTGGAACAGATCGCAAAATGATATATTGAATTAAAGATATATTTCTTTCAGCATCCATTTCTCAAAATACAAATGTCATTAGAAAAATAATCTAGTCTATGTTGCTCTCTATCATATCCATCACATTTGGCATTATCGGGTACGTTTGCGTGAGTCTGGGCAACTTATCGGACGTCTGCGCAAAACATGTAAAAATGCTTTTCCTCGTACAATTTCAGTCAGTTTTGGTCGACTCGATACTTCTATAGCTACCGAATCTACCTTGAATGTACATTTTTTAATCAGCACGTTAATTGTAATTCACGGTAATTAAGTATTTACGGCAGTAGATTAAAACAAAATCATACATACATTTTTAAGTCGTAAGTGAGCATTCGACGATAATAAAGGATCAACAAGTACACAGACGAGCATGGTTTCGAAAATTAAATCAAGGAAATATTCTCAAAAATACTTAAATTTTGGATTTACCACTACTGAAGTAAATGATGGGGAAAAAGGCCCCAGCTCGGTATGTGTTAAAACTTATAAATCTGAAGAACAACATGTGAAAGTTGTTTTTAAAACCATGTAAAATCATTAAGCCATGTTGGCAAAGAATTTTAAAAAGTATTTTCTTGATAGGGACAACTTGGTAACAAGTTACGAGTGGATTATGGGTCTATTTCAAGATACTCCAGAAGGGCTCTCAACACTTCCGAAGAAAAAATTTTCATACATTTCACATCCAGTGAAAAATTAAAAGGCAATTTTGTAATAAATCGCTCTTTGAATTTTGGGTAGAGATGGATGGTGAATTTTCTGCACTGAAAAAAAAGCACTTCGTATACTATTACCATTTTCAACATCTTACCTATGTTAAACCGGATTTTCTGCAGTGGCTCCTTTGAAGACAAAATATAGATCTCAGCTAAATATAGAAAAATAACTCAGAGTGTCAATATCTGATATTAAACCTTCCTTTGAAAAATTTGCTCTACAATACAAGCCCATGGAAGTCACTAATAATTATTAAACTTGTTCTTAATTTAGTATTAAGAAATTATTTATAAAATACCTTCAAAAGTGCAAGACCTTAATAAAGGACGCAAATCAGAGATACTTTTCACTAATATTACAGAAATGTTATTTGCTGGCAAAGCTGTCATATTTATTCAAGTAATTGTAGTTTTAATGAGCTTTCATGATCGAGTGAGTGAATATTAATGTCCGCACTCTGTTCAGCTACACGAGGGCTTTTAGAGACGGACCTCGTAATTTTTAACAATGGTTGACGAGGACGATACTTGAGCTGGCCCCTTTTAACTACCACACCACTCCAACAAGAGGACGTTTGAGCTCTCGACAGATTTAACGTGCACCTCCCCCATACATGACGGGTCTTCAGTGGTAATGGGCTCGAACTCGTGACACCTTTGGTGATCAACAAATATCAAGTTGAACTTTTTCTTTCTTGTGTCTTTTTGACAAGGAGAACTGAACCTTGTGGTATACTTATGGCTTCATATTTCAGTTGATGGAGGTTTTTTGGAAGCATTTGAAAATTTTCCTTTCGTTTCATGTTCATCGTGTTTCTCAATCATGAATAATATGCATTATTTTGCTTGATCAGTTTCAACTTCCTTCAATAGAGGTCACAGATGATCCCGCACCACCGCTCCCGGGTTAAAAGTGTATTCAGAAAAAAATACGGATGTTCTAAAAAGGATTATGACGCTTTTCACTCACTATGCTTTATATGTTTGAGATAAAAACACTTAAAAATAAATCTTAATTTGACTTAAAAATAAATCTTAGCCAAATAATCCTTCAAAAATCAATCAATTCTTTTCCAAATATCGTAAAACTCTTCATTATTTACAATTTCCCTAAGCGAAAAACAAATACATAAAAGATGGGACGGAACTAATGTAGAAACTATACCAGTAAGTTTGAAGGTCAATCAAATGATCACCAAATGTATTATGCTGCCTGGCTGAAAAGTGAATCATGTCTTCCTTTTCTTTCTACAACTAATGTACAGTATTTCAATAATAATTACAGTGATGAAATGTTTACCTTCTTAGAATTTTTCTCAGGATCGAAGTTTCGTTTTTTCTTTTAACGAGTAATATTTTATGTTAAAAAAGAAAAACGCCAGATGATAAACATGAATTATATCAGTGTTGCTGTGCATTTTTTTATTATGGAAAAAAGTTTTTTGTTTCACTTCTTTACGGTTATTTTTTTTACAAAAATCTTAAAATTTTCGATATGCTCGCGCCGCCCCTTATGGGTTTGTCGCGCCCCCAGGGGAGCACGTCCCACACTTTGAGAAACACTGTTTTTATGTCCATCGTAATAGCTTTCTTGTTGCTGTAAAGCAGCAATTCTCAACCACTGTACCACGGTAGTGTGCCGCCGAATTCTTGAAAATTTTACCACTATTTTTTTTTAATTATTAATAATATTCTGAGAAAAAAAATAAAATCCGGAACCAAAAATAACCATTCGGCCGTTTTATAGAAATAAATTAAGGATATAAGGCATCATTGGGCTCTCTGATGGTAGATCTTCTCTTGGGGCCATCAAGGAAGGAAAAATGGGACTCACACACCCAAGAAATCAATTCACTTCTATTCTCCATTGATGCATTGCGCAAACCATGTACCCTCCAGTGGATCCCTGCCCATTTTGTCATCGAAGGGAACGAGATAGCAGATTTCTTTGCCAATTAAGCAAGAACACTTGAGCCTGTAAACTTCATCTACTACGGTCTTTGATGTCAACGCAGTCGCAAACCAAAAAAGCTCTGCTCTAGCCCAAGAAAGAAAATTATTGCTGCTAGAATTAACTTATAGCCGAGAAATTACGACAACAATAGCTAGACTAAGTACAAAGCATTTTAAGAGCATGAAGATTCTGCCGGAAGGTTCCAGATCATATGTAGAATGCAGTCACTGCTTAGACACGCAACTGGATCCCAAGCACCTTTTTAGCTGTCCTTCCATTGTTGTTCCCTTTTTAAAATAGACAAAGACTGCATAATGAACGTTCTTTACTCGGATCGTGCCATGGACGCTGCCACGGCAGTGATTCGCGCCTTTGGCAATATTTGACTATATCATTATGTTTTATTATTACAACCTCTGCACTTAGTCATACGCGATAACAACAACAAATTAAAGCTATTCGTGGTATATTTAACTTATTTTTTCGTAGATAGAAGGATATAAAATAAATTTGATTCAGTTCGCAATCCTTCAGGGATAACGGATACATCTGTATATGAATTTACTTTGAATGAAAAGGAAAAACGAATTAATTTTTTTATATGTATAATAGTAGAGATTTAATTTCAAAACATTCGAAACAGTCAATTAGTTCACTTTGGATTAAAACTACAGGCGATTACCTCATACAAGCCAAAAAAGCTTTAAAATATTGTTGCAATTTTCTACATCTTATTTGCGTGAATTCGATCTTTTGCTATAGATAAATATAAAAATGAAAAGAGGATAGAGATGTTTAAATGTATTTGACAAAATGAGAGTTGCATTATCATTTTTATCAACGCAGGCGGTTACCAAGATAATGAAACCACCCGTGAATAAAACTCCAAACCACATTTGAGAGACGTTTTCAGGAATTTACTACACTAGAATCCCACAAAAGTTGCATTCATGGGTAATTCATTTGGCTAAATTAATTTGAAATTTTTTAATTAATTTGAAACATTGCGCAGTACTGCTACATTTATAAGTGTATTCTGTTTATGTAAATCTGTATTTTATGATGTCAGTATGTATTTTGCTTTGCTTCCTTTCAGTAAATTATTAATTTTTTTAAAAATAATCTTTTGTTTTCAATTTTTGAAGTTAACTTCTTATAGCACGGTAGGGGGAAATTTCCGTTATGCGTGACGCGTTACCAGTTACGGTTAGCGATAAACTTAAGGTAGAAATGAATGAAGTTCCGAATTTTCCCCCCGTTTTAAAAAACGCCATCTAATTCATACTATCTATCTCAGACAAAAAAATAATTACAGAATCGGAAAAATCATTCTTTTCGCCACGATATGGTATATATATTTTAACAAAATAATGATATTTTCTATTTCTTACGATATTTTTAAAAATGAGTCAAAATTTATACGCTTTTATAAAGATAGTTTCTAAATCATTCCCTTTAAGTTTCCTTTCGAGTTAATGAATTTATATTTTATTCTAAACAAGTTCATGCTTTTCTCTTTTAGAATCAGTTATAAAATTTTAAAAAATGACAAAACCTTTTTTTTTTTTTGCAATTTTTCAAAAAATACTCAAAATTTTTAATTAAATATTTAATAATTTCATTATTTATAAAAATAAACTAACGAAACTTTTTTTTCCATATGTAGAATAGTATTATCCGTAATCTGTTCAAAGATTGAAAAAATAGATTAAAATTTACGGCTTTTAAATTTTCTTTTGTGTTTATAATCTATTAGCCCTGAGCTAGCACCCACCCCCTCTCCTCATTCAACAGCAGCTTTAACAAGCCTTTCCTCTTTTAGCTTTGTGATACATACTTTGTTTTTACGTTACCTAGAAGTCTAAATATAATCCATTTCATGAATTTAATAAAAAAACATCGGAAGAGTGAGTCTTTATTCTACCCGAAGTAGACATTTAAATGGTTCAAAATCTGTCAAAAAAAATTAGTTTAAGGTGAGTTTGTTGGAAATACAGTTTTAAAATTCTTTCAAGGAAACAATGCAAACAATCTATTGTTTTAAAATTTAGTGGCAACACAACATTTCTTGCAATAGTTTGGCAATAAAAGATTGTGTTTACTAAATTTTCAATCGAATGGAATTTCTAAATTCAGTTTAAGAAGTGAGTTTTTAAATCATATATAGTTTAAACGACTTTCATTGAACAAACTACAAACTATCAATGAAGATTTGATTAATTTCATAACGAGCAGACAAGGTTTATCGATTTTTACTTTTAATTGCCAAAGTCTTACAGCTCACGCTGTAGACTTACAAGATTCGGTAATAAGAAATTCAAATATTTTAGTTTTATCAGAAACTTGGCTGGGCAATGAAAAAAAGTGATACATCTATTCCAAATTTCAACAGCATTGTAAAGAATAAACGACCAAATACGAGAGCAGGAGGAGTTGCGATATATCGAAATTCTAGCGATGCTGTTAACATTATAACTCCATCCATGGAATGTTCTGTCGGTCAATCCGATATTTATACAATCTTCAGTGGGGAATTTGTGCTTGTCTGAATGCATAATTAATAATGGACAACAAAATATAATTGTATAGGGTGTTTTTTTAGAGGTATAGAACTCTTTAAATTGCAATAAAACAAAGATGTATTATTCGATTGGCATGATTTTTTTTATTCGAAAGATAATCTTGTGGCATTACATTTTAAATAGGACATCTGGCATATGACTGCCACAGCTGGCTCGGATGTAGTCAAATCTGGACGTCCAATTTTCTATGACTTGTTCCAACATTTGTAGCCGTATATCGGCAATAACACGGCGAATGTTGTCTTCCAAAAGGTCAAGCGTTTGTGGCTTATCCGCATAGACCAATGACTTTACATAGCCCACAGAAAATAGTCTAGCAGTGTTAAATCACAAGATTTTAGAGGCCCATTCACAGGTCCAAAACGTGAAATTAGGCGGTCACCAAACGTGTCTTTCAATAAATCGATTGTGGCACGAGCTGTGTGACATGTTGCACCGTCTTGTTGGAACCACAGCTCCTGGACATCATGATTGTTCAATTCAGGAATGAAAAAGTTAGTAATCATGGCTCTATACCGATCACCATTGACTGTAACGTTGTGGCCTTCATCGTTTTTGAAGAAGGATTCCACCAGCCCATAAAGCGCGCCAAACAGTCAGTTTTTCTGGATGTAACGGTGTTTCGACATACACTTGTGAATTAGCTTCACTCCAAATGCGGCAGTTTTGTTTGTTTACGTAGCCATTCAACCAGAAGTGCGCTCCATCGCTAAACAAAATTCGCTTATGAAAATCGGGAACAACGGCAATCTCGTTTTGGGCCCATTCGACGAATCTACGCCTTGCTTGATCATATTTAAAATGTAATGCCACAAGATTATCTTTCGAATAAAAAAAAATTCATGTCAATCGAATAATAGATCGTTGTTTTATTGCAATTTAAAGTTCTATACCTCTAAAAAAACACCCTTTAGCAGTATATATTACTCCGTATAAAACGTTGGATGACATTATCGAGTTCCTTCATCGATCATTATTACCATAAACATCAAGAGGTTCTGCTTTACTTAATAAAAATTATGATAAAATACCTATGGTTTTAAGTGTAGATTTTAATGTCAATTTTGCTTTAGACAAATTTCTACCATTGATTGAATTTTTAAAAGACAATTTCACCTTATCTCTACAAAACAACAGAATAATATCAACGACAAAATCAAATACTGCGATTGATGCAGTCTTTTCGAGATACTTAATTGATATTGAGTGCAAAAAAACCTACATTTCTTACTTTAGCTACCACAAGCCTTTAATAACAAAAGTATGTACTGAAGCACCCATAAGCATAATGGAAATAGACTAATAATGATGATACTTATCTCAAAACACATACAATAAATTTTTTTTAGTATTATGTATTGAAAATGAAAATTTTGTCCATACTTAAACCTTTTCCATCCTAATTATTTTTTAAAATACAGTTTGAAATAATAATGATAATAATAAATTTGTTAATTATATATAAGATTACTTCAAATATAAAACTTTATTATACAAGTCAATACATATAAGCCAAAGAAGTTAACTTCTAACGCGTGTTCACACTGATACACGCTTTCTTTTTTTATTTATTTTCCACATTCGTAGGTTTTGAAATTGTGAAAAAAAATTCTCAATCGTGTTCCTTTAATAAACATATACTTTTCATTAAATTCTTTAAGTTGTGTAAGGAAATTTAAATTGGGGTCATTGCTAAATAAGTCTTTGAGTAACACACCCAACAACATTAATTGAAATGTTAATAAACATCAACACATCTCGCACACACTTTATGTACAAGGGTTACCCAAATGAAAAGTACACACGTGCAATTGTTTCAAAATGATTGCAGCTATAGCAGCGCTATTGTACATGGGTGTAAAGGGAGCTGTACACCGCATTTAGCGTGCAATTGTGAAACCTGTTCTTGGTAGAGGAAATACATCAAAGTGTGTCGTGCTATCCATAGATGTGGTCCATATCGGAGCAACGCACGGTAGTATGTTTTCTGATTACGAAAGGTGAGCTGAATGCGCGAAATTATCAACGAATGAGGTCAGTCTATGGCGAACACTGCTTGATTCGTACAATCGGTGCAAATTTTTTCGTTAAGAATGCCAAACGATTCCAGATCTCCATGACAATGCAAGCCCAAACGTCCCTCGTGAAGCCCAGATGACCTTAAAAAAATTTCATTGAAAATGTTGGAACACCCACCGTACAGTCCGGATTTGTCTCCCTGTAACCTTCCACCCTTTTTTTCCCTCAAGAGAGCATTACGTTCCCATTCGGATGATGAAGTGAAGGAAGCTATGCAAGACTTTCTCGAGAATTAACTACGATCTTTCTACAGCGAAGACATAGACCTACTGTCAAAGCAATGGGACCTGTGTTACAACATGTAAGGCGATTTATTTTAAATACCAATAAAGGTTTTATTTTTATTCAACTCATCCACTTTTCATTTGGGCAACCCTTATATAATTTTAAAATATATTATAAAAATAGTACTTGATTAGTGTTACCTTTTTAAATGCATGCTTATATATATATATAAAAAATAGAGTCTATACATTTTTCTTATATATCTAATAAGCGTCTTTTAAGACTCTATAATACCTCTTTTAAGACTCTTTGTTTCATTAGAGAAGAAAAGTTTGGAAATGTTTCTAAAGAGATTAAGCTAGTTGTACAAATTTTTTAAGCTTTCAAACTCACAATGTTCTGTTGTTCATGAAAAACACAGAAAATTTACTGTTTCAATTTCCTTTCAGGGCTTAGGGATAATAAATTTTTCTTACTCGAAATGTTCCAGTGAATGGCCATTTCAAGAGCTTGAAAAATTCAAGATATATATTTCACGCTCCGGTGAAATGATCTAATTCTAAAACTCTCTTCGTTTGATATGGAATGTGAATAAAATATCTGACCAGAGGGAAGGCGAATTTTTCAACTCTGTTTCACGAAGTATGACTTCCTTTTGTAATTTGCATAACAGTTCCAAATACCTAATTGTGGTTAATTGAATTAAACTCTTACTTCTGAAAGTCTTTTCCTCAAACTATCTTTTGTTGACGTGCTAACCTAGTGATCAAGGTAACGCATTTGCGGCCGGCGTATGATTACGATGTCCGGCACCAAAATCTCACGAGTAGCTGAATAGGATGATGACATTAATATTCACTCCACTTAAACCCTCCCCCCTTTCTTAAATTCTAGACACTTAAAACCCGTGTCCTCAGTAGTCGGGTGGTCATGGCCCTGAATTCATGGTCGCAATTTTTATTGTCAAATTATGGATATCTCTCGGAGTCCTAGTTTCACTTAAGATTTGCCGTGTAGAAAGGCTGATGCATTTCTAATCCGTCGAAGCTCAAAGTCCTTACGTTGGCGCAGTGTGGAAGATCAGAGAGTAAAATGCCAGCTCAGATGTCATTCCCTCCACTAAATTGGTGTTCAAAACTACAAGGACTATCTTTGATTTAATTTTAATTTACGTCTTACTCTGATGTAACAAAAGGGCTATTGGTGACGGAGAGATGGTCGTCGTAATTTTGAACTATGGTCAAGTGACGAGGATACCTGAATTAGCTACCTCCCCTTTCCAAACTTCCACATCAAGCCATTGGAAGGACTCGAAGCCTCTACAGAATTAACATGAATAAGCCTTTCTACACTACAAGTTGTGACGGGCTGATCGCACTTTCTATTAATTTTTCTCTTGGGTTCTTTGGGCTGAAAAAGGCAAATTCTTTGCAACCAAATCCTGAAGCGAAACATGACCATACAAATTAGGAACCTTTTAAATAGCAGAAGTTAAGCGTAAGCGTAAGGCCTTTTGGGAAGTGATTATGCTAGTCTGAGTTTAAAACGCGTAAGCTGAAGCAAGCCGATATTCCAGTGTCAGATATCCGTGAAAGTGCGTTCAAGCAATGTGGATACCATTCCACGCGAGATAAGGAAATTGCATCGAGGATTCGAGAGGGTTGCTGCTACCTAGGATATAGAGGTAGGACTGATCTAATAATTATTAGGAACTGTGTATAAACAGAGGTTAGGTGTAAGTGGTAAAGTAATTATAGTGGTCAGGATCACGCTTATTTGGTAATATGCATAGTGTGTTTTCTCACCTCAGATCTGCTAAGTTTAAATATTATCATTGTTAATGCTTAAGTTAAGATCTTAATAAAGAGATATTAAGATTATGGCAATGCCTGGTTCTTTATTCACTCCCCCGCCCTTAGGTCACTAAGATAACTTAGAAATAAGGCATCACTCACAGGTGAATGCTTTACAAGGTTTTCAGCGGCACTGGGTTTCGAATTCGCAATTCGATTACCCTAATTACAAATTCGTAACCATGACTATTTGATTACAGCGGCAAAAATGAGAACTATTGCTTACAGCCTTTCTGGTGTTTGTTGATGTTGTTGTCGGTTTTATCCTGGGATTCATACGAAAGACGAGAGATAGATGAACAGAAACATACAGTACAAACACACAAGAGTATAGACTTCATTCCACACGATGATTCCAGCCTAGAACAGAAGTGGTGCGCTGTTTTCCATTCGAGACGGGAATTCATTTCAAGCGAAAGTCCGACTTTTTCCCCCCAAAGATACATCCATGCCTTACTTGGGATTCGAACCCGAGTCAACTCGATTACAAGCCATGTGTCACAACCACTATAATGGCTGGGTAGCTTGGGATGTTTTAAAATGTGGTATTAATCAACTCATTTATCTAAAATGGTTGTAGTTGTTAATCTAGTTGTAGCTCAAAATTACAAAATCATCGACAAATCGCCTTCACTTATCATTTAGTGCGGTGCTAATTCAAACCATAAACATTAAAAATGTGTTATCTTAAATAAAAGAATTCAATTCAAATATTTTTCAGTTAAAAAATGTCAGAAAAACAATGCACTTCATTTTTATAACTTTTAATTCTATTTATCACATTTCCTATCAAATCTCTTATGAAAATACTATTTATCACATACCCAATTTCGATATAAGCACAGTTTATGTATTTAAGTAATATTTACACACACAATTTTTATTTTCATCATTATATCTGTCAATACAGCCCCTCGTGGATCAGGGCTTTCTTTTGAAGATTCCTCCATAATGACCTCTTCAAGTTTTCTCGTTTATCATCCCAAATTCTGATTCCACTAAGTCTGCCCATCTCAGCCTTGGTCTTCTACGCTTCCGAATCCCAGTGATTTAGAACTGCAGTACCTTTTTCACAACATCATTTAGTATTCGAATTATATGGGCTATCCAATTCATTCTATTTGTTTTTATGTATTTACTAATTGCAAGTTCTCTATAAGTTCTATATACAGTAGAACGTCGTTTATTCGAATTAATTGGGACCGGGCACCGTTAGCATACGCGATTATTCGGATAACCGAAAACCGAATGCAATCCATACAGTATATGAAACCGGACACTATACGAATATTGAAAATCATCACATGCGGGAAACGTAAGTGGAGAAAAAGTAAAATAGGTGCAAAATCTGTAGTAATTTTATCTTTATTGTAGAAAATAATCCCTTTTTTCTCGCTGTACCATTGTAAACCTTCGTTTTTTCGCTGCAAGATCTCTGATTCTCTTGAGCAGCAGTAGTTGAGTAAGACAGCATTCTGATTGTTGTACCACTGCATAGCTGTCTCTAAGCAGAAAACGCGTCAGCATTTGATGGACCCTTGCTACTTTCGTTGTTGTTGTTGTTCTCGTCTTCATCCATTTCATCGTCGACAGGGTCGAATTCTTCTTGTCACAATCTGGTCATCATTTAGCATTTAAAATCCATAGTCTTTTGCATCGCATGCCATCCAGGTTCCTACATATTCTTCATTGCATTCTTGAAGTCATGAAATTGATTGGACAAAGTAGGTAATCTCCTCCCTGTGATCGTCATTGAAGTCTTTTTCGCCTTCTAAATCTGGCCACTGCTTATTCCAGGCATTTTTCATGCTTTATGTTTCGAGCAAGAATCCGCAATGTTCGAGAAGCTCCGCATAATAAACGTTCTGATAAACGACGTTCTACTGTAATTCAAAGTTGTATCTTCTCCTCCAGCTATTGTTTTCGTCTATACATCCAGTATACTTCGAAGTATTTTTTTTTCTCAAAAGATGCCAAAAAGATTTCTTCCATTTTTATTATCGTCCGAGTCAATTTTTATCTTAATACAAATAAAATCCTACCTGGTAACATTCTTTTTAAATATTAAATGATGAAGACATTACTTATAGGAAAGAATAATTAAATACTGAAATATACTATTTTTAATGTGAGATAACATTTAATATTTGATACTTTTTATATAATGATAACATGTGAACGTCGACTAGCTTTGAGAAAAGGCTGCTTTTCAGAAGAGAGCTTTCAATTGTTCTAGCTTCATTCTCCTTTTCTTTGCCAATAATAAATTCTACGACTTGCCTTCGGACAATCACAAAAATATGAGATGCCTTTCATCTGCTACACAATGGTCATCTCTGCAGTTAAAAAAACAAAGGCGAAAGAGGGGGAGCTCCTTACGCGAAAACTAGAGAGATATATTAAATGATTAATGCTTTTAGATTTTGACAAACTAAGTGGTTAAAAGATAGAAGAGAGAAATGCGTAAAAGTCCATTTTTGAACCAAAACCATTCTTTAAAAGATGATACATTTCGATCGAAATATCGATTGCCTGACTTGTAAAGATTAATGATTAATTATTTTATATTTGAGAAATTTCTCTGATTTAATGTTGTGTATTTGGCAACCTCTTTAGGGTTTTGCGAATACCAATGAAGCATGGGCCATAGAGACCTATTTTGATAACTCGTATGGATATACAAAATGGAAAAGAAATGCTTTCGCAAAAGAGAGTATATAAATATCTATGCTTTTTTTTCTATTGTTACAAATCGCTACCTCTCTCTTGAAAATACCAAGAATCTAAGTTCAGCTTAGTCTTTAGTATTCTATACTTAATTAATTTCGGATAATCCAAGTCCGAATTAACAGAGCTCAGAATAAGAAATAAAATTATTGGTTTATTTACATGATTTAAAAAAGTTCAAATCAATGCTATAAAAAGTTGCAATAAATTGGTACAATTATGAGTTGTCTGTGAGATAGAAGGTGGAGAGGAAATCTGCAAACCCTCAACATTGTGGGAGCTACATTTTTCAAGAAATGATTCTAAGGAGAAAATGTGTGTGAAGATATTCCACGTTTCCTTTCGCCCATTTCTATACTTGGATCTCATAACAGTTCAATTCTTACGCCACTTAGTCCCTTTATGTCCCTGTGTACCCTACATAATTGATCAATTCATTTACATCATGTGATCTGCATTTTTCCCAGTTTTAAAGTTCAGTGACCCAAGTTGTTTTGCATCTTTTCATTACTTGTGGAATGTTACATTTCCTGTTATCTGGGTTAAGTGTAAGAATTTTCCAGTAAACTGGTAGTACAAATGCATTTCTTCTTATCATCATCGTTGAATACATAAAATTCCTAAGCAACAATTAAATCTCTGAGTTCTAAATATACAATATTATATAATCTTTATAATTATGTACTTAGAAAACTTTATATGTTCAAATCATCCTGAAGTGCTCAATTCTTTTTATCTACTATTGTCTGGATTTACAGGTTAGATTAATTAAAAAAATCAACTAATGGCTAGTATGGGGGATATGTCCCTCGGCTTGTAAACCGAGTGGGTTTGGATTCGAATCCCGAGTAAGGCATGGATGTATTTTCTTCAAGAAGTTAGACTTTCGCCTGTAATGGATTTCCGTCTCGAATAGAAAGCAGTGCACCCATTCTGTTATATGCTGGGATCATCATTTGTAATAAATGTCTATATTCTTCTACTTGCATTGTATGTTTCTGTTCTTCACTTGTATTTCATATGTATCCCAGAATAAAAGCCCACGATAACAACTAATAAGACTTTTTATAATTAGGAGTTCAAGTGTGAAGTATTTATTTCATTTGAATATCAATAGATGTCAAGTGCCAGAGATAAATATATTCTGGAAAATATTTAATCTTGTATAAGTCTTTTTTCATTCAATATAAAAATTTTGGAAATTATATAATTCTCTTCTCTACTTCAACTAACAGAACTTCTAGTAATATTTATTTTGCTTTTTGTGCCGATTATATAATCAAAAATATCATTTTTGCTTGAGTTATTGGTAATCAATTTTAGAATTACAGGGAAGAATGCACAATAAAGAGTTCTGAAAAATCAGCTGAATGACAAACGTCCTTTTTTTTATTAGAAAGTTTACTTCTCTAAGTTGACTCTAAATTAAAAACACATGTTCTACGCAGCTTTAAACCCTAAAATTGCTATCCAAGTTAAATAAAAAGGATGTTGTTTGACATTTAAAAACAGAATGTTCTCGGAGGTTAATGATTTATTACCATTAATAGTTAAGAGTAATTTATCCCAAGTTCAGAAAGAAAAATAAAACATAAATTGTTCTGAAAGATTTTGTGGGACGAAGCTAGAACAAATCTTTTTTTTTTGTATTTATCACACTTTCAATGCTTTTTCAATTAAATAATGTAATTTAAGGAAGAGTTAGAATATTAATTACCCCCTAAACTAAAAAAAAAATAAGTTTTCCGAGTACCAATGCATGTTGAAAAAAAAACGTTTGTCTTTTAACTCGAATATCTAATTAATCAAGAGTGTGGTTTTACGAAATATGATAATATTGAACTCATAATCACTGTGCGAAGCATATCCACATATTGTTCCTATAACTATATTATTATTTTAAGAGTTTATTTGTCCAAAAAAGAATATCATGGAATAAAATTCAGACAACTCTTGATAACATGTTAAGAAATTACTTATTCATATAGGATTAATTACAAATGATTATCCCTTTTTATCCCCAAAATGGACTCTAGATATTATTCGTCAGGCTTATCAACTAAAAAACCGGTATAATAACGTTCTCTAAGTTTTTTTAGAAGTTTTATTGTATGGTCTAGTAAAGTCATTAATATTTCTTGGATAATACAATCCTCAAAAATGCAATTGCAACGCCGAGAAAAAATGCACGTAGCGTCATGTAAATTTCAGGTGCGATACTGGTGAGATAGATATGCAAATGAAAAACTTTTTGCGCACGCATTTCATCACATGGTACATACTCATATCCTGGCTATTAAGTCCAGCAACTTTTCCGGCTCATAAAAAGCATTTGAGGTTTTGCGTAGCATTTGCTACTTTTAAACTTCAGAAATGCCTTTGAGACGTCGGCGAGCTCAATACTATTAGTTACGACCAGGGAATGTGACCGTGTTATTGAACACTATTAACAAGGTTTACATTGCACCCAATAGCAACTCAAGTTGGGCATAACTTAAGTATCATTTAACATTATGTCCCACGATGGATTTAGGAAGGTCTACGTTCACGTCGAAGAGGAAGTGCTGCGCTCAGGTGCACGTCTGAGCGCACAGTCAGTTGCTTCCAGGAACACGTGGATCATTGTCCATCCGAACCATACACAACAAATTGCATAAAGTACAGTTAAGTGCACGTGTACCAGTAATAGGGTTACAGTTGACCACTCAACAATGGGCTAGACGCCTGGCGAAGTGTCATCGTCATGGTATCTGGTATATCAAATAGCATCGGGTATTGTTCATGAATGAATATCATTAAAGTCTATGGAGGAATGACGGCTGTCGACAGTTAAAGTGGTGATCCGGAGAACTCTACGAATCAACCCATTTTGCCGAGTGTCATACCTGTCCTACATCGGGCATCATGGTTTGGGGTGGCATAATGTTTGATTTCAGGATGCCTCTGGTACAATTGACAGCCGTTTGACAGTGGACTGTTACATCACGCAAGTTGTGGAGCCTGTTGTTCTGACCTTATTACATTGCGCACTCAACAGGTATTCCAGCAAGACAATGCCAGTAGTTTTTTCATGTAGCGCAGCGAAATCTTAACAGCTAGAATGTATTTGGCATCCTTCCCTGGCCTGCAAACTCTCCAGATATGAATCCCATAGAACACCTGTGGGATATCATTAGACGTGACATGGACCGAGGACCACCAGTGCAAACTGTGGATCTGCGCATAGCAGTGGATGTGGCTTTGCAACGGTTACCTCAGGCAACCATCAATGGATTAATTCAGCATTTCTCAAACTGTGTGCCGCGATCCCCTAGGAAGGCGTGCTAACTCTACTAGGGGTGCGCGAGCATATTTAAAAGTCGAAAAAAAAAGATTATTTTAAAAAATTATTAATTTACTGTAAGTAACAAACAATGCATTTTGGCATCATAAAAATTAAAATACACATTTACACTGATACAATACCCTTATAAATGTATCTGTACTGCACCATGTATTTTATAATTAATTTAACAATACTAAGTTAGGAACAAGTTTGTGATAATTACTAGTGACCTTACGGGTTTGTATTAAAACTTATTTTGATAATTTGTACTGTTTATAATTAATCCCTTAATTGCCGAACAAAAGTTACGCGATTTGCTCCCCAATGCAACCGTTTTCCACGTATATGCTCATATGTCATGTTTTTATGGGGGGGGAGAAGAAAAGGGATAAATAAGCAAATCCTCTCCGAAATAAGTAAATCCTTCGCAATCCCTGTTAAACGGACGTCCAGAAAATTAATGCTTTGGCTGAGCGAGGCGTTTATATACGCCGGTGGTACTTAAGAGGCTAAAGTCGTATGCTAGCTTTAGTGTCAGAGTATAGTATTATATTGAATTCAATACATTGTAATTGTATGGAGGGGGCGCAATGAAACTTATGATTGAATATTGGGTCGCGAATATTGAAAGTTTGAGAAGCACTGGACTATTTGATAGAATGCCTGGCCGGATTGGGAACTACAGAGTTATCCGAGGTGGGCACATCCGATACTAAATTAATTGGTCTATAATGATTTTATTTTTCTGTTTCTTAATCGTTTGCGTATCCACCTCACCACCATCGGTCCTGAAATTTGCATGACGCTACGTGCTATATTTCTTGGTGTTGCAATTTCGCTTTTAGGAAGTGTAGAATGTACTGTTTCTGCGTCTTCTCACAATGTAGTTATTTCGCGTTAAGAAATAGCTATCTATCATGATAATGTTTAACAAACAGGAAAGGTTTAGAGTGTATTTTCAGAAGTTAGGAAATTTCTCCGAAGTAAATCTGTTCTGTAAAATTGTCACAGGCGATAAAGCAATTCAGTAACAAAAAAAAGTGACCATAAGCAACAAATTTCTTGCTTTTAGCTCAGATCATGCCGCGATTATAAAATCCCATCTCTGTTCTGGATTTTACAAACAAGTCTCGTCTCTGTGTGTGATTTTACCCTCTAAATTCTGCTTAAAATAAAATTCATAGAAGTAAAATTAAACTGTAAAACCCTTTATCGACCGACGGTACTTATAAGTACCACTCACTTTAAAATGACGTAGAATAACTATTTGTACGAATATTCTGACGATATTTAGCAGGAATATTCTTTGGAATCCACTCTTCCAAAATATATGGCAGTACGGGTTCTATGATCAGTATTTTAGCGGGAAGGCGAATAGTTAAATAGGAAAAATTGTGTTTTCAGCTGATGGCGTTTTCAGTGGATTGGGAGGATTATCATTTTGTCCCGAAAAAATAGTTAGTGTCCAAATTTAAGTGTCTTATTTTTTTTGTATGTAAATTAAGACCTTAGAAAACAATTTGACAATTTATTTTAAGTAAACAGTGTATATAATTAATTTTACTTTTGAATATCTTTAATTAATTAATTAGCTCTAACTAATTAAATTTCCCAAAATTGAGTATTTTGTTTATGTATATTCCTTAATTTGAATGTAGTGATTCAAAAAAAATATCCCATGAAAAAAAACTGCAGTAAATCATAATGCGGTCGATAAAGAGTTAAACTGTTCAAGGCAAGTGGATAGTATAAGTTCGGAAATGTCCTGTCCTGTTGTTCATTTTACGTACGAGCCAATAGAATATAATCAAATAAATAACAAAAACGAATAAGATGTTGCATTAGAAGCTCTAAAATAAGAATCCTGTGTTTTGCTATAGACTTACTACCGTTCTTTAGAGGTTACATTTGCTTAACCTTTTTCCATCACTCAAACAACAGTGTCAAGATCATTCAGCCGATATCAGTTTGATGGTAAGGTTTGTTTTCTTTCAAATTCAGATAATTCTGCAAAAAAAGTAATTTTTAAACATTCTTCATAAAACATAATTACAAATATTTATGGAAGGCAACATATGTAATTGAAAGAGCTATATTCAAGACACATAGGTAATCGCAATCAAAATTTATAAAATGACCTCAAAACCAAAAATATTCTAAAGATAAAAGATCTTCACTTTTGAATTCTAAGCGATTTAAATCACTTCCAAAGAATTTTAAATTAAGCTTTTTTTGTCATAAATTTCAAACTTGGATTTTGAAAGAACTTTATTTCGTTTAGGTAATTAATGTGTTTCTGTGTGAGAGTTGACAAACATTATCATTTATCATTTTAAACGGCGTTGATAGTAAAGGGTGTTTTTTTAGAGGTATAGAACTTTAAATTGCAATAAAACAACGATGTATTATTCGATTGACATGAATTTTTTTTATTCGAAAGATAATCTTGTGGCATTACATTTTAAATATGATTTCTGGCATAGGACTGCCACGGCTGGCTCGGATGTAGTCCAAACTGGACGTCCAATTTTCGATGACTTGTTCCAACATTTGTGGCCGTATATCGGCAATAACACGGCGAATGTTGTCTTCCAAATGGTCAAGCGTTTGTGGCTTATCCGCATAGACCAATGACTTTACATAGCCCCACAAAAAATAGTCTAGCGGTGTTAAATCACAAGATCTTGGAGGCCAATTCACAGGTCCAAAACGTGAAATTAGGCGGTCACCAAACGTGTCTTTCAATAAATCGATTGTGGCACTAGCTGTGTGACATGTTGCGCCGTCTTGTTGGAACCACAGCTCCTGGACATCATGATGGTTCAATTCAGGAATGAAAAAGTTAGTAATCATGGCTCTATACCGATCACCATTGACTGTAACGTTGTGACCTTCATCGTTTTTGAAGAAGGATTCCACCAGCCCATAAAGCGCACCAAACAGTCAGTTTTTCTGGATGTAACGGTGTTTCGACATACACTTGTGGATTAGCTTCACTCCAAATGCGGCAGTTTTGTTTGTTGACGTAGCCATTCAACCAGAAGTGCGCTTCATCGCTAAACAAAATTCGCTTATGAAAATCGACCATTATTTTCGAAATAAAATTGCACAATTTGAAAGCGTTGTTCAGGCGTGAGTCTATTCATGATGAATTCCCAAATCAAACTGAGAATGAATCACTTGACAGCTGTTAAATCGGTCTCCATCTTGGAAAGTAATGCCAACTTAAACTTCTATACCTGGAAAAGAAACACTCTGTATTTCTTCCTGCACTGATTTCTAGAAGGATTTTTTTTATTTTCGCAATAATGAAAATAAATGACTAATTGTCAACTCATGAACCATATCCTTTGTATTGAAGCTATAATATGTGCCCCATTTTTTATTTTTACTTCAAAAAATTTTTATGTGGCAAGATTATGTTAATTATTAACAGTGTGCGCTCTCACTTTATTGGAAATCTAAAACTACAATCCATGCAAGCTCTGTCATTCAACTTATTTTTGAATAAATCTACGTGTGTTAAATATTAATCGTCATCGAAACTCATCTTTAGCCGAAACAGGTGACAACAAACTGTTGTGTTGACGATCTAATTCGACTGACAACATGACATTCATTACGATAACATAACTCTCACACATACACATTCTGTATTCTTTTATTCAAATTCATATCCTAATATGTTACATAAAATTTATTTATTATACGAATTCATATTCTCTTTGAGTAAGTGTCTCTGTTTCACTACAAAGCGGCCCCTCAGAACTCGCCATCTCACACACACATTCTCTCTGTATTCTTTTATTCAAATTCATATCCTAATGTTCTACACAAAATGTATTTATTGTATGAATTCGCGTATTCTTTAAGTAAGTGGCTCTGTTTCATTACAAAAAGTCCCATCAAACTCAACACGTGTATTACAATCAGGTCATATTGATTTAGGCCAATGAGCATGGATAAGTCTAAAAAGAGCAAGGGAAACTATATAGTAATAGATTCGAAATTATGCAAATTCAATGGAGTGAGGAAGAGAGAATGAGAGTTATATTAACATCAGACTACAGGGCAACAGTATTGGTGACGGACCTCGTAATTTTAATTCTCGATCAAGGCAGATTTTTTAATAAATAAATGCATTAATCGTTAAGAATCAATCATCGAATTAGTATAGGAAATGCAATCAACTCATCATTATCAATTAATTCACCTAATTAGTATATAGAATAAAATATTTAATTAGTACTCATATATATAAAATATTTAACACATAGGAGTTAATTATGTTTTGCGAATAAAATTTAAATGTTGAAAAATGAGTACAACTAACTATAACATTCTTAACATCAAACTATATTCTTATGTAAATGAAAAAAATAGCTTACATTAAAGTTGACTGCAACTTTTTACAAATAAATTGAGAATTAATAAATTATCATATATAAACAGCATAGATTTCTTAATTATGTTTAAGATTTTTTCGGTAAATTAAAATATCTTTTGCAAGTTATATTGTTTTTATTCATCTTAATTGTAAGTGAATAGTTTATTTTATGTCAGTTATGTATTTGTGTTTGGTTGGAATAATAATGTTTTTTATTACTTACGATTATTGCAATTTATTGGCGACATTTTTTAAACGAAGCACATGACTGCCAATTCAATGCATACGACACATGCGAAATTGGGGTTGCCAATTTAGCGAGTTATCTTGAACGTTGGTGATTGTTGCGATAATACGTAAATACCAGTTTTTTATTAAACTGTATATTAAGAAATGAATTCCATACAGTTTTTAAAAATGTGTGTTTAATTGTTATTAATATTTTTACAAAAAAATATTGAAAGTTGCGTAAATATGTTTAAAATCGCTTATAATTAAAAATTCAGAAACTAAAAAGTATATTTCACTAATAGAAAAATCTCTACCGTATGTGAAAAAATTCGAAGCAATCCAATTTTATATCTTTTCATTTCTTGAAAAACTGGAGAAAAAAGCAAATAATATCCTACTTGGAATGGATGAATAGAAAGTATTTTATTAACGATTGAAAATTTGAGCAAGTTATACACTCATGGACAAAAAAACTAGCGCACCAAGAAATATTTGGGGGTTCGTAACGAAACTAGGCATGAAGGTACATGTGGAGAAGATTTGTAAATGATTCAAAATGCAGCGTGATTGCGCATTACGTATAACCTGTAGATGGCGTTTAACGTCGTTCTCCGTGGAGTGTAAAACAGGTAACTAAAGCTTGTTTGGGTGTGCTGAATCGTTTACAATGGAAGAGCTGAGGTAGATATTACATTACGCCGTTTTAGAAAACAATATGAGTAGCTGTCGCAGTTTGAGAGGGGAAGAATCATCGGCATGATGGAAGCTGGGTGGTCAGCTAGGCGAGTTGCTCGTCAATTAGGCCGCTCTGATTGTGTTGTGAGGAGGTATTGGGACCAGTGGATCCGAGAGATGTCATTTACGCGAAGACCAGGCTCAAGATGCCCACGATAGACCGTCGTCGAAAAGACTACCACACTGTAAGGAATGCACGCGTACAATCAACTGCTTCATCGGCCGCCATTCAGGCAAGGTAGCACCTTCACTACGGGCCTCTATGTCTTTTCGAACCATACGAAGGCACCTAGCTGAAGGACATTTGGCATTGCGGTGCTCATTACGTGTGCTGCCCTTGACGCCCACCTACCGACGCCTCCGTTTGGAGTGGTGTTGTGCACGAGGAAACTGGACTGTAGCGTAATGCAACCAGGTCATCTTTAACGATGAATCCAGATTCGATCTCAGCAGTGGTGACAATCATGTTCGTGTGTGGAAACTCCGTGGTGAACGCCTCAACCCTGCCTTTGCTTTACATCGACATACTACTCCAGCTCGTATGATAATATGGGGTGTCATTGCCTGCAATACACGGTCAACCTAGTATTGATCCATGGCACCATGATAGCCCAGCGGTATGTCCATGACATCCTGCAACCACATGTGTTGCCACTCATGCAACGGCTCCCAGGAGCCATTTTTCAAGAAGGTAATACTTTAACTCTTAGTCATAATTCTGAGTTTACTTTAAGGTTAATTTCTGGTTTGTTTTTTCTCTTTTTTAGCAAAAATGGTATCTTTGATAAAATTCAATAATTTCTCTTCCTTCCCCCTTTTTTACTCTTTGTTTATTTGTTTATTTTACCCATCTGTATTCTTCCTTTAAGTGTCTTTAAAATATAATTGGAGAGGGAGGTCTCCAAAAAAATCATCTTACCGGCGCTTTCTTTCTTTTTAAACTAAAGAACCGTTAAGGGGAAGTAATATCAAAAGGAAGTGTTTGCGCCAACTGTAATTATGGTTCAAAAAACTTTATTATTATTATTATTATTATTGATTCCTGTATTTCTTTCTCTTTATTGCACCTCGTGTCCTATGTCTGTTTCAGGGTCTTTCCTTCTCCTTAGCACCTGTTTGTGTTTATGTTTGTTGTGTGTGTGTGTAACTGTAAAGCGTTAACTGTAAAGCGTAACTGTAAGCTTTGTAACTGTAAAGCGTTTTTGCTGTATTCTTCCCCCGGTTCTCAAGAATTTTGGGGGAGGGTCCCTCATTCAGGACCATTTTGTACATGCTTTTTTGTTTAATTTGAATATAAAATACTACACGCGCGCGCGCGCGCGCGTGGAGGGTCGGATGCAGCTCCAAACCCTTTAGGGGTGAGCTTGATTCTCTTGAGTAAATAAGTAAGAAGGCAATGCTCGGCCTCATACGGCAAGGTTATCGCAAGACTGTCTCCGCACTGTTACTACCCTTCCTTAGCCTGCACGATCCCCAGATCAGTCTCCAATCGAGCATATCTAGGATTATTTGGGACGGCGAGTTGGGCATCCCACGAGTTTGAACGAACTAGAGGCAAGATTACAGCAAATATGGAACGAAATGTCTCAAGACATCATACAGAACTTGTGTGTCTCAATGCCCAATCGTATCGCATCGTGCATTTGCGTTAGAGAGGGCTCAACAGGATATTAAATCATCCGTTCATTTCCCTTTTTCTCTGAAATAAATTATCTTTTTTCTCTGATTTTCTAATCATTTACTTATATCAAAGTAGTCATTACGTATGTAAAAGTTCGTTTCATTTTGACGACTCCTTCTTGGTGTGCTAATTTTTTTGTCCATGAGTGCATATATATAAGGAGAGAGTGAACTAATAGTAAGAATTTTAAAAAAAAAGCATGATTTGTCTGCATTGTTTTAACAATGCACACCCGGTTTGGCTAGTTTGGTCAACGACGCCAAATTTTGCAAAGTATTTTATTACGATTGAAAATTTGAACAAGATAAATATATAAATATATATAGAGAGAGAAAGTGAGCTAATACATAGTGGGAATTGAATAAACGTGACTGAATGAAGCATTTAATCAGAGTTAATAGTGAATTCAAAATTGATTACCACTGCGGGATTCTAAATTTTCCTCACCAAATATTATTAAGAATTTTCTTTATAAAAAAAGGAAAAGGGATTATATATAGAAATAACCCCAAAAATACTAGTGAATGAATAAGGCAACAAAATGTTTTTAAAAAGTAAAGTGATTTTGATAGATTTTTTTTTTTACAATACCAAAAGTTTAGCTGATTTTTGTTGTAAAAAGATACTTGCCGTTTGATATATATGTTGAATAAATAATTTTTATTGTTTTTAAAATGATATAACGTTGTTAAATAGTGTCGTTAACAAATCTGCTATTTATGAGCGAAAAAAATTTAAATAAAACCTTATTGCGAAAGTGCTGCTAATACATATTTTTACAAATCGTGAAATTAACTACAAAATAGTTAATTCAGGCTTTTCTTTACTGCATTAAGATAGAAACTGCTATGAATAGAAATTGTAGCTTACAAAAATTAAAAAACACGCTTTTATAGTGAATTGAACTAAAGATAAAAAAAAATTCTTAATATAAGAATAAAATGATTAAGGAGAAAATTAATGTCATTTAAATAAAAGCGTAGGGTGTTGTATATTAATTGTTATAATTTCTTACTAGTTCTATTCCAAAATGCTATGTTAGTGTAAAAATGTAGTGCAAAGCACACACCCCACGCTTTTACCACAATGACATTATATAATTTTCTCATTAATCGTTTTATTCTTATATTAAGAATTTTTTTTCACTATAAAAGCGTGTTTTTTAGGTTTTTCAAACTATAATTTATTTTTCCTTTTTTTTTAGTTCAATCTACAATAAAAGCCTGTTTTTTTAGTTTTTAAAAACTATCATTATTCTTTGTTGAATTTATCCTTGAGTTTGATATTTGGGACCAGAGTTATGTGGCTACTGGAATTAGTCTTGCTTTTCAATGGATATTAATTCATGTATCTGAAGGGTATTTATATATTCTCTTCATTAATGGGGCCTCGGATTGCTGTAATGTTAATTCGTATCATCACTTCTAAACGTATTGCTTTATTAAAATAAAAAAATATTTAGCAGTAAGAACATAAATTATTTTTATTCACATACACGATTCTTTTTTTTAATTTCCATTTTCAGAAAAACTACGCACCCACCCACCCTACCTTTTTTCATATAAAGTATACTTTTTTTGTTTTATTTTTTGTTAACCAGAAGCCTATTTTGCGGTTTTAGGGTTGCACCTTAATCTTTTAGTTACTAAATCTGGAATTAGTCGCTAAATCTAGAAATGGCATAAGGAATTAGTCGCCAAATCTGAAAATGGTTTATGGAATTAGTTGCCAAATCGAGAAACGATATAATTAATTAGTAGCCAAATCTCGTAAATCCTTAATTATTAAAATCCTGATGAGGACAGTGAAATAAAATTATGAAATTATTGTATTGTCATGGGTCCTTGACAAGTGTGCGAAGATTCGAAAGAGTCTGACCTTTTAAAGTGGGTAAAAATCGAGTTCAAAGATTCCATTACATACAAATGAAACTTATAAAAACATGTTAATAAATTAAAAATAGTGTAAGGGACTGAATATTTAAATTACTGATAGAAGTGATGGATCAGAATAGTGATCTTAAGTATTTAAATTTGAGTATTACATTTGCATTTTAATTTAAAAATGATGATTAAAACAAGTTAAAAATAATTTTTCTTGGAAGATGTAATGGATTTATTTTAAAAAATGCTTACTTCAATTCAATAAGTACGCTGTGAGTTTATTGATTGATAATTTATTATAAATCTCACACTCTACAGCAATACAAAAGCGGTAGTACGTCGGGAGATAGAAAACTAAAAAATTTTTTACTTAATTTCTTTTTTTGAAAAATTTAAACCCCAATATGAAAAAGGTAAGTTCAATTTTTTCTTCTTTTGATGTCTATTTTCTCATATTTTAGGATTTATTTATGCACTTAACAGTACGCCTTTTTTTCTATCTTGTTCAAACTGAATATCTGCATTACTTACAAACAATTTCGTTAAAAAAATGATGTAAGCAACGAGTTTTAAAACAATATTTATTTTCTAAAGACATTTTTAGTAACTTTGAATATTTTCACAGTTATTAATTAAACTAATAAATGAAAATAAAAATAAAATTATCTCCATCTTGTAGCATGTATCTTCATTTCAATTACATTTTTCTGGGTGATTTCTCTAAACGTTTACGTTCTTCAAAATTAATTTTCAAACTATTTAAATTGATTACTGTTTTTCATATTCGATAAACTTCTTTATAATGAAAAACCCAATATCCACTTCATACAATAGCATCTTTTCAGCAAAAATATTAGTTTAATAACAAGCAAATCAGATAACCATAGCTACGGACTCCAAGACAATTATTATTTTTAGCAAATTCTATTTTGTAAATCAGTTTCGGATACAGTTATCACTTAAATAATAATATAGCAGAAGATTTATTTACAAGAATATATATTTATAACTGCCCAGCGAGATTTAAAAAAATATACATATAATTATTCCGCCAAAAGATTTTTAATAAAAACTTTATAATAATAGCAACCAAACGATTTATTGAATATATATATATATATAATTAATTTTTGCCAAAAGTATTTAACAACTATTTTATTTTGGAAAATGATTCAAAATGTAACGCTCACACACACAAGTACATATACTACCAAAATAATATCTACTTTAAATCGATCATAAAATGTTACATATCTTATTCAATCGCCAACTTGAACTCAAAACTGAAAAGGGAAAATTTAATCTTTTTTCAGTAAATGACTTCCACACTACACCCAAATCAAATCTTCAGCAGAGGATTTTGCAGTTTCTTTATCTTCCTTCGAAATTTATCCTGGTTACTGCTTGCAAATATTGATTTCGATTTAAAAGCTCATTTAAGGCTGCTGCAATCCAATTTACACTGCGAGATTAACTCGGAAGATTTGAAGAACGGGGGATTTTTTTTCTCATTGATATACATTTTTCTTCTACTGTTACAAAAGAGATTAGATTACTTTAACACTGGATGAATCGACTAAAAAAAGCTTTTAAACCAGAATAAATTAATCACAGCTCAGTACTTTTTTTTTATCTTTTTCTTCCCTCAAAGTATTTTCATCTCCATTTAAGGAGGTCATATTGGGTGATTAAACTTCAGTTGTTCGTTTCTAGAAATGTTCTTAAAGATAGATTTAAAAGTAGAAAACACTTAAAATGTGCAAAATATAATTTATTCTTGTTTATTTCGATTACAAAGTATTTTGATAAAATAGGATACAGATCAATTTTGTGTTTATAAAAAGTTTTTAAGGAAAATTTAAATTTGATCATAATATATATATATATATATATATATATATATATATATATATATATATATATATATATATATACTAGAGGACCCGACAGATGTTGTCCTATACACACATCTTAAATTCAAAAATTCCAAATTTTTATGAATAAGCTTTAACAATCTGGACCGTTTTGAGTAAAATTTGTATTAAAAAGTTATTACAATGTAATTATGTGCCAAGTTTTATACTTCTGGGTTGCCTAGAAGTGAAATACACACACAAACTATTTCCGATATAAATAATTTTAAATAAAAAAAAGTTTAATAATGTGTGTAATCAATTATCTACACAAATAGATTTGTAGGTTAGGATAATTGTTGTCAATGCACGTGTAAATTTAATAGAAAATCATGTAAAATACTCACTTCAATTGCATACTAAATTTCGAGAATGTATAGTCTTTTATGCACACTTCAAAACTCTTCAAACACTAATTACATCTGAATATAATAATTTAATTAACACACGATTTATTTCAACAAAATAATAACACGAAGTGACAAAATATTTTCCTGAAATGATCACAGCACCAACGGTTGGGACCAACTTGAATTATAATAAAAGTTTGTTGAATATTCTGCGATCGTAGCGCAGTCTGCCAGATACAATGTAAAACATTCCAAGATCAACAATTTTTAAATAAAAATTAATTAAATAAACATTTCTAAGCCGAATTGTAAATCTAAACCATTCTCGATTCCACTGAAACAGACAAAAACTTTCATCAAAATCGGTCTAGCCGTTTAGAAAGAGTTCAGTTATATACACACGCACAGAAGAATTACATATATAAAGATTATTTGAAAAAATATTAATTAAAAACGCTAAAAAGCGTGAATCGTCTGTATTTTCGTAACAATGGGTAGAATGGTCATCGGGGCGCATGATCTCCGCAGAGGTCTTAATCCCCTATCTTCAATAATTTGGGTTGACGTTCAAAGATGTAACTTGCCATGTTAGATTTAAAGTGTTTAAAATTAAAGAAAGTTGAAATTTAAGAAAAAAGATTGCACTCGTGAAATAAAATAGTTATGCAAAATTAAATGGAAAAGATGCTGGAACCAGTTGGTAAAAATCTTAAAAAGTAAAATAGGTAAGAGAAAATAAGTAATAATTTGAAAAAGAATTAAATATAAAATTAAATAAATATTCGTTTTGGCCATTTTGGCTGAAAATCAATTTTCGATGCCAACTTACGTCTTTTTCAATTCCTACTATTAGATCACGATCTCTATACATATTTTATTTGTTTGTTTGTTTATTTATTTATTTATCTTGGTGGAATTTTCAATCGTTAATAAAATACATTTTAAAGCGCTCAATTGAGCTGAAACGTAATGTACATGATTATTTTGGATGACAATACAATAATTTAATTATAATTAATGAAAATTATTTGATTAAAACTAATTATTTAAAGAATTACAAATACAGGCATGTTGGCCTCTTTTTTGGCGACATAGCGGTCCTTTTGGCGACTTGTGTCAAAACTTGAAAAGGTTTTTTTCTCCCGTTTTAAAGCATTCAGTTGAACTGAAATTCTATATACACGATTGTTTTGGATGACAATACGATACTTTAATGATAATGAATAAAAATTAATTACCACTTAATGTTGTGATTCTGTCCTATGTATATACATATTTATATCAATTGTAATTATTTGATAAGAAGTAACTAAAATAAAAATGTTCTTTGTTGATCGAAGTAGGAATTGACTTAAATAAAAAAAAATTTATATTACTTGTTTTAATAGTTTATAGATCACAATTTTGGGTACTTACGTACTATCGCAACAATGTCAAAATTCAAGATATCTCGCCAAGTTGGCAACCCCGATTTCGCATGTGTCGTACGCGCTGAATTGGTAACCATAAGCTTCGTTTCATATAATGTCACCAATACAGGTTGCGATAGTACTTAAGTACCCAAATGTGTTTGCTGAAGTTTAATTGAATATAGTTTATAGGAAATTAAATAAATATATATATATATAATATAAATATATATATATATATATAATATAAATATATATATATAATATAAATATATATATATATATATATATATATATATATATATATATATATATATCTTAAAGTATAATACGCAATGTTTACATTTCTTTCAAAGGTTTGCAATATCTTTAAAAGTACTGAAAATGTGATTAAAAAATTCTCCAGTTTCTATCTCAGTTCTCTGAATTAATGTAAATATAAATACCAATCATATTTTTGAGAAAAATTAATCATTTTTAACAACTGGTTAAAAATAATTAATTTTTCACAAAAATATGATTGATATTTATATATTATATATATATATATATATATATATATATATATATATATATATATATATATATATATATATATATATTAAAAAATTATTTATGTATTTAAAAATATATTTTATATTAAATATTTTATACACTTCAAAAAATGCTCGGATTTGAAAATTCTTCATTTATAAATTTCGTATTCCATTTTTACTTAAAGAATTATTCTGCATTCTTTTCTGTTTTATTTAATGTAAGTGAACGGAAAAGTATAGTGAATAGAATATTACCATATTCTAATTTCAATCGAGAAGTTTCTTTTGAAGAGACCACAAAGGATTTCAAATGTAAATGAAAATATTCCAAGTATATTGAAATAACCCGAAATCAAGAGTTTTCAAGTGCGTGAATTTTTCTTACGAATATTGTATAAAGGATTTATATTTATAAAGAAATGAAATAAAAATCGCTCTCCTATTTATGTGAGATGACTCGATATGCATTTTAGAACATATTTTAACAGAAAATATCAATAATTCAAGTTTAAAAAACTTTCCATATTTTCCTCATAGGAAGTTTTATTTTATAGAAAAATAAAAATAAATAAATGTCTGGGAAAAAATCTTTGAATTTTGGCTTGGTTTTTTTTTTTTTTTTTTGGCCACTATTGAGCTGAATGAACATTGAATAGATGTACTATATCTTTCTCTGAATGTAAGCCTATCCGTGTACATGCGTAAAGAGCGTTTTTTCTACAAAAATTAAACCTAAATCCGAAACATGTATATAAGCCGAAATGAAAATTTCCCTGAAATTTTTGAACATATTGCTATGGGAGTAATAATATGGTTAAACGAGTAGAATATTTTTTCCAAATATATTGCTGTAAAACAAAACACCCGACTCCAACGAAAAAAGTTTTATTTCTTACTCTGGAGTCAACCTTTTTCCTTTCATTTGTTATTTTGTACACTTTTTTAACAAATTTGTTATTTTGTCTGTCTAGTCATGCTTTCTACACCCTTTTTTGAGAGGGGGAAATAAGTGCGAAGAGAAAGTCGGCACATGATCGTCGACGTAAAATATTCGATCGTTAATAAAATACATTTTAAAGCGCTCAATTGAGCTGAAATGTAATGTACATGATTATTTTGGATGACAATACAATAATTTAATTATAATTAATAAAAATTAATTGATTAAAATTAATTATTTAAAAAATTACAAATACAGCCACGTTGGCCGCTTAGCGACCCTTTTGGCGACTTATGTCAAAGTTTGAAAAAGGTCTTTTTCTCACGTGTTAAAGCATTCGGTTGAAAGGAAATTTTATATACACTATTGTTTTGTGTGTGGATCACAATACGATACTTTAATGATAGTTAATAAAAGTTAATTACCACTTAATATTGTGATTCTGTCCTATGTATATACATATTTATATTAATTGTAAGTATTTAATAAGAAGTAGCTAAAATAGAATTTTACTTTGCTGCTAAGTAGGAATTGACTTAAAAAAATTTTTTATTACTTGTGTGTGTTTTTAAGGTAGTGATAATGCTTTAAGGTAAATCATTAAATTACTCTCGTAAATTGTATATTTTCTACGATCTTCCAGGGATCTTATGCTGAAAGAGCAATTAGACGATAATATATTAAAATATTGGATAAATGTAATGCTTCAAAATCCTCTTTCCCGAAAATCAAGTTTCCCATGCAAAGTGATGCTTCTCGAATTTCTAGACTTTGATCTTAAATACTTACTAGCCGTATTGAAATAATTAATTGCAGAATTCAAAAGTTTACAAGAGAAATTTCTCAAAAGCTTTTAGATTTCGGGATATTAAAATCTTCTATTCTGTAATCTGGAAAATTTTCAATGAATAAAACAACGAAATAGTATTTTAAAGCACAACATACAATTTTTTTCCAAAGACCTATTCTTTACTTTGGATTTAATTTACTTATAATAAAAAATTTACTTTTTAATTTGACTCAATAAAACTTGTATTATTTTATAGTAACCTTTTTTTGTCATCTATAATAATGATTAAAATTTGGGTACTTATGTAAAAGGTGCTTTTTAGAGGTATAGAACTTTAAATTGCAATAAAACAACGATGTATTAATCGATTGACATGATTTTTTTTATTCGAAAGATAATCTTGTGGCATTACATTTTAAATAGGATTTCTGATATATGACTGCCATGGCTGACTCGGATGTAGTCCAATCTGGACGTCCAAATTTCGATGACTTTTTCCAACATTTGTGGCCGTATATCGGCAATAACACGGCGAATGTTGTCTTCCAAATGGTCAAGCGTTTGTGGCCTATCCGCATATACCAATGACTTTACATAGCCCCACAGAAAATAGTCTAGCGGTGTTAAATCACAAGATCTTGGAGGCCAATTCACAGGTCCAAAACGTGAAATTAGGCGGTCACTAAACGTGTCTTTCAATAAATCGATTGTGGCACGATCTGTGTGAAATGTTGCGCCGTCTTGTTGGAACCACAGCTCCTGGACATCATGATTGTTCAATTTAGGAATGAAAAAGTTAGTAATCATGGCTCTATACCGATCACCATTGACTGTAACGTTGTGGCCTTCATCGTTTTTGAAGAAGTACGGACCAATGATTCCACCAGCCCATAAAGCGCACCAAACAGTCAGTTTTTCTGGATGTAACGGTGTTTCGACATACACTTGTGGATTAGCTTCACTCCAAATGCGGCAGTTTTGTTTGTTGACGTAGCCATTCAACCAGAAGTGCGCTTCATCGCTAAACAAAATTCGCTTATGAAAATCGGGAACAACGGCAATCTCGTTTTTGTCCTATTCGACGAATCTCTATGAGGCGTGAGTCTATTCATGATGAATTGTCAAACGAAACTGAGAATAAATCACTTGACAGCTGTTAAATCGGTAGCCATCTTGGAAAGTAATGCCAACTTAAACTTCTAAAACCTGGAAAAAAAACACTCTTTATTACCGTTATCGCAGCCAAAAAATTTGCGTCACGTGAGACTTGCCACTTTCCGCAAAAATCTATCTGATTGTTTCTTTTTCAAACAAAACACGTAAAAGACTCTTTGTTTTTCTAGTATCATGGAGCTATTCCCGGGACGCAAATTTTGCTGCGGTGACACGCTAATACGTAAGTACAGAAATTTGTTATAAAAAAACAAAATTTATATACTATTGCATGTGGAAGGAGATTAGGATGATTTCTAATATGTTTTAATTCTTCAATCAAAATAAAAGAAATGTTTTAAGATTAAACACCTTTTTCTTACCTTTTATGATTATTGTTTTGCAATCGTTAATGTAAGCCTTCTTTTAACTATCCAAATTAAAAATAACAATCCTGAGAAAAAGGTAGCTAATGTTGTGAAGAGTATAAAAATGTTAAAATAACAACTCAAAATTTGATTGCAATTTCGAATGAAATGCATTTAGACACGGTTAATTTCAAAGAAATGCATAAATTATTTCGCTGCAACATATTTTCTTTTTGAAATACTAATTTCGCCTGTTTATTAATCTCTTTTACATTATAAATATTTGTTTGCGTGGCCTTTACATTATAAATATTGCCGATTTATCCGTTATATTTAAATGAACTTAATTTTATGACAGAAGTATTTTCATTTTATACATATTTTTTTTGCCCAGTAACGTTAAAATTTATGAATCGCCTTTCTGAGATTAGCAATTCTATTGATCTGTTTATGTAACAGAGGTTTGGTTACACATACAATTTGAGTTCTGATTCATGAGTTATTGAATCTTATATTTTTATTTCTTCATAGCATAATTCTTAATAAATAATATACATTTTGAACAAGAAATTAAGTAGTTTCTTTTATTTCATCCTATAGATCTATGCAGCTTGTAAAGGTTGCTACATTCATTCATTCTATATATATAAAGTAGAATAGCGACTCACTCACTTACTTATCACTATATCTCAGGAAATGTTAGACCTACAGACTTCAAAATTGGTAGAGTAGATATCCGTTAAGAGCGGATTTTATAACAATCGACCCCGAGGGATCGTTGCGAGGGCTTAAGGGGAGTAATTTATACATATACTGCTCAAAATAATTAAAGGATATTGCGGTTTTAGGTAGATCTTGTAGCTGGGAAACTTTTTAGCTGATTGATACATCGTCGACAGACGTAGTAGGTTATATAAGAATAAATTACATATGTTTGGCAGAAAAAAAATACATTTTATTGAGCATTTGTGTACAAAAGGAAAAAACACAATTTGTGCATATAAGAAAAAAAGAATAAGAAAAGGTTTTTTCTTCAAAGGAAATCTTTTTCAGTAGGGGGTATGGTTTCCGCGGACGGCCAGCAACGTTGAACACCCTTGAGGCATGGAGTCAATGAGGCTATTAATCACGAGTTGGGGTATTCTGTTCCACTCTTCCAGAAGAGCTCTTTCCAGTTCTTGGAGAGTTTGTGGGGGTGGTTGGCGGCCAGCAACTCGTCTTCCTAGAGCGTCCCAAATGTGCTCTATTGGATTCATGTCTGGAGAACACGCTGGCCATTCCATTCGTACGATTCCTTCCTCGAAAAGGGAATCCTCCACGAGGTTAGCACGATGTGGCCTGCTGTTATCGTCCATTAAAATGAAGTCATCTCCGATTGCTGCAACATAAGGGACTACAATAGGTCTGAGGATCTCATCCCCATATCTGCGAGCAGTCAGAGGTCCATCTCGAATGATGTAGAGGTATGTGCGCCCGTCAATGGAAATGCCACCATACACCAACACTCCTCCACCGCAAAATCTGACACTTTCGTGTGGCCGCGGTAGCCGAGTGGTATAGGTATGGGACCGTGGCTTTCTTTGTCACGGGTTCGAGCCCAGTACCACTAAAGACCCGCCGTGTAGGGCAGCGATGCACGTTAAAACTGTCGAGAGCTGAAACGTACTCCCGTTGGTGTGGTGTGGTAGTTAGGAGAGGGGGGTGCCAGCTCAGGTGTCGTCCACGTCACTTGACCATGGTTCAAAATTACGTGGTCCGTCGCCAAAAGCCCTCGTGTAGCTGAACAGTGCGACGTTAATATTCAATCAATCAATCAACCTGACACTTTCGTGCACGAACGCAGGGTTATTCCTACTGCCACGGTCCCTCCAGTTGAAAATACGCCTATTATCCGGATGGACAGAAAAATGGGACTCGTCAGAAAAAAGAACATTGCTCCATTCATTTCTCCTCCAGTTCACATGCTCTGTTGCTCACTTCCTGCGGTCGCGATGATGCCTTGATGTTAGTCTAACACATACCAGCGGTCGGCTAGCTTACAGACCTACACCATGGAGCTGGTTTCGGACAGTCTGAGTTGAAACTGTGATGCCAATAGCCGAACGAAGGTGTTGTTGGAGAAGAGTAGCGCTCATATTTCTGTGTCTCCGAGCCGTTAACACTAAAAAACGATCTTCATTGGGCGTTGTTGCCCGTCTACGATATTGTCCTGGTCTTCGACTTGCACTTTCAGTCTCCAAAAAATGGTTCCAGATCCTGGAAATCACACTTTGTGACACTCCAATGGCTTGCGCTACTTCGGCTTGAGTTTGGCCCCCTTCTAACCTACGAACAACTCTCCAAGCTTCTGAATCGGTTAAATGACTTCGCTGAGACATCGTACTCATCGAAACAAAGCAGTCACTGAATGCCGATCATCCTTGTCTTCATTTCAGTTGAAACTCAAATTTCATTCGCTGCCGCTGAAGCGACGTTTTTGACATCGAACTCAAAATTAGCATACTCCATAGTTTGAAAATCAGAAAAATTTGTATTTGTGATTCTCTTCTTCCATTTTCGGCAAAAAAAAATTTCGCTTATATCTTTATTTTATATAAAACTTACAATATCCTTTAATTGTTTTGAGCAGTGTATATAAACCGCATACAGCATTATGAAAAACCTGCGAAGCGTGTGAGTAACGGCTAGTATAGATTTAAGGAGGGGAATGAATGACAGTTTTTAGTCCTTTTATCATTTAACTAGATTTTTTTGTATTCTAATAATGTGAAAAGTAAAAGTTTTTACTCATATTGTTGAATTTTTTATCAATATAAATAACCTTGTTTATCTTAAAATTATTTTATTGCCTATTTCATACAATTGATAGTAGCAACTGAATGCATTCATAAATTTTTAAAGCAAATGTGACAGAAAGAGTGCATAGATGCGTTTTTTCAAATTTGGAGGCCTAAATCTGATGCAGAGCATTATGTGAGTGCGCACGATGTTAAACAAACGTAGAATGTACAGTTTTGTAGTATCGCCTCTACTCTTATAAACTTTCATTATTCTCGATGCAGCGGAATAAAATTGGTATATTTCTTGTGTGTGTGTTGTGACTAATGCCACCTGATCGGCAAAGGCCAGATCAATGCCCACGAATTTCATCATGGCAAAGGACTAAGTGACGCATGTCGTTAGCCATAGCTTTGAGCACCAAATGTCTACAAGTGAACATTTTGTTGCCAAGGAATTAATTAAACTTCTAAAAAGATGACAAAAATAATGGAATTTGATTTTTGCAATGACTAAGATAAAGAACATAATATACATACGTACTGAAATTTCACTCAAATCAGATCATTAGATCCAGACGTTTACGATTAAATTGCTAGGGACCATTATATATTCGCTCAAACTTTTTATAATATTTTAACATCACGTTATAAATTAATCAATAATTAAAATTTATTGATTAGTACACATTCCCTTAACACTCTGCGATTTCGGAGGGTAAGTTTTGACTTTTAATATTTTCTAAACTTTTTAAAATATCTCGAAGAATTGTGCTTAGATTCATTTTTGAAGCTATTTTGGATATCTATCAAATTATTTTAAGGCAATAAAAGGGATATTAGAGTGCCCTTATCAAGTTAAGCAAAATTTACAATCGAACATAGAGCAGCAATTCATTCACTCAAACTTTTAGGAAAACGTGAAGAAGGGCAGCCTATGTAAACTTTGGATAGTAAAAAAATTATGAAACGTGAAATCAATAGTTTTATCCAATCTACGAAGAATTAAAAGCAGATGCTCTAAATCAATGGTTTTCAATCTTTAGAAAACCGTGACCAAATAAATATATAAATTTATATTTGGCAGACTACTACTATTAGGGGGATCACTATATGTTGGACAACTAGTATGACTAACCACTAAATGTAAGACCACTGATATGATTGATCACTATGTGGTGGACCACTATAGCTAAACAGTCCAGTCGTATTAATGTGACCACTGTCAAAAGCCAGAATAACCATCTTTCGCAGAGGGGAAAATAGTCATTTAGGATCCTCAAGGTATTCACTAGGATGTTGAGCCATGCCGACTCTATTGCTGCACTAGATTACGCGCGTGAGGATCCATGGCGCGAACAACCCGATCGAGATGGTTCCATAGATTATTGATTGGGTTTATGTCAGGTGAGTTTTCTGGACACGGAAGAACGATAAACTGATCCTGGTTTTCTTTGAACCACGCACGTACGCTGTCAGTTGTATGACACTCCGCAATGTCCTGCTGGTAGATGCCACCATCCTGAGGAAAAACAATGCGCATAAAGGGGTAGACATGGTCTGAAAGGACAGATGCGTACTTCTATTGATCCATCGTGCTTTCCACAATGATGAATAAACACAGAAAATTTAAGGAAAACATTCCCCAGACCATAATGCTCCCGCCTCCAGCCTGAACCTTGCCAGCAATTGTTGCAGGGTGTTTGCTTTTAGACGTTTCATGCCGTATTTGCCACCAACCATCCGTTCGATGGAGTATAAAGCGTGATTAATCTGAGAACTCTACTTGTCGCCTCTCATTGGATGCCCAGTTGCGGTACCTGTGGGAAAATTCCAGTCTTCGTTGCTGATGAACAGCAGTCAGCATAGGTGCATGAACCAGGCGCCTGCTTCGGAGAACCAGACGCAACAACGATCGCTGAACAGTAGTTTGGAAGCCACTGTTGGTAGCCCCTTGGTTCATCTGGGTGGTATGTTGCTTAACGGTAGCACTTCTAGTCTTCCGAACTCACCTCTGCAGCCGTCAGTCACCTCTATCACCTATGGCCCGTGGTACACCACATTTGCCACGTCACTGATTTTGGATGGTCCCATTTTGCCATGCACGGTATACTTTAACCACGGTGACACACGAACAGTCCACAAACTTAGCCGTTGAGGAAATGCTTCCAACCTTTTCCCGAAAGCCAAAAATTATGCCGTTTTGGACTTCGGATAACTCTTTACATGGTTGCATTACGCCAACGACTGTAGTGTTTTCCGAAGCCCTCACACACCTTTTATATACGCTCAATAGCACTGCGATGCCAGCATCCTTCTGTGATTGGTTATTTAACGTCAAAGTCGAAAGTACGTGGTGTTCACATTAATGTGACTGGACTGTGTATATTGTCATGTATTTATGTATCTAATTATTTGTCCATTTCATTGAAAATCAAGAACAAACTGTAAGCGTAAAGCAATATCAACAAACTGAAGTGATCGCTGCTTTAAGTGACTTCCCAGGGCATCATTGTGCAATTTAGATCAAAGAATCGGTGCAACTATTTATAGACTCCTGGGTTTATATTTATCTTATCTTCTGCAACAACGATTATCATACCAGATCTTCCGAGGAATCCGCAAATATTTTGTGCGACAATGAATGAACGATTGATTCACCTGGGTTTAATTTATGTATGTATATAGTGCCGCGTTTATCTCATTCATTTTAAAGTTATTGCCGCAACGAGATCCTCCGAAGAGTCTGGAGGTGCCTCTTACAAGAATGAATGCACCTATTCAAAGGGCCCTAATGTCAAATTCATCTTTCGCACTGTAGCCAGGATTATCGGAATGAGATCTCTAAGGAGTCATCAAGTGTGTTTTACACCAACAAATGAACGATAGACACACTTACTCGGAGACCCATGTTTATCTTATCCATTCTAACAACAATTATTAAGGCTAGATCTTCTAAGAGCCCGCAAATGTCTCAAACACAAAGGATTTCAAGTACTTCTAAAAGAGGAACTGAAAATTTTATACTACGAATTAACTTCCTGTCATTATTAATGTATTGAAAACGGCTTAAGACGAAACTGAAGGGATTGAAATGTTTTTTCGTGTTGAAAGAATTTCGTGTTAAAGGATATTGAAAAAAACATATCCACAAAATTAAGTTTATTAAAGTTTTTTTATTTGCATAGATATCAGTATGCGCATGTATTTAATAAAATTCAATGAAACAAAAACATTTACAATAAATTAAAGAAACTTAATACAAAATTTTAGTTTTTTGAAAAACAAATCATTTATTGAGTTTTGGGGAAATACTCTGGTACCTTTCTTTGCATCTTCCTTTTTAGCGTTAAATCGTTAACAAATTTTTTGATGTAGTCCCTTTTGTTATGCATTTCACCGTTGAAATGTGCGTCTAAATAACTACGCTTACTTTTTATGATGTTCTCATTTCGGATTACGTGAGAACAGGAGCTGCATATTCATTTCCTTTTCGTCGTCGTTATATGTTTTAATGGTATTTTTTTAGCATTGAGCAATCTCCAAAACGTCTTTGCCCATAATTGGGACTGAATACACATTGACATCATCTACTGTAGCCGATGATACAGTAGGACAATCCAATCCGGCTGGTGTTTTTAGTATTTTGTTCATTATCAAAGGGAAAAAATTTTCGTGTTAAGCGATTTTCGTTTCGTGTTAAGAGGAAAACAAATGCACGAAAATACATGGCAGTTCGTTAAGGTATCCGATTACGTTCGGAACCGTGATTTTAAAAAAGCTTATAAATGGATAATTTTGATGATATTTAGTGTTACTTAGAATAGAATACGTGTATAAAATTGTTTTAAGAATATTTTGACAAAACAAAATTATCTAAATACAATATTTCAGCAAAAAATTAACTTAGAATAACCTTTTTTCAAAATGTTCTCCTTTTATAAAAAATGCTTCTAAAAAATAATATTTTGCTCACATAAAGTAAAGACTACTTCAGAGAGTCTGAGAGTTTCGAAAAAAAATTCACATTATTTTCATATTTCCTACCAACTGAAATAATTATCGACGTTTTTTTCTTAAAATTTCTCCCCTCTGCTGTAGTAAAATATGGATAAACCCACTTCTAAGTTATATATTTCAAAAATTCCAGTTCAGCCTCTGTATCGAGGTCTGAGCTATATACAGGCAAAACTATTATT
Source organism: Trichonephila clavipes (assembly GCA_019973935.1). NCBI lineage: Eukaryota > Metazoa > Arthropoda > Arachnida > Araneae > Nephilidae > Trichonephila > Trichonephila clavipes. Next base: position 892,394 of record BMAU01018280.1, read on the forward strand.
ATTATAGAAGCATTTTTCATTAAAGGAAATTTTTGAAAATTGGTCATTCTGTGTTAATTTTTTGTCAAATTATTGAACTTAAATAATGTTTTATTGTAATAATATTCTTAAAACAATTTTATATATATTTTCTAATCAAGTGACACTAAATATCATAAATATTATCCATTTAAACGCTTTTGCAAAAATCACGGTTCCGAACGTAGTCGTGTACCTTAACACCACTATATTATTTTGTGTAAACCGATATTTTGTCTTAAACGTTTTCGCGTTAAATGCATTTCAGTGTATTTCAGTTTAGACTTTGACAATACATTTGGAATCGAATAAAGCCATAGATTCCATTGTCAATATTATTCCTCTTAATGAACTATTACTCCTCTTATTTTTCTGAAACAACTTAACAAACGTTCTAAAAAGTATTTGTAAAACTATTTGACTTAAAAAAAGAAACAAAATGTCTACATATTCCTGCTTCTATTTATGATTATCGTCATACTGAACTTGAAAATATATAAGTTGTATTAATGGTGCATGTGTGTGATAAAAAATACAGCTTATAAAAATAAAGAAATTGTTTTAGCTTACTCATTCTGAACATAAATATAGTAATACTTACAGTTTTTTTTCTCACTGAACTGTACTTAATATTCTATATTTAGAGTTTAACTATAATTAATATTCCATATTTAGAATTTAATCATTAACGAAATAAGCCAAAAGCTAGCTTTAGATTTATCTAGTTATTATCTCAAAAAAGGACTGGGAATTACATATCATATTCAATTAAAATAACTAGATTACAGATAATTAGTAATAGAAAATCAAACGTATAAAAAAATACTTCTCAAATTTATTTGAAATATATCTTGCTAAGCAAAAAAATACTGAAAGAAATGGAAAAAACATCGATTTGATCAAAATACTTTTGTAGATACATCGATCAAAAAAAAATTAACGAAAACTAGTTTATATCTCTCAAATTAGTAAATGTAATACATGAGACTAATTAATGTGCATTTCTTTCATCTGAAAATGATTGTAATGAGCTGGAATTAAATCTATTTTAATCTCATGTCCAAAGCAAAACTTATCCCAATATAATTAACGATGAAGTGATATCTAATGCATTTTAAATTTCTGGAGGTTTGAATAAAGACTACAGAATGTAATTAAGTATTAGCCTTTACATGTATGAATTTTGTTTTTGAGCTAATTAGTATATCCTATGATAATTAAAACATACCTCTAGGGAATGTTTCAATTTTCATTAATATAATGAAGTTTTACTAACACTTTAAGAATTAGTAAAAACCAATTTATGCAAGATCTTTTTATTTGCGATTTTTTTATTGTTTTAAATACTAATTAAAACGGAAATGCAGTATATTTTGGGTTTGTTTCTTATTTCATTAACTATTCTAAGAATTTCTGTATTAGATGATTATAGCGTGTTATAAAAATGTTGGAAATATTTGAGATAAGCAGAGATTGTGTGTGTGTGTGTGAGAGAGAATGTATGCATGCGCGTGTGTGCGTCTGTGTATGTGCGTGCGTCTGTGTGTGTGCGTGCGTCTGTGTGTGTGCGTGCGTCTGTGTGCGTGTGCGTGCGTCTGTGTGTGTGCGTGCTTCTGTGTGTGTCTGTCTGTGGTTATTAAAAAGTCACGTTTAACATGTAAATTATTAACACGAGAGTTGTTGGCTACAGACCTCAGGATTGTTGTTGAAAAAACCTACGAAATGAAACTAATATTTTTATTCTTTTGAACACTTTATAATATATTTAAAAATCATAATATATGTATTTAAAACAAAATTTTTGATTAAGTACTCATCATTTTATCATGTATGAACAACACTTTTTTCTGCCGGTCCACATATATATTACAGGTAATTTCACACGAGCCGCAACATGAAGATAATGGAGGAAAGACACAGAGAGCAAAGCAGCATTGGACAAAGCAAAACTGATCAGAATATTAATATTTACTCATTATTTTATTTATTGACTTCTGTTTGAATACCATATTAACCTTCCTATCAAGCGCACACACAAAATTATTTACTTTTATGAATTTTCCTACTGATTTATGGTGTAATTTCAATTTTCTTTCGCCCATTACCAAGCCTCTTGTTTACATTCTTCTAGAAATAAACGCAAATTGATAACAAAATTGAGATTTAATTGCTTTATTGATTGATAGAAATTCCCACTATAAATTGTTGGTGCATTGTTCTTTAATAATTGAACTTCTTTATTGTCACTTGGCCATGACCAGGCCAATCAGAAAAGGCCGGTGGACCGCAGGTTCAGAGTATCACAGGTCTAGATGGATGCTAACTAAGATTTGATGCAATAACCATCCGGTTCTCGTAATGCTCCTAGTAAAATTGTCTGTCTACTGGAACTGTTTCTATTTACATTAGCCGGCCACGTGTTTTCTGGAACAAAAAATAAATTTCAAAATGATTTTGAATCTGAAATTTCACTCAATGTAATTTATATGCAGCAATTTATATGTTAAACTTTCAATGTCCCATACTGTATAATCTGCATTTGCAATTTTCTTCAATGCAATTTATATGATGAAGCAAATTTTCTAGTAGCTCTGAGGCTGTTTACTCTTTAAAAGCCAAAACTGTACAATATTTCAAATGTGTTTTATTTATGTATTTTTTTGTCTTCTATATATAACAAAAAAAATTCTATTCTAAAAAAGGTTTTTTTTAATTTTATAAAAGTTTTATTTAGTTATTAATGAGATTCTGCAATAGGCATTTTGGGAATGATTTATAGCGTTATTGTGTTTGAAAAAGGATTGAATGCTAAGAAACTATTAGAAATTTTTAATTTTGTTATCATATTCAAATATAGGATGAAAGTTCCTACTTGTGTAAAATTCTAAAAGTAAAAAATGTAATCATAAGAATTGACAAAAAATAAACTGTTTTATTATAGGTCACCAAATAAAAAAAATGACATAGTTATAATTGCGATGATTTTGCCAAATCACTCACTGAGCTAAGTGATTAAAATTATAACCTTTTTTTAATTTCTAATGGCAGATTTTGAACAGTTACAGCAAGTATAAGGAAGAAGAAGAAACGCTGAAACAGAGTTCATTAATCTAGCACAGGGATGTCCAACACGCGGCCCTCCAGTACGTAAGTTGCGGCCCGCCGACTCTTTTTAAAAAAATTTTAAATATCAGATTTTTAGATTTTTTTCATTTTGAATTTTATTTGAGGGGAAATTTATATATATATATATATATATATATATATATATATATATATATATATATATATATATATATATATATATATATATATATATATATATATATATATATAATTTATATATATATATATATATATATATATATATATATATAATGCATTTGCCTGTTACCTGTTCTTGTTTTAAAATAAATCATTTTTGATAATAGAAATGCCCTTTAGATTAAAATAGTTTATATTTTATCAAACAGTTACATTTCTTTTGACTATAGTAAATTACTTTTTTAATAAATTTCGAATTGCATTATGCATATCCTTTCCTATGGAGGGTACATGATTCTCTGTGTATGCGACTTTCGTTTCTCCTCCTCCTTTTCTGTTTGGAGACCCGAAAAAGCAAGGGGCAGTCAGAGATGTTTTTTAAAGTTTAAAAAAAATATTCAGGACGGTTAAGATAAAGGACAATGTATACTTAATCGTTTGCGAATGACAGCACTATAAAATTTCGTCAATGAGTATCAAAAGATCAATTCAATAGGAACACCGTAATTTTCAAGAAAATGGCAACACTTTAATATTTTAAACATTATTTGATCATTGCATTATTATGTTATATAAACATTATTGTGTAATCTATGTCTGTACACATGAAAAATAATAAAAACAATAATAATAATTCATTCTGCTTTCAATAAATGTTTTTTTGTTTCAAAATCTGATATAAAGGCACAAATTTTTATGTGCGGCCCACGAGATTATAATATTTTTCCGAAGTGGCCCGCAAGGTCATTTAGGCTGGACACCCCTGATCTAGCATATCTCTAGCGCTTGGATTGGGACAGTCCGCCAGCGTTCCACTATAACACTCGAAGAGTGTCAATCTGAGGTGGGTGAGACATAAGGCCATGTTGTACATCCACTAAAAAGTGTTTCCAGGTGCACCACGAGGAGGTAGATTTACTGCGCACAGTTTTAAACTTTTTTTAATTTACCTTGAATAGAAGAGGAAAAGCACTTTGGAGAAAAGAGCTATTGCAGATGTGTTGGTAGCCGAAGAGGAAGGAAAAAACTATCTATACATATAACTAAAAATGAAGTATCTGTTTGTAATTTGAAATTAAAAGCTTTTTTCTAAATGCATTTAAAAGTATACACGGTACTAAAAGAAAAAATCAATTTTTAAAATTTTTGTCTGTCTGTCTATCTGCCTTTCTGTCAGTCTGTTTGTTCCGGCTAATATCTGAGACGGCTGAACCAATTTTGACGAAACCTTCACTGGCAGATAGCTAATGTTATAAGAAATAACTTAGGCTACTTTAATTATAGTAAAAAAATTAGGATTCCGCGAAAATAAAATTAAAACGAATGAAATGGTGGACACTATCTGTTTCAAATAGGGATTATTTATTTCAATAGGGATTATTTTTATTCATTAAGGATTACTTTTAGTCAATAGGGAATGTTTTATTTCGCGAGCCTTCTGTCTTAACGTTTCTAACAGTTACATCAAACTTTTTGTTTAATTAGGTTACTGACACTCGCGATTTTTCCCGTTCATGTCTGATACTAATGAATTTAACAGTCTTCACACCATCGACACTAGCAAACGTCATGCATCTTTCCCCTTGCTTGCGGCTTCGTTTGTATTCGTTTCACAGTACCCAGTCCTCACCCCATCGACAGTGTCAAAGGTCACGAGACCCTCTCCCCCCCCCCTTCTGGCAGATTCATTTCCCTCTACTGCTACTTAGACCTGCTTTGAACTGTTGCATTCAATGCTTATAGTCATTCCAAAAAATGATTTCATTCTTTCTCAAGAACACTGAGCAACATCTATTTTTCCATAATATAGACAGCATTTAAACTTAAATTAGGAAGTTTTTGGGTTTTAAGTCATTTGACTTCTCACAAGGCTCTGCTTTTAAATAAGAGGTAAGCCAATTTCATACCTCTATTGTTTATTTCATTTCCAAACACAACACACAAACACTGCAATGATTTTACTTTCCTCACCCCATCGACAGTATCAAAGGTCATGCGTCCCTCTCACACTTTGCTCAACAAAAAACAAAGAAAACAAAAGTAAAACAAAAAAGAAATATTGATTCACAAAGTAGAAGAATGACATTATACTTATGGCATAGGTATTTCTTTTACGTGGAATATATCAATATTAAATTTTCGTAAACTCTGCGAATTGAATAAACACTTTTTTGTTAAATTCCACGTGGACGAAGTCGCGGGTAACAGCTATTTAAGATAAAATAAATGCATCAGATACAAATTATTTATATTAATTTAATGCTTTTATTACACAAAATTTGTAACAATGTGTTAATTTTCCTGAGCAGAAGGAAGGTGTTTTCAAAAATCAATCCTTAAGAGAGTTACGGGGCGTTATAAATATAAAAAAAAAATCTTTTTTATCAGCTATTATATCTACAGACTTAAAATTTAGCAAACATGGATTTTTGTTCAGCTGAGATATGCAAAAAGTTTTTTTTTTTGTTTAATTTACAATTCACGTAAAATTAACTCATTAAAAACTTCTTTAAGTCTGTATTGCTTAAATTTTTTTTATACCAGCTATTATATCTACAGACTTAAAATCATCCATAGCAACTACAAAAATGAAGCAAAATGTGGAAAATTAGAATAAGTGCGGGATACTAGTAAGAAGTATGAGTATGCAAATTTTTTTTCAGTCTGTTCATCACGTGATATTCATAAGAGCTTTAAAGGTTTTGACGCGTGTTTTTGTTTTCAAAGTTTTACAGGAAAGATTTAATAGACGAACTTAAAATTTTTTGGCATGTCTTCCCGACATCACATAGATGATTTTACGTGCCCGAATTATTGGAAAGATCGAAGAAGGGCGAAAAATAACAGATGTTGCCTTTCGACATCGCTCCGTTGTTTCACGGCAGTCATTTAAAACTACTGTATTGAAGTACGACGCCTGCAGAAGACAGATATATCGTCCTATCAGCAAAAAGAACAGGCGCACCACAGCTCAGCAGGTGGCAAATCAGTTTCTTGCTGTTTCAGGAAAGAAGATCTCCCGAAAAACTGTTGCCAGACGTTTGAGGGGAGGAGGACTATACGCACGCAGACCTGTTGTGTGTGTCCCATTGACCAGACAGCACCGTACTGCCCGTTTGCAATGGTGTCGTGAGCATCACAATTGGACTGAACAGGACTGGGCATGCGTACTATTCTCAGATGAGAGTAGGTTCAGTCTGTCATCGGATTGTAGACGCCAACTGATCTGGCGCGAGAGTGGTACTGCTTATCGTCCAGAAAATATCCAGGAAAAAGGACCGATATCCGACATGTAGTATCATGGTGTGGGCCGGCATCATGATCAATGGCCGCACGCGCCTACATGTGGTTGCGAATTATGACGGACCAACGATACATTGATGAAGTTCTACTTCCTCATGTTCGTCTTTTCCGTGGTGCTGTCGGTGATAAATTTGTTTTTATGGACGACAACGCAACATGTCATCGAACACTCTCTGTTCAGGATTGTTAGACAGCGAGGGTATTCAACGTCTCGTATGGCCAGCGTGTTCTATCTAAAATTTGTTGATACTTTGGGGGAGGCAAGTTGCTGGTCGAAACTATCCTCCGACAAACAAGAACACCCTCATCCGTGCACTCACAGAGGAATGGGATAAATTGCCTCAACAGCTGCTGATAATGTTGTGCAAAGTATGGTACGACGTGTGGAATCTTGCATCACACTCCACGGTGGACATATCCCGTACTGATATTCTTTAAGGTGCCTTCTGACTTTTAGATGCATTGTTCCATTTCTCCGTTTGCAGATCAAATGAACATTTTTTTTTCTTTCAGATGTTTCACAGCTTTTGTAAATTCCAGAACAATAAATATTCTATTTATTCTAATGTCTGAACAGTGTGGCAACTATATTTTATCCTACTAGGCCTCATGTCTCGCTTAATATTATGCTACATAGCAATTTGTGATCCGTCCTTAGCAATTGTCCAGCAGTGTATATATATACTAGCCGTAACCCACCCGCTTCACTGGGTATTTCACGATGTTGTATATATGTATACTATTTACATTGATATAGCATTAATTATTGATATATAGCATTAAGAATTCGATTGAATTGAAAAATATATTTATAGCTGTTACACTCTCACCCCTTGAAAAGAACATAAATTATAATATATAGTTTCTATTTATATCTAAAATAGAAGTAGAAAGATTTTTTCGCTCACATAACCTAATAATCAAATGGATTTCCACCAAAGCAACTTTCAGTTCATCTCTACTCCATAAAATAAACATGCGTGCTAAATTTCAAGTCTAAATCTAACAGAGCAAAAATGGAATTTTTATCATCAACACCTCGTTGACAGCATTCTTAGCGGATTCCAATTCAACAAAAGAAGCATGCAAATCAAATTTTATTATTATAGTCTTAGCAGTTCAAAAACGGGAATTAAGTCTATCCATAAGTCCCAATAATTTTCCCCGCTTCCCCCTGGAGTTGATTTCTGTAAAATCCATTCTTAGTGGAACTCTATTCAACTAAAGAAAAGGGCTCAACAAATTTCAAGCAAATGAGTTAAATTCAAAAACAGGAATTTTTCTATAACACGCCTTATCCCTCACAACCCCACTCCTTTGGGGTCCGTTTTTGCAAAAATCTTTGTAAAAGGAACTTTTTCCATGAACGGAACATATCTTCTAATTTTCAAGCAGGTGGTTCTATTAGTTGAAAAGTGGAAATATTTACCTATTATAAATACGCCACTTAATCCCCCTCAGTGAGCCTTGGGGATCAATTTTACCCAAAACTATTTTGTAGCGGATCTCTAAACCATGAAAGGAATTCGCTTACCAAATTTTAAGACTGTACGTCGAATAGTTTAAGAATGGAAATGATTATCTATAACGCCCCTTAAGCCCCGCAACGTTACTTAGGAAACGATTTTCACAAAACCCATCTTATAGCAGATCTTTTTAATGAATGGAATCTGTCAATTTAGATTTTACGTCTAATAAAAATGAGTTAAATAAATTATTCTCCACAACGCCACTTGAAGTCGATTTTGACAAAACCCATTTGGCAGCGGATCGGTACTCTATGAAAGGAACGCTTATACCAAATTTCAAGACTGTACGTCTAATAGTTTAAAAATGGAAAAAATTATCTATAACGCCCCTTATGCCCCCGCAACGCCACTTAGGAAACGTTTTTCACAAAACCCATCTTATGACAGATCTTTACTCAGTGAATGGAATCAGCGTACTCAATTTCAAGATTTTACAAAAAAGAGTTAATTGCCTATAACGACCCTTAATTCTCCTCAACGCCACTCGGGGTCGATTTTCACAAACCCATTTTAGCGGATATGTACTCTATGAAAGGAATTACCAAATTTCAAGAGTGTATGTCAAATAGTTTAAAAATGGAAATAAATATGTATAACGCCCCTAAGCCCCCGCAACGCCAATTAGGAAACGATTTTCACAAAACGCCATCTTATTACCCAATGAATGGAATCAGCTTACTTTATTTCGAGATTTTACGTCTAATAGTTTAAAAAAGGTGTTAATTGCCTATAACGCCACTTAAGTCTCTACAACGCCACTTGGGAGTCGATTTTCACAAAAGCCATTCTGTAGGGGATCTGTACTCTATGAAAGGAATCCGCTTACCAAATTTCAAGACTGTACGTCTCATAGTTTAAAAATGGAAATAATTATGTATAACGCCCCTTAAGCGCCCTCAACGCCCCTTGGAGGTTGATTTTCGTAAAAAATCATTATGTAGAGAATCTCTACTTAATGAAAGAAATATGTGTACCAAGTTTCACGACTGCACATCTAACAGTTTTGTAATGGAAATAATTATCTTTAACGCCCCTTGGGTTCGAACTTTGCAAAATCCGTTCTTAGCTGACGTCTACTCCATGAAGGGAACCTACCTACCAAATTTCAAGTCTGTAGGTTTAATAGTTCCGGAGATTTCGTGATTAGTCAGTGAGCGAGTGAGTGAGTCGCTTTTCTCCTTTATATATATAGATAAAGAGATAATTTTGGTGATATTGAATTTGGTGTTCTTGGCGAGGAATGTCCGAAGAATCGGTTAGGCTTAACGTAGCTGCATTCAAAAAAAATTTGATGCACGAAGTATTTTACACTTACACTTTTCAATTTCTTTTAAAGTATTCTGCGTAAAATCTATGCTAAGAGATGATTCCTGGAAGGATAAACAAACTTATAACATTTTATAATAGCTCTTTACAATTTTACGATACAGCGCGATTACTTCGGCATGACGTTTCGCCATTTTTTAACTATAAACTACTATTTACTAATACCGTTTACTAATTTTAAATATGTAATGATCATACATCATCGCATATTTTTAAATTTAAAAGTAACTTGAAAGGCATGAGATGTACTTTTAATCGAATCATTTACCTCTTCCCTAGGCGGTAATGAAAAACAAGACACAGAAATATCCAAATCATAAATTGTAACCTAACACACTATAGATACAGTACAATGTAAATGGTACTAGAGCAGTGCTTCTCAAACTTTCAATATTTACGACCCAATTTTCCATCATAATTTTTCCTCCCCCCATCACCATGAATGTTTAATTTCCCCAGACGTATATATACGTCTTTCCGAAGTACGATATCTTCTGTGCACTGCCATCCATAAAATTATTCTGAAGGCTCTGAAATGCATTATAAGGACCTTGACAGTATTTACGAAGGAATTTCTTATTTCAGAGGATTTACTTACTTATTCTTTTTCTTCTCCCCCCGAAACATCACACTCGCACTCCTACGAGGAAAACGATTACATTGGGGAGCGCGAATCACGCAACTTTTAATCGGCGGTTTAGAGATTAATTATAAACCGTACAAGTTATCAAGATAAGTGTTAATTTTTGTATGTAATTTTATATATGACAAGCCTATGGAGTGAAAGATATGGAGTGTCCTTAACTTAGTATCGTTAAATTAATTATAAAATACACATTGAACAGTAAAATACACATTGAACAGTACTGATACATTTATAAGTGCATTATATCAATGCAAACGTGTATTTTATTTTTTATTATGTTAGAATGTATTTATGTTGTTCGTTTACTTTCAGTGAATTAATTTTTTTAAAAAAATAATCTTTTGTTTTCAACTTTTCAATATTCTCGCACCCCAATTGTAGAGTAATCACGCTCCTCTAGGGGGGGGGGCGCCCCACAGTTTGAGAAACGCTGTACTAGAAATTTTTATTGTGGGATATTATCTCGTTTCTCACTTTCATAAGAGATTATTATGTTGCACAAACTTAAATTATTATTCTCTCAACATATTTTAAATCATTGAAAACTTTTCCCCATCGCTCCATTAGATTCAGTTGAACCACAGGGCTTGATATCGATTTCTTACTGATTTTTTTTCCCCATCTACATTTTTGTCTCCGGAGAAACCGAGACGGTGTATACAGAAAACAAATTAATATTTTTTTTTTGTTTATTTTCAATGCCCGGAGAGCTTAAGGGAATGGAAATTGGTTCTTGTAGAATTGTCGCGAAAAATGTAAATAATATCAACATTCCAGGTCTTTTTCGATTCTTTTGCGGTAAAGATGTGTGTCTGAAAATTTAATATTTTCAGCAGGAAAATGTAAGTTTGGCGAAGCGAAGGATTATTTCTAAGAAGTAGAGAGAAATTTGAAAAGTTTTGCATTCAACAGTATCCTGTTTGTTAATATATCTTGGAGGATTGATAATATGTTTTTATTTTTTAAATAAAATAGCGAACAAGTTTCTAGATGAAGGGAAAATCGTGTAATCTGGCTTATATCTTCCAACACAAAACAAACTTAAAAAATAATTAATATTAAATTTAAATTATTGGAATACTTTTTTGTAAAAAAAAAGAAAAAAGAAAAGGAAAAAAACGTTTCAGTTAATTGGTTTGATTGTAAAAATATGTTGGTGAATATTAAGATTATGAGATTTTAAAAAATGAAGTGAGCATCATTGTTATCATTTGTTTTTATCCTGGATACATATGAAATACGAGTGGAAGACCAGAAACATACAATACAAACAGAAGAATATAGACATTTATTACAAAGGATGATCCCAGCATATAATAGAAGGGGTGCGCTGTTTTCCGATCGAGACGAAAATCCATTTCAGGCGAAAGTCCGACTTCTTTTCCTGAAGAAGATACATCCATACCTTACTCGAGATTCGAACCCACTCAGTTTTAAAATTGAGTGATCCAAAAGAGAATTACTATAGCTAATAGATGTGTAAATGAATACGAAAATATTTAAAATTGAATTTATTCAAAAAGAAACACACACACCCAAAAAAAAAGGTTATTTTGTGTAAAAGTCTTTTAAGGTCAAAATAAACTTATGCATGTGAAACTTGGTCCATGTCTCGAATAGATGCGAACATAATAAGTATCTACGAAAGGAAGATTTTAAGATTTATTTTTAGAGGAATTCAAGAAGCGTGGCGAAGAAAATCAAATTTGAAGCTCTATTCCTCATATAAAGAATTTAAAATCTTTAAGTTCATCAAAATACAATGAATTAAATGAGCAGGCCGCGTTATCAGAATGGATGAAGACCGCACCAGTATAAAAAATCTTCAATTCCCAACCAATTGACGCATGGAGAAAAGGCAGGCGGAATCTAAGATGGATTGATGGCCTAAAAAAATCTCCTGGTTTTCATATTTAAAAATTGGAAAACACTCTAGCAGTAAGATGGCTGTTCTGGAAAAAGTTTTTTGAGAGGGCCAAGTCTCATTCTGGGCTGTTGTGCCATTGAGGAAGGAAGGAAGGTTGAGTGATAGACTATAAAATTGCTCTGTGTATATTATATACTAACAATTTTGATTTTAGACATTCTGAATCCGTTGCATGAGGTTGTTTTAGGTGATTTATTTATTAAAGTTGTATTCTTTTCCATAGATTACATTTCTACTAAAGAATATCCACTCTATTTACACAAATAGGTTTATGAAATGAAATGAAATACTTCTTTTAGTTTTGATATATAAAGTTATTTATTGTAATAGAAGAAGAGTTATATATATATATATATACACTAGAGGACCCGACAGACGTTGTTCTGTACACACATCTTAAATTCAAAATGAAAGATTTTTGAATATTCGATACTGCGATCGTAACGCAGTCTGCTGGATCCAATGTAAAACATTCCAAGATCAACAATTTATAAATAAAAAAATTAATTAAATAAACATTTCCAAGCCGAATTATAAATCTAAACCATTCTCGAGTACACTGGAACAAACAAAAACTTTCATCAAAATCGGTCCAGCCGTTTAGGAGGAGTTCAGTTACATACACACGCACAGAAGAATTACATATATAAAGATTATTTCAAAAGATATTAATTAAAAACGCTAAAAAGCGGGAATCGCGTGTCTGCATTTTCGTAACAATAAAGACCGGGTTTGGCCAGTTTGGCTGAAAATCAATTTTCGACGCCAGCTTACGTCTTTTTCAATTCCTACTTTTAGCTCACGATCTCTATACATATTTTATTTGTTAGTTTGTTTGTTTATTTATTTATTTATCTTGGTGGAATTTTCAATCATTAATAAAATGCATTTTAAAGCACTCGATTGAGCTAAAATGTAATGTACATGATTATTTTGGATGACAATACAATAATTTTTAATTATGATTAATAAAAATTAATTGATTAAAACTAATTTTGTAAGGAATTACAAATACAGCCACGTTGGCGACTTATGTCAAAATTTGAAAAGGTTTTTTTCTCACGTGCTAAAGCATTCAGTTGAAAGGAAATTTTATATACACGATTGTTTTGGATGACAAAACGATACTTTAATAATAATTAATAAAAATTAATTACCCCTTAATGTTGTGATTCTGTCAGATATGTATTCATATTTATATTAATTGCAACTATTTAATAAAAAGTAGCTAAATAAATTTTTTCTTGGTTGATTTAAGTAGGAATTGATTTAAAAAAAATTTTTTATATTACTTGTGTATAACAATAGCGTTGTTACAACAATGCAGGTGAATGTTGAGTTGTATTTTATGATTATTTTTAATTAATATCTTTTTAACTAATTGTGATATCGGACCGAATTGTGAATCTAAACCATTCTCGAATTTACTTGAACCCTCACAAAAAATTTCATCGAAATCGGCCCGGCCGTTTAGGAGAAGTTTAGTGACATACACACGCACAGAAGATTTTTATATATAAAGATATATAAATTGAGATACTTTTGTATTTGAATTTAATAATTAGGTTGCGAATTTGTTTTTAGCAATTTGTACATTTACACTTAGTTATAAAATTAAATATAAACTCCTGTTTGTGGAAATTGCAACACCATGAAGGAAGCATCATAGTTGAATGAAATTTAACACACAGTTGAGTGGTAATGGTATAAATAAATGATTACATTTTCAAACCAAACAAACAATTAAAAGAGACAGAAATTAGTATTTTGTGTGGCCACCACGCGCCGCAATAAGAGCTGCTACACGACGCGGCATGGAGTTAAACAAATTTTTAATATCTGTCTGCGGAAGAGTATTCCATATTGTTTGTATGCGCAACCAAAGTTCGTCTGTAGAAGCAACAGGACGAAGATCACGAGCGATACGCCGCCCAACGATATCCCACTCATGTTCAATCGGTGACATATCCAGCGAATACGCAGGCCAAGGAAGAAACTGTACCTGCTGCGAATCAAGATAGGATTTGACAGTCTTGGCGACATGTGGACGTGCATTATCCTGCTAGAATACAGCCCCTGGCAATCCTTGCAGGAAAGGAATATCTTAGGGCTGTAAAACTTCGTTTATGTCTCGGGTACTGTTCAAATTGCCCACAATTCGTAGCAATTGTGATCATCCATGATATGCTATGGCACCCCAGACCATAACTCCGGGTGTTCGTCCACTGTGGCGTTCGATAATGCACTCCGGAATGCGCTGTTCACCAGCATAGAGCCTGACACGAATTCGGCCATCATGGTGCCACAAATTGAAGCGGGATTTGTCAGAAAAGACGACCTGCTGCCAATCAGCACGCCAGCTCCTATGCGCATTGGCCCAGGGTAGTCGCAGGCGGCGATGGTTTTGCGTGAGAGGAATCCTGCATAAAGGAATCCTTGCGCGCAGCCCACGCTGCAGCAGACGTCTCCGAATTGATGAAGCACACAATGAAACACGTGTAGCTGTTGACCACTGGGCTGCCAGTTGTCTAGAAAAAGCTGTGCGGTCCGTCTGAGCCATTCGCACCAGGCGTCTGTCTTCACGAGCTGACGTCACATTTCGGGGTCCACTCCAGGATTTCCGAGCTGTCCGACCCTCGTCCGTCCACTGCTTCGAAACACGCATGATTGTGCTGCTGTTACGCTGCACACGAGCGGCTACTGCACGATAAGACAATCCAGCTTCACGAAGGCCGACGATTCTGCCCCGTTCAAACTCTGAAATTTGCTCAAATTTCACTCTCTTTCATTGACGAGGCATAGTAAAGATTCAGTTAACGTTTACACTAGCATATAACCACCGATAATAATACACGCCTCGCTACAGCTGTCTATTTATATTCGGTTTGATCTACCCTTCAGAGGGCGCTGCTCAGCATACGCATGCGCTACCGGTCTGCAATTCTAATCATTTGCATATCATGCCCTACTTTACACACACACATTTCCTGAAAATTTCAGCTCACTCGCGTAGGTCCTTCGTGGTGTTGCAATTTTCACAAACAGGAGTATACAATTTATATTTAAATTCAAAAAATACTAGTTTCTCGAATAAGCATGACATCTGTTTCGGTGGAAATAATTTAATTATTTAGAATGAGGATTCAAATATACAGAAAAATTAATGATATCATGATTTCCTTTTTAAGTTTCGCATTATTCCGTTTTGTTATCATCCATTAACAATTAGCTTCAAGAAAGTATTTATGCATTCCGCAAAATAAAAAGTTCTAATCTGTTAAATTAGTTAGGTCTGTACACATATTTTTGTATTTTATTTTATTATTTAATATTTTTTGAAGTGAACACTTCTTTAGGCACGTTTTCCTGGAGAGTGAACTTGAATGATACGTTTTAAAAAGCTAAGCATTGTTACGTTCGTAACGATGGAAACATTACTACTAAATGGCAACAATACTACTGAATCATTTGGGTTTAATGAGTCATGTATCGGAGAAATTTGTGCAGCGAAATGTAGAGCAGAAAAATGGACAAATAATTCTAATGGTTACTATTTATATTTCACCAAATCAAAGTGTAGATAAAATTATCGATTTCATTCTCAAAAATTTACTTGCCTACACTGTGAAGCCGGATCAACTCTTCTGAACAAATTGCATATTTTTTAAGTGGGGATTTTAATGTAAATTGTTTTCAAAAGACAAATCAAAGCCTTTAGTAGATTTTGTAAAATCAAAATTCAATTTAATTATATCAAATGATTCAAATGAAAGCACGACAAAGCACGGAGCAACGCTTGAAGGAGTTTTTTTTAGATATTTAAATAGTTTTGAATCTATAAAGTATTTATAACCTATTTCAGCTACCATAAACCTATTGTTTCCTTCTTAAAATACAATTAATTCACACATATGATTGTATACTTCGCAAAAAATATTACTTTATGAGTACAGACATATGAGTAAATAATTTTATATGACAATACTAATATCCCCTTGTTTTTTATTCACCTAACTAATCCTTGAAATAACATTACAAAATTTGAAGTTATCACTTCTATCATGTGGTCATAAGTTATCACTTCTATCGTGTGGTCATAAGCACACACACTCTTTTTTTTTAGTTCGAAGAGTTTTGCTATGATTTTCTACAAGAGGGGATGGGGTGGAGTAAACATATACCAATGACTTCCTCGAGAAAGGAACTGTTTTAGAACTTGAAAAATTATGTAATAAGACGGTACAGTGTGAACAGGTCTCAATGACAAATGAATCCTTGGGAAAAGTGCTGTAGCAATGCAAAAGTACCACGCTGAATAAGACAAAAAACTGAAAGTACCACGCTGAATAAGACAAAAAAAACTGAACACACACACACGACCATATATATTATATATCAAGAAAGCGAGATTATTGTGAGAATGGTAAAGAAAAAAAATTTAATTTTTTATTGCTTCCAAATTAAAATCTGAAGTAAAATAAATAATTTTGGTTAGTTGTGTTACCTTTAGACAATTCACCGTACGTTCTAAAAGGCAAGATATATGGTTCGGAATATGCTCATAAAAACCACTCATAAACAAAATTATTCACAAAAGGAAACTTTTTTGACTTATAGTAATACAAAACTAAAATAATAACTCCAATTTTTTTATACGCAAGATCTTTTCAGTTTTAATAACCTCGTGAGCATTCGAATAATCAATAAGCTCAGAACCACATAGCTAAATATAGAGACCCACTTTCAGTGGATCCCTTCCCATGTTAACGTCCCTGGAGATGAAGTCGCGGATTTCTTGGCCAAAAGAGGCTGCTCTGAGATCGCGACCACTGATTATGCACTCACATATCGAGAGATTTAATATTTAATGAGAATTAAGGACAAGCAAGTCTGGCTAGCCCCTCCCTACCATCCCGGGATTAGTAAGAAAAGCCCTGGGGGGGGTACTTTGGAATTTGACGGAGACAGAAATGATCAAATGGCTGTGTCCAGATTGCTCAGTGGGTATTTGAAATGCATAACATTCGAATCTGACCGTAAGGTTTTCCAGACTTGCCCCAAGTGTCACCTATTGCCGGCTTTCCCTGAACATATCATCGATTATTTGGGGTGCGCTATGGAAGATGTTCATGCGAGTCCACTTCTGGTGCTGGACTTTGCTAGAGTTAATGGTCTCATGGATCTGATCTAGCTGCCGCTTGATCCTGAAGGATTGGACACACACACAGAGACGAGAGTAAATTATGTTGTTGTTACTGATGCCACCTAATCGGCAAAGGCCAGATCGAGGCCCACGAAATTTATCATGGCAGAGGGCTTAGTGATGACTGTCGTTATCCGTAGCTTTGAGCACCATGCTGGTGACAGTACTATTTGGCTCGTTTCCACCCCAATTTTTAGGGAGGATATCTAAGGGTGGTCAGAGGCCTCCCACCTCTCTTCCTCTTCCACCAGCCTCCCGAGAGGACTTGCAGCTCGACGGCTATTTATAGTACCCCCATGCCGCTATGGCACTATACATTTACAAACATTCATGCCTCTCCGGGATTCGAACCCGGGCCCTACGGCACAGCAGTCAGCGTCGCTAACCACTATACCGGATGGGCGATGAGTAAATTTAACTTCCTCGAAAGTCAGAAGAAAATTAAATGCAGAGCTTGAGGCAAAGAACATGAGAGGATCTCTAAAATACCACAGTTTTTCGGTTATTGTTTGACGTTGGCAAGGTAATGTAGAGAGTATGAAGCTGACGTAGATATTTTAGTAATAACTGACGATATCATGAATCATCCCAGGTATCTGAATACAGTAATACCCCGAACATACGCAATAGGTGGGAATGAATAATAACCACGTAAGTCGGGGCTTGATTTTGTACATAAATGCATATAAATTATTTTTATTTAGGTTGGATATGAAAGAAACTAATTCTCAGTAAAAAAAATTTAATAAAATCTAACACAACATAAAAGCAACATCGCAAACCAAAATTATTTTGAAATAGGTTTAATAAAATCTTACAAAGTTGTCTACCGGCTCAAATATTTTTTTATCCCGCAAAAATTCCTGGTAGCATGCTAATAAGTTTTTTTATTCCTTCTTCGGTTGAAAAAAATACACTCATTGTTGGAGTCTATATTTTGTAAAATTTATAACCTTTTTTGAATTAAACTGAGCCCTTCTGTCAAATTCCCAGTCGTCATATTCTGATTGAACTAGATCTAAAGACTCTAGTTTTTCAAAGTCTTGCTCTAGTTCATGTATTTCTATGAGCTCCTCAATTGTCGGGATATCTTAATTGACAAACTAGGAAATATATCAAAAGTAAGGTGGATATCTATGTGAAGGTTTTATCCACGTTCTTCCATTAATAAAATCCTCTTGGGAAATCTTTGGTGTTTCAAATCTTGTTATTTACAACGAACCCTTTGGAGAAGAAACCTTGATTGTTTAAATTAGGTCTGCTATATATAGCAGCGTTCCTCAAACTGTGGGGTGCGCCTCCCTTGAGGGGTGGGACAACTCTACGAGGGGGGCGAGAGTATATTGAAAAGTCGAGAACAGACGATTATTTAAAAAAAAATTATGAATTTATTCAAAGTAAACAAACAAAATACATTCCGCCATAATAAAAAAATAAAATATACATTTACACTAATATATTACACTTATAAATGTATCAGTGCTACACAATGAATTTGATCCTTTATTTTTAACAATACTAAATTAAGGACAAGTTTAATAATTACCAGTGACACCATGGGATTGTCATATAGAAAATTATATAAAAAAAGTAGCATTTATCTTGATAATTTTTATGGTTTATAATTAATCCCTTAACTGCCGATTAAAAGTTACGCGATTCGCTTCTCAATGCCACGTAGGCGTGCGTATGTAATGTATTGGGGGGATGGAATAAAGAAGCAAATAATCTGAAATAAGTGCATCCTTCGTAAACATTGTTAAGGTCATTTTGTTGCATTTCAAAGCCTTCGGAATAATTTTATGAATAGCAGTGCACAAAAAAGATCGTATTTCGGAAAGACTTATATATATACGTCCGGGGCAATTAATGCACTGGCTGAGCGAAACGTTTATATACGCTGGTGGCACTTAAGAGATTAAAGTCGTATGCTAGCTGTAGCATTAAAGTATAGCATTATTGAATTCGATATATTGTTACTGTATGAGGAAGGCGAGATGAAAATTATGATTAAATATTGGGTCACGAATATTGAAACTTTGAGAAGCACTGATATATAGTCTACGTTTTCAAGATAGTAAGGAGAGAAAGTAAGGAGATAGGATAGGTTGCTACTGATCAGGTATTATTCAGGTATCAGGTATTTTATAGTATATTTCAGATATTGCATAAAAGTGAAAGAATTAAAGGGACGATTCGTCACTACAGTTTAATTAGGGGTCAGATAATTTGGAAAATAGATTCAATCTAGAATTAAGTGGAACTATATTTAAAGTCTTCTCATACTCTTATCCACATATTGCTTAGATTGGGAGCATCTCTTCTATAAAACTACTTGAATTATGCTGCTAATTGTGTGATCAATAAATAGATTGTTTTTGGATATGACTAGGCTTTCTTCCCTTCCCCCTACATCTCTAGGCGAGAATGAGAGAACCTCTCATTCCTCACATCTAAACTTTAAAAGTTCTCTAGGTAGAGTCCCAGTGGCTGAGTGGTAGCGTATAGCTCTTTCGCAACGCAGGTTTGAGGCTCAACCCCAGGCTGGGAAAGGTCGACTCAGGCTTTTATTCCTTCACTGGGTTGATGAATGAGTACAAAGCCTGCTTCAGAACTAAACACTGGGACTTTTGCGTCAGACTGACCACCTGTTCGAAACAACTGCTCATAAACCTCAATGCCAAAGGTCATAAAAACTGAGATGGGCACAGTAGGCCGTGCACCACTAAGTTTAGTCTTAGTTTTTAGAAAAAGCGATAATAAATACCTTTGCTGTCAATCTAAGTTTAGTGAATTCGTTATCATGAAGATTGAAAGTGATCAAAAAAGCCAGAGATCATCATGCTAGTTTCTAATTTTTATACTGTGAAAAAAGGAATTTGTAAAAAATACCTTTTTATACCTTACTAGTTGTTACCCACCCACTTCACGGGATATTTCCCGATGTTGTATAAATATATACTGTTTACTTATAGATAAATTATTGATATCTAGCATTAAGAATTCGATTGCACTGAAAAATATGTTTATAGCTGTAACTCTCGCCTCTTGATATAAAAAGGACATCAATTATAATTTTTAACTTCTATCAATATCTAAAATAGAAGTAATAAGATATTTTGCGCTCACTTAACCCAATAATCAAGTGTACTTTTACCAAAGCAACTTTCAGGGGATCTCTACTCCATAAAATAAACATGCGTGCTGAATTTCAAGTCTATCTCTAACAGAATAAAAAAGGAATTTTTATCATCAATACGCCCCGTAACCCCGTTGAGGGCATTCTTAGCGGATTCCAATTCAATAAAAGAAACATGCAAACCAAATTTTATTATTATAGTTTTAGTAGCTCAAAAACGGGAATTTTGTCTATCAATACACCCCATTAACTCCTCCCTCTTCCCCCTGGAGTTGATTTTCGTAAATCCATTCTTAGTGGAACTCTATTCAACCAAAGAAACGTGCTGAACAAATTTCAAGTAAATGGGTTAAATAAATTCAAAAACAAGAATTTTTCTATAACTCCCCTTAACCCCTCGCAACTCCACTCCTTTTTGGGGTAGGTTTTCGCAAAACTCTTTGTTAGAGGAACTCTATTCCATGAAAGGAACATACCTTCTAATTTTCAAGCAGGTGGGTCTAATAGTTGAAAAATGGAAAAATTTATCTATTACGCCCCTTAATCTCCCTAAGTGCCCCTTGGGGGTTTATTTTCACAAAACCCATTTTGTATTGGATCTCTACTCTATGAAAGGAATCTGTGTACCAAGTTTCAAGACTGTACACCTAATAGTTTAATAATGGAAATAATTACCTATAACGCCCCTTGGGGTTCGACCTTTGCAAAATCTGTTCTTAGCTTATGTCTACTTCATGAAAGGAGGCTGCCTACAAAATTTCAAGTCTGTAGGTTTAACAGTTCCCGAGTGAGTGAGTGAATATTAACGTCGAACTGTTCAGCTACACGAGATCTTTTGGCGACGGACCACGTAATTCTGAACCATGGTCAAGTGACGTGGACGACACCTGAGCTGGCATCGCCTTTCCTAACTACCACACCAACGGGAGGATGTTTCAGCTCACGACAGAATTAGCGTGCATCGCTGCCCTACATGGCGGGTTTTTAGTGGTACTGGGCTCGAACTCGTGACAAAGCCAGACACGATCCGATACCTATACTATTTGGTTACCGCGGCCACTAATAGTTCCGGAGATATGGTGATTAGTCGGTAAGTGAGAGAGAGAGAGTGAGTCGCTTTTCTCCTAGATTTCTAATTGCACACACACACGCAAACTTTTCTGTCATTATATAGTTCAGTTTTAATTTTCAGGTAATCAATTTTGAAAATTGTTTTATATTGCTGTGTTGTTTTTTTTATTTTTGTTACAATATTAAGCTTATATTACAATATTTTTATTTTGAAAATGCAGTATTATAGAAACTTACTTTTCTTCGAAAGATATCGTAAATGCTCTGCAAACTTATCTTTCATAAGTACGTTCTGCATATATAAATAAATGATTAATATCAGCCCACGCACACGACTTCAAAGTGCAAATTTAATTTTTTTAAAAAATCAAATCATATTAATAAATTTATAGCTTTTCAAACACAGAGCTTAATAAAAAATAGTTACTTACATAAAAGTTAAGCGTTCTTAAATTAAAAGTTTAAATCTGTTACATAGAATTTCTTTATTATAATCCTAGTGGGAAAGGAAATTGGTTTTTTTAATCCAAGAAAACAGGCGTATTTTTGATATAAAAATTATATATTTTATTCTTTACTTTTAAGAAAATTTTTAAAAATGGCGGCCAAAATTTGCAAATATATAATTGCACAATTCTTTAGTAGTTCAACTCTTTCACTTTTGTGTGTTTTTAACTTAATAATTAAACAACAGTTTTTTTAAAAAATTCTTTAATTTTCTTCATTTTTTTCAAAAATTATTAATTGATAATAAAAATTTTAATTACTATTATGTTCTGGTTTAAGCTATGGTATATCATTAATAATTCTAATATGACACATGTATCAGAAAACTTGTTACTCCATTGATGTAACTTTGACTTATTTTAGTATAATAATAATTGTTTAATAGGTACTTACGTATTATCACAACCTGTTGGCAACATTACATAAAACGGAACATATTGTTGCCAATTCAGCGCATACGACACATAGGAAATTGCAGTGGCCAACTTGGTGAGTTATTAATAGAGTTGGCGATTGTTGCGATAAAATACGAGAGTACCGTTTAATACTGACAAGGGGAGGGAGAACTAAAGAAATTCATTTGGGGACGAGACTTTGTGTAACAGTAGTATTACTATAGACTCTTCAAACCCCAATGTAATTCCGCCAAATGGTCAATCAATTCCGAGAAAATAGCCTTCGCCTTCGAACTTCATAATTTGCTTACATACAAGTTATTTTCTCCCTGATACAACTTCTCCGTGGCGTGATCGTCTGCATACCGGAGTACTATGCAATGGGTCAGAGTTCGCTTCGCGCGAGGGTCCACCTTCCTGTTTTTATTTTTTTTTTTCAATTTATCTTATTATTTATTTTCAGAATTAAATAATTATTTTTTTTAAAAAAAGACTCGTTGATTTTTAAATGATATTCTATATAATTATAATAACTATCTTACTTTTTTAAAAACACAAAACAACCAATAGTTATGATAATAATACTTATAAATAAAAAGTGAAAATAAATTAAATAATAATAAATAAATAAAAATAAAAAGTAAAAATGTAAATTAAATTATAATAAATAAAGTTAAATAAATATAAGTAAAAAGTTAACTTTGTCTTACATAACTTTTTTAATTTCATACAAGAGCCTCAGTGATAATTATCATAAAAACGTTCAAAACAATTTTTGACATGTAGTGCAATTAATAAAAGAAGAATTACCGCAAGAACTATGTTTTTAAGTAACAAGGTTACATTGTAAGAACAGGGGTAAAAATAGCAAAATTTTAAGCAATAGTGTAGAAACCAAAATCCGTTATCCTACTGATTTCTCATTTTATTAGAGCATTCCTTGTTTTTAAAAGAATTATTTGTTCTTAAAAGAATAACACCTATTCATTAAAAACAGCTACCTTTCTCTTGATCAAAATCGGTTTGTTAAAAAAGGAAGTAAAATTTTATGGCCATTTAGGTATAAGGAATAATTTTAAAAATACAATTAATTAGATTTTAATGACAAAAGTAATTGTGTGTGTGTGTAGTTTTTCTATATATTAGTAGTTTTTGTGTTTTAAAAAAAGTAAAATAGTTGCTATAATTATATAGAATATCATTTGAAAGTCAATGAGTCATTTTTTTAAAAAAATAAAATTATTTAATTCTAAAAATAAATAATAAAATAACCTGAAGAAAAAAAATTTTTAAAAGAAGATTATTTTCTGTAAAATTTATAAGGAAATATAGTGAGAAACACTCAGAATTTCTTGCAATAAACACAATTTTATTCTGATATACTGAAAAAGTTATTCGAAAATAGGAGAGAAGACAATAAAAATCCATCAAGAATTAGAGAAAGAATTTCTTCGTCGATATTAAAAGTGCGAAAGTCGGATGTCGAACATAAAACCTTTTATTGGGATTCTTTTTTCCAGTTTCATCTCCCTTCGGTTGGAGCTATATCAGGAAAATAAAAGGAAAGATTATCAGCTGATATTTGCTAAAAAGATTTCGCATTTGAAACAAAATGATATCAGTTAAAGCAAAGATACTGATCGCAGAAAAAAAGTAGTTGTCAAAGCTGGTATAAATAAATACTGTAAAAGAAACTAAAATAAAATACCATCTATGTTAAATTAAATAAGTGTCTTATCTTTTATTCCACACACACACTCACGAGATCAGTTAAATGTAAACCAAACGATATATTTCAAAACGAATTGAATATTAAATGGCATCACGAGCAGACAATAAATGAAAATTAATTTAAGGCTTAATCAATAGTTCTGTATCGAATACCAAACAGAGTAAGTAAATTTGAATGAAGGAAAAGGTATGGGAAACGTTTCAAAAATATATCGGAATAGTATTGATTCCACAAAGTTTGTATTCCGTATTCGGTTTTTAGGTTGTTGTTTTTTCTCATTTATACGTAATCATTTATTGATTTATTACAATCGTTTCCTACGTGAGTAAAGTGTAATGCCGTATTTACTAAAATCTAAGCGGAACTATTTTTCCAATGTTAATGCTACTAAAAATCGGACACGTCTTAGAAAAGATGATGAAAAAATTCCTTGGATCGAGAAATTGAGTTTTCACCCCTTTCAATAGGAAAAATGTTTCTTTCCATTCTGGTCACTTACATCGATGGTTATCACATCCCGCAGTTTATCTTCAGTATCCAGTCTGACCTGAATTTTGCTGTTTGCCCATTTTTAGGATTTTTGTTTTGTTTTGTATACATTTTCTTTTGATCTCCTAAACATCACAAATATCCATTTAGAAAAAGCGAAATCAGAGTAGCTGCCAGAAAATTTGAATCCTATGAAACAAATATACGTCGATGGCGTAAACAACGTGATAATATTCTTACTCTTAAATCCTCCACAGTTCCAATATCAGCTGTGACAGTGAGAATGACTAATCATTTTCGGAACATGCTATTGATGATTAGAGCAATTATACACTCCCGTATGTATTTGAAAGTTTTTTATACTAGTAAAATAATTTAATCATTCATTTCTTATTAGTTCTCGTTTGAAAATTTTTTAATCTGCTAAGTATCGGATATCGATAAACCTTTTACACTACTTCCTTTTAATTTTTTTTTTCTAAAACGCGTGGAGAATTTGGAATGCGGCTTAGAATCGAAGATAACATTTTTTCACAAAAACATGATGAAAAGTTGGGGTACGGCTTAGAATTGATGGCGGCTTAGATTCGAGAAGATACGGTATTTATTTCATTAAATTCATTGTAGAGTTACTGATGCTTTTGTATGAAACTGTATGGAATGGGCTAAATTCATTGCGTCGACATTACTCGTAGATATAAAATTTCAAATTTGATAACTTAGTAAAGATGTCTATCAGGATAACTGTGACTGAATGTGTACTTTCATGTTAACTGTATACTGTAACTGCATATATTTGCTTGTGTAGTTGTTGTTTGCGAAATGACGGTAGTCACCTCATGTTAATAATAAAATGATATTAAAACCAAGAACTGTTTAAGCATTTCAAATAAATATGTGTGTTCTGAAGAACATATTAAAAGACATAAACCTAATAATGTCAAAATATAAAGTTTCTTCAAAAAGTTTTTTAAACAAAATAAATTTTGAAACTTCCTTTTCTTTATGGAAAATTAAATGCACTTTGTTTATCTTTGTGAATTTTATTACTAATAAATATATATTTTTAAAATGAAGTTTTTGTGAAAAGCAACAGTTTGCAACAAAGCGCTGATTGAATGAAAAAACGCGATTACTTTTATGAGACTATGACGTTGCGTGAATTAAGACCATTCTTTTATAACGGGATCACAAAAGTGTTTGGATGATCTCTGTTTTTGTTAATCTGTGTGTTTTACTTTACAAATTATATAAAGTTGAAAATTTTATTCCGTACTTCAGATATAATAGATATCGAATTGGGCAGAGTATACAATTATTGATATTGTGAAATGGAGTGAATTCTTTACAAGCATTTTTACAATTTAAAGACCTTTCATTGTTGTTATATAATTGGATTAAAATTTTCCAATTAATTCAGAGATGCAAAAATAAACTGTTCAAGTTTTTATCGTTTGCTTATGTCACTATCATATTTATTTAATTTTCGAGATTTTAAACATTTTGGAATAATTTTACGAATAAATGCCGATTAAATCAAAAGCATTTTTCTCCGTTAGGTGATTAATAGCATCAATTTTTCCTGGCAATTAATAAACTTTGATTTACAGTCTAATAAAAAAAATATTTGAAAAAAACTGATAATATAATGAAAGAAATTCTACAAACTTTATTTTATATTCTGAAGACCGAAGTTAATGAATTAATCTCTTAAGAGATCACGTGAGATCTTTCTCATACAATTCAAGATAACAACCTATGATTAACTGGGTGTATGTGATGTAATATTAAAAATTAATTATGTTAAGTTACTTCTCACTCTATATCAAGACATATTAACTAGTTGTTTTAGGATTGATTCCTGTTTTAAAAACATTAGATTGCAACACTACAAGCAATAATATTCTTTTTTCATTCCAGAAATTGCGAATACAGTTAAAATTAAAATTTTGTTTCAGAACCTTCACAGTAAAAAATGTACTTTATCTTTTATAGGTAGAATAAAGTTAAAACAGTTCACGACTATTTTTAGGTATGAAGAGACTCTACTTTCCTTAAAAAAAAGAAAACCGTAATCGCTTTTCGAACATATAGATTTCCATGATATACTACTTAAAGTTTAGCATTTTATCTCGATTACTTGAGATGTAAGGTCACCAAAAATAAAGAAATGCAATGGGAAAAAAGTATTTTCGTCTAGACGGACTTTGTTGAGAAAAGATTTCAATTCATTCGAAGTTTTCGGGACAAATTTTTATCAATGGTCGTTAAGTAGCAATGTCAACAGCAGCTATTTTTAGAAGCATTTAATTTTTTTTCTTTAGGTAGGAATGATTATGATTTACTACTTTTCTAAAAGGAAATAATTATATACTAAAGAGATTAAAATTCGATTTATAGTCTGTTTCAATAGCATTTAATTCGTAGTCCCAGTAGGCTAACAATGCACTATACAAACTTCGTTTATAAGCAACATCATATAGCTAAAAAGAAAGATTACCATCCAAACTCAATATATGTACTATATATGAGATACTCTCAAGGAATTTAAAACGAAAAACAATTAAAAATGTTTGAAAAAACGACAAATTTAAGAAATGAAAAAACCAGTGGTGTACAAAGATTTACTTTCATGGGAGAGATTACATTATTAAAAAAAACGTAGAAGAAAATACCGAGATGTAGTCTTAATACTAAAAATTAAAACTGTGTTGGTCTATGGGAGGGTTTGAACGCTTTGAATTTTTGTGTAGGCCACTAAAATAACCCACATGAAATTAATTCATAAGCATTTTGAAGAATTCTGAACAAGCTTAACAGAGTGGTTATAATAAAATGTGTGTTACCCTATTTTTATTTGCAAAGGTCTGTTCTTGTAGATAGATATTGGCGTAACTACCTATCTAACGTAAATTGGTATTTATGTTATATGGATCATGGGAGAAAAATTTTGTAAAAGTAATAGTTCAAATTTCGACCAACAGATGGAAGCTTTCATGAAAAAAAGGCCGTGATGTGTCAATTTGAAGTGGTTTAAGACTGTCTTCACTTAAACAGAGCCCAAATTTGTGTGGAATATTTTTTCAGATATAAAAGTTTATTCAACGTTAAATTGGGTTGACTATCCTATAGAAAATAGGATATTTTATCTTACGACTCATTTTTATCAGAGTTGACCCTTTTTTTCTGATATAAAATGTGTTTCGCATTTTGTCTCCTTACCGTAATGTTAAATATGCTATCGCTTTACGCATTAGAAAAGAAAAAAATTAATTATCTATGGAACACACAATTTGAAATTTTAAATACGCTATTATATAAAATGGTTGCGTGAATTACAACGATGCAAGTTTTCATGAAAATTAAGATATTTTCAGTCTGAAAATTTCCTTCGTATTTAGCTCACGCTCTCGAGCATTTAACGAAGAAAGCCTTAAGGTATCCGACTACGTTCGGAACCGTGATTTTAAAAAAGCACATAAATGGATAATTTTCATAATATTTAGTGTCATTTAGATTAGAATACATGCATGAAATTGTTTTAAGGACATTTTGACAAAAAAAATTTATTTAAATACAATATTTCGGCAAAAATTTAACTTAAAATAGCCTTTTTTTCAAAATGTTTTTTGTGTGTAAAAAATGCTTCTATTATTATAATATTTTGCCTGTATATAGCTCAGACCTCAGTACAGAGGCTCAACTATGAATTTTGAAAAATTCACATTATTTTCAGAGTTACCACCAATTGAAATAATTATCGGCGTTTTTTCCTAAAATTGCTCCCCTCTGTTGTCGTAAAATATGGATAAATCCACTTCTAAGTTATATATTTCAAAAATTCTAGTTGAGCCTCAGTAGAGAGGTCTGAGCTACATACAGGCAAAACATTATTATAATAAAAGCATTTTTCACAAAAGGAGAACATTTTGAAGAAAGGTTATTCTAAGTTAATTTTTTTGCCGAGATATTGTATTTAAGTAATTTTTTTGTCAAAATGTCCTTAACACAATTTTATACATGTATTCTAATCTAAGTGGCACTAAATATCATGAAAATTATCCATTTATGTGCTTTTGCAATATCACGGTTCTGAACGTAGTCGGATACCTTAAAGCACCCAAATACATTCGGAAACTTGATTATAAAATTCCGTATAATTAAATATATTTTTGGTATTTTAATGCCACCTCTGAATTAAAATAATCGTATAAAATTGTCTTAACAATATTACTGCAATAATATATTACTTAAATGCATTTTTTTGGCAAAAAGAAAATGAAGAAAGAATTACACATTTTCAGAACATTCTCTTTTTATGAAAAATGCTTCTATAATAAGAATACTTTGCTTATATATAGATAAGAATTCTATACAGAGCCTGAACTAGGAACTTTAAAAATTTCACGTTATTTTCAGAGTTACGATCAATTGAATAAACGATATTTCTTTGTTAAAAAATTTCTCTATTCTGATGCATTAAAAAATAAAAATAAATCCACTTCTAAATAATATATTTCAAAAACCCTAGTAAAGACTCTGTATGTAAGTCTTAGCTGTATATATAAGCAAAATATTATTATTATAGAAGTATTTTTCATAAAAGGAGAGTGTCTTAAAAATATATCCTTCTACCTTCATTTTTTGCCAAAAAATTACATTTACCGTAAAATCCGGCGTAGAATGCACATTTGAACACAAAAAATAAGATCGAATCAGCGTGCGCGTTATACGCCGGATATGAAAACGTTAGCTTTAAAAATAACAAAAGAGATGAGCATAAAAAATTTTTACTTCTGAATGTATCGAAACACTGTTTATTTAAAAGAGACGATTTGCCTTTTGAACTAAAAGAATTATAGTTCTAGAAGTATGCTGTTTTTTAAAAAGTCTGGAATAATACTTTGAATTAATTACTTCAATACATAAAGGCATTGTATACTAATATTTTAGATTTCTTAGTTGAAAAAGGGGTGCGCATTATACGGTGAATGTACCTAAAAATTAAAAAAATTTAGCTTGAAAGTATAGGTGCGCGTTATACGCCGGATTTTACGGTAAATAATTTTTGGAGTAATAATAATCTTAAGAGAGTCTTATATGTATATAAGGTGGTACTAAATAACAAAAAAATAAATTGATTTACGAGCCTTTTTAAAACCACGTCTTGAACGTAGTTTTGAAAAGTAAACGGATACCATAAAAAGTTAACTCATTGTTCCTCATGCAGTTAGAAAGAAAAGAGAGAGAGTTTCTTGAGCCTGAAAATTTATCAAAATGGCAGGACTTCGTCAACTGTACTGTGTAAATATCGACGCTTTAAAGGCTTTATATGTCGATGTAGTGTTTAAAAAAGTTAATTGCAAGAATATACCTGACTTAGTGCGACTCCCTTCAATGTTGATTCCACTACAATACCTTTCATAATTTGGAAAATAAATTTCAATTAGTACTGATTGATTCCTTATTGTGTGGTATGGATATTGTTCCTGAAGTCATTAAACAGATCTCAGCATCTTGATGATAAATTTCACATCAATGTACAGGAAGAGCAGACTTGTGAAGAAGAAATCGAAACTGAGAGAGAGAGAGAGAAATTTACAAACAGGAAAATTTTATGTTGAAATTCTTTTTAAATTACTGAATGTCATTAGAAGAGCATGCATAATAACATATAATATATTTCAATTTTCAATCACATCTTGCAGTCTTTAGTTGTTGTTGCCTTGTCCATGCAGTGCTAGGCTAGTTCACGCGGTGAAATCAAATGGTGCCGAAGGCTTTCAAAAAAGCCTTTAGAATGTTGAAGACCTTTGGCGATTAAAACAATTGATGGTTTGTGGAGTTTAGGTCTATGTTGTGGAATTCAGCCAGTATAGGACAATTAAAAATAGGGTTAGGAGAAAGTTGAATATCTCAAGAGAGTTAGGATAAGTATTATAATTTCTTTGGCCATCGAGGGATATTTTCATCCTTTAAAATACACATAGAGACGTACGTTTTCTCATACGTAGATCAGTGCAATCTCTTAAACCTTATTTTTACTTCAGATCTTTTCAAATACTAGTATTCATTTACTTTTATCAAGGTTCCCTTCACAAGGGAACGGTTCTCGAATCAATCAATCAATCAACAGTAACCCCAAAGATTACTTAGAGTTAGAGATATATTAAAGACACGCTATAAAGCAACACTAAGGCTATTGGCAACGGACCTCGTAATTTTGAACCCCAGAGGCTAACCGAAAGGATAGAAATGTGGGAGAAATCGTCGTTGCAATATATTTCTAAACATAAACTGAAGACAATGTTGAAATTTCAAATCAAAATTCATAGGTATATGTTTCCGATGGAGCCTAATTTATGTTATTCGTTTGAAAAAAAAAATTCCTAAAAATACTTACTTAAATAAGGTTCTACAAAAAGTGAGTTTATATTAGAATTTTAACTCAAGTATTTATCAAAATTATACAAAATGTGTGATATAGTTGAGGACAGATATTTTTCCCTCTCCAAAATTTTTCATGGAGATTATTCTCATTATTTCATTTATCGACATTAATAGATATAAGATACTAGCCGTTACCTGCCTCTTTGCTGAGTATTTCATGAAACCGTATGGTTATATATAACTTTGTAACGCGTTCTGTTCTGGTTTTCTACTAATCTCCTTGGGGAAAATATTCTTTCTCTGAGTTTAGTTTAAAAACTGCTTTCCCCATAGAGATAACTTAATTCATGTAAGTGTAACTCCTATTTAAGTGCCTGTCATTGAGTATGGGAGTTAATGGTTAAGCGTTGATCGTTAAGCTGAATCCCAAGTATTAAGAAACAGCGACTGGTGGTAAAGCATTAAGATTAATATTAAACTGAGAATTCATCAGGAAGTAGTTAAATAACCAAACTTGGAACTAACCATACTAACGGGCTTCAAGAAGGAACATACAAGGAGTTGCCACTCCAGATAAGTACCTTTTGTAATTTAGTTATCAGGTTATGGGTTAGAATTTCATATTGCTCCCAGAGTTAAGTCATAAAAGTGTAGTTCATAAAGTGCTAAGATTGACCGGGCCGCTAGTAGTCTGCGACGCCGGGTTCTATTCAAGGCAGCGAGGGGGGGTCACTGCTAATGCCGGGTATGCTCCTTATGAACGCGGCGTTAAAGAGAGCTGGGAAATGCTGAGGCGCAGGTGCTGATAAGGCTGTTGGAATACAGAAGCAATGTCTCTGTGTTTGTGTGGAATACTTCCCGCCCACGAAAGGGACACGTGATGTATGATCGCTTCTGCTTAGACATATTCAAGAAAACCATTCAACTATTGGTCCAAATCCCGCTTCACGCGGTGTACTCTGAAGCTAATGGCTGGCGTGGGAACTGTGCTGGTCACCTGCTGTCGGCAAAATCAAAGGAGTTCAGGAGTTGACTTCGCTTAGAACATCAGAGCCGGGGTGTCCAGTCTGGGCTACTTTCCCACTTGAAACTGATTGATCGTTGAGACGTTACTCGTTTCCAACGAGAAATGGGTCCTTTGGTGAAGACCGCAGCAGGTTAAATAAAATTAGCTATTTTATGTTCATGTCTGTTTCTTTCTCGAACCCTCCCCCACACACGACAACTTTTTATAAGGTTTTGACATATAAGTCCTAGCTTGTATTGAAAAACGTTCTTATAGCCCTCCATTTTGAATTTAAAAAGGACTACATATGAATTTCTAAAATGGAAACATAATTGTATCCTCCCTAAAGCCTTGTATCCCCATAGTGGATTTCCACAAAAATACCTTTCTTACCGGATATCTACTTATCAAACAAACATAATATACTCACCAAGTTAAAACGACTTTCCACATCGCATCAAATTCATCAGCAGTGGATTCCCTCTCACAGAGATCTAGAGGAAAATGAGATTGCGGACACTTTGGCCAAGGATGGCGCTTGCGAGGTACCAGAGCCGTCAGCACCCCTCACCTTTTTGGAGATTTTCTCCAGAACTAAACACCAGAATAAGACCGCTTGAATTACTCCCCCCCTAGAGCACCATTGGTATCAATGAGCACCATTGGTATCAATGTCCTCGTCCTGGAAGCTTTCTGGCTCACGGTTTTACAAGACAGGATCAAACTCTTCTAGCCCGCTTTCGAAGTAGCCATATCAAATCAATGAAATTTTCCGAAGAATGCAAGAGCTTTGAAATGTGCACGAACTGTTCTTCTGAGCCGGCCACGCCTGCTCACATCCTCGAGTGCCTAGGGCTCACCAAGCAGGACTTAGCAGATGTTCCCTTGCTGGTGTTGGACTTTCTGAAAGTGTACGATGTCATGGACCTGGTCTAGCACTGCTGACCAATGGGGGCGTGCAACAACAACAACATGATTTTCAAATTTGATTACTAAAGCTATAATAGTCCAAAAATCGGAATTTTTATTTTTGATTACTCTTAGATAATCACAAATCCCTTGGAAGTCAAATTCCACGAAACCCCTTCTTAGTTGAACTCTAGTCAACAAAAGAAACAGACTTATCAAACTTCAAATCTGTAGGTTTTCGGAGATCCGGAGATCTTGGGATGAGTGAAGAAGTGAGGTAAGTCACCTCTCTATTTTATCCATATAAAGATATTCCTAAGAGTGTTTTTTCAATTTTATCAAAAAATAGAAGAAATAAGTTTTTTAAGAGAATATTTTTTTTACTAAGAATTTTTTTAGAAATAGAAAGAATAAATTTTATAAGCAACGAAAAGAAATTCTTATAAATTGATTTAATATTTATAAAAAAGGAAGTCGGTTAAGAGAAGCTAAATGAAAAAAAATGTGTTTATGCATGAAAAGACTTTAATTGAATATACAAGATAATTGTAGCTTAAAACAATCTTAATTAGGAATGAAAACGAAGAATTACTTCAAAATAAGTAATATAAAAACTTTAACTCAATTCCTACTCATATATATGCACTGGTGTGCAAAAATTAAGGACGAAGTCGAAAAATTAACATATCAGCTGAACGAAAAGGCAGAGCGGACAGAAAGACCAATCAGGAGATTAAGTAAGGTGATGTACGGTAGCACATGCGCAGATATGCAGGTAGACGTAATGGGGGAGTGTCTGAGTAGTATAAAGCATGTTGTCGGTGTAAGATCAGTATTTCTGGCAAAGAGATTGCACACCGTATAGCAGTTAAAATCACACCGAGTTGCTGCCTCAGCGAGAAATGGCGAAGAATCAATCTGTTAGACGACATCTGGATGCTTTTACCCGAGGTCAAATCATTGGGAAGTTGGAGGAAGGCCGCAGTGTGAAAAGTGTGGCTCCAGAGTTCGGAATTGCTCACAGCATCGTTTCACGACTTTGGAGACAATTTCAAACTACAGGAACAGCTATCCGGGGGTTCAGTAGTGGTCGTCCACGAGGAACCACACCCGCAGATGACCGGTACATTGTCCTACAGACCAGAAGAAACAGGCGGCAGACAGCGGGAGAAATCGCTAGACACACGACACGCGACGACTGGACGACCGATATCGCGTTTTACCGTGGCCAGAAGACTGCACGGTGGTGGTCTGTTTGCACGACGCCCTGTACGGTGTGTACCTTTAACGCCTGCCCATCGGAGAAGGCGTTCTCTGTGGTGCCGGGAACACCGGAATTGGAGAGACAATGAATGGGGACGAGTACTCTTTACAGATGAGAGCAAATTCAGTTTGAGTAGCGATTCTCATCGCATACTCATCTGGAGAGAGCGGGGAAGCCGCAATCATCCCTCGAACATCATTGAAAGGGACAGGTATGGAGGTCGCGGTGTTCTCGTTTGGGGAGGCATCATGCTTGGTAGTCGTACAGACCTTCACATCTTCGACGCAGGTTCAGTCAACGGGACCCGTTATTGTAACGAGATTCTTCTTCCATATGTGCGTCTTTTTAGAGGCGCTATGGGTCTGCAGTTCCTTTTCATGGACGACAATGCACCATGTCATCGCACAGTAGCTGCCTAACAGCTCTTAGAGAGTGAGGATATTGAACGTATGGATTGTCCGGCATGATCTCCGGATCTCAATCCCATCGAGCATGTTTGGGATTTTCTAGGCAGACGCTTGGCAGCTCGTACCTTACCACCAGTAACGATTCGGGAGCTTCGATTGGCGCTTCCAGACAAATGGGCAGCAATGCCTCAACAACTCATTGACACCCTCATTCTCAGCATGGGCAGACGCTGTGAAACCTGCCTAGCAGTCAGGGGAGATCATATCCTCTACTAAAAACCGGATGTTTCTTGCTGGACATCCATCACAGGGATGTTTCGGCCTTCAGTCGCATTGCGCTCCATGCTACTTTTTCAATAAAGCTTCTTTTTATCCCTCTGATTTCTCTTTTAGTAAGTGTTGCTTACATTACACATGTCCTTACGTATTGGGGATCTTACGGTAATAAATGTGTTGATTTGGAAAGCTTTTGTACAAAGTTATATTGAAAAAACCGTCTCGTCCTTAATTTTTGCACACCAGTGTATATATAAAGGGTGTTTTTTGAGAGGTATAGAACTTTAAATTGCAATAAAACAACGATGTATTATTCGATTGACATGAATTTTTTTTTATTCGAAAGATACTCTTGTGGCATTACATTTTAAATATGATTTCTGGCATAGGACTGCCACGGCTGGCTCGGATGTAGTTTAATCTGGACGTCCAATTTTCGATGACATTTTCCAACATTTGTGGCCGTATATCGGCAATAACACGGCGAATGTTGTCTTCCAAATGGTCAAGCGTTTGTGGCTTATCCGCATAGACCAATGACTTTACATAGTCCCACAGAAAATAGTCTAGCGGTGTTAAATCACAAGATCTTGGAGGCCAATTCACAGGTCCAAAACGTGAAATTAGGCGGTCACCAAACGTGTCTTTCAATAAATCGATTGTGGCACGAGCTGTGGGACATGTTGCGCCGTCTTGTTGAAACCACAGCTACTGGGCATCATGATTGTTCAATTCAGGAATGAAAAAGTTAGTAATCATGGCTCTATACCGATCACCATTGACTGTAACGTTGTGGCATTCATCGTTTTTGAAGAAGTACGGACCAATGATTCCACCAGCCCATAAAGCGCACCAAACAGTCAGTTTTTCTGGATGTAACGGTGTTTCGACATACACTTGTGGATTAGCTTCACTCCAAATGCGGCAGTTTTGTTTGTTGACGTAGCCATTCAACCAAAAGTGCGCTTCATCGCTAAACAAAATTCGCTTATGAAAATCGGAAACAACGGCAATCTGGTTTTGGGCCCATTCGACGAATCTACGCCTTGCTTGATCATATTTAAAATGTAATGCCACAAGATTATCTTTCGAATAAAAAAATTCATGTCAATCGAATAATACATCGTTGTTTTATTGCAATTTAAAGTTCTATACCTCTAAAAAACACCCTATATATAGAGAGAGAGAGAGAGATCAACAAAGAAAATTTTATTTTAGCTACTTTGTATTAAATAATTACAAGTAATATATTAATGTATATACATATGACAGAATCACAACATTAAGCGTGGAAATTAATTTTTATTAATTATCATTAAAGTATCGTATTGGCATCTAAAACAGTCATGTATATAAATTTCAGTTGAACTGAATACTTTAACACGTGAGAAAAAATACTTTTCATGTTTTGACACAAGTCGCCAAAAGGGTCGCTAACTCGCCAAAAATGATGCCAACGTGGTTGTATTTGTAATTCTTTAAATAATTAGTTTTAATCAATTAATTTTTTTTTACTTATTATTATTACATTATTGTATTGTCATCCAAAATAATCCTGCATATAAAATTTCAGCTCAATTGAGTGCTTTAAAATGTGTTTTATTAACGATTGAAAATTCCTCCAAGATAAATAAAATATATATAGAGAGAGAGATTGTGTGAGCTAATAGTAGGAATTGAAATACATAAAAAAACTCATAAAAGCAAATAACCTACATAAAGTTCAATTAATAGTAGTTAAAACACTTCCATTCTTGAACTAACTTTCTCTATAATTATAAAGCGTTCACAGGTTGCATCAGTACAACTGCTACAAACTTTCTCGACAAATGAAGAACATCTAGACTATGAGAAATCGAATAGAAGTGCATGGTCGAAACCACTTTACTGGCTCGGTAATGACGACGCAAGAAAAGCAGTACACGAATAAGAGAAGAAAACTTGTTTATTATCCTCTGTACAACAAAGTTAAGAAAAAAAGAACGTTAAAGAGACAATAAGGATGCCTGTAGGGGTGATAGGGGCGCACGTCATAGTACGCAGGATCTACTAGACGGTCATATGAAAAATCCCGACATGACTGACGACATCCCGCATACTGGTACTGGGATTGTTCTGTACCAGAACCAGCACAGTCTTCTCTTTGTTTGGCGACCTTTCTCTTCTCTCGAACTTCTGTGTGTCCATGATGAAATATCCGATATCGGACAATTTCTGGTGCAACCGTGCAGGAAGTTTGCTGCCTGGAGTGACGTTACACTTACAACCCCGTTCTGTGGGTCATCCAATGTAGTCAGCGGCCTCGTATGCCAGACCAGATGCATATCAGCGAACTGAGCGTTTGTGTACCGGTCCATCCTATTACCCTTTTGTAGACAGACAAAGTAAAGTTTCATAACGAGCATGGCAGCACCAACAGCTTGTGTGGCGCAAGCATCATCAACGGAAACTTCAGCTTACGCAGCGCCATCTATCGTGTATACCAACCAAAGACTTCCCAGCATTTTTCTTCTTTAATTAAAATAATAAACATGTCTCCTTTTCTTATTCTTGTTCTGTCCTTCTTGTGTTATGTGTAGTCACAACCGCGGGAGGAAAGCGTTTCCAATCATGCATTCCTAAGTGATTTCCCATCGTCTAAATGTACTTACTCAACCTTGTCCTGAAAATTTGTAACCACTGTATTGATACGCCATGTGTGTATGTGTATTGTGGTTCATACAGAAAGATAAAATGAATGTTTGCCTCATTATGATGAAGGAAAAACTGTACGGTTAATTACATAATTATTATATAAATATTGATGAAGCTTTCATGACATTTTACAGTAACTACTTTATAATAGCCATATTGTTACGTAGATCGGGGTTCGAGGATTTTATGCAAATCAGTCGCAGAAAGCAGGAAAGGTTTTCAGAAGCAATGGAAATTTATTGTCAAAAAACAATCCTTGAAATACAAGATAAAGTAATCAAATTCGCAGAATAAATTTCAGTATGACTTCACACCTTCTACAGTGCACAGACAGAAGTATCAGACTCTTTAACGGTCAAGGCAAGACTACTAATCTCTAGTCAAAACAATACTAACTCAGTTTTGGCGAGTTACTCCCTATTTTCAAGAAAGATCCAGTTGCATCATAAATCATGATATTAGTGAGTTTCTCCACTAATTTCCAGATGAATCCATAGAGTCACGAACTCTCCAAAAATGATCGGTAACATGGTCGCCAAAAATTATGTTAATTTGGCTCTATCGCCAAATGTTCATTGAATCACCATAAAAATGTAAGGAACGGCGTTGCTTGCAAAT
The DNA here is from genome assembly GCA_019973935.1 of Trichonephila clavipes. NCBI lineage: Eukaryota > Metazoa > Arthropoda > Arachnida > Araneae > Nephilidae > Trichonephila > Trichonephila clavipes. The sequence continues at coordinate 930,507 of BMAU01018280.1, forward strand.
TGTACAATTTTAAAATAAAACAAATACAACACCGAGTAATATGAACGTATTACACATCCAGATATAAATTAGTTACACTATTTCAAAACTCTTTACATAAAATTCGTAACAATATTTTTCCCAATAAATAAGGAAGTGTACTTTCTTACAAATAAGGACAAAAAATATACAAGCCAGATCACTTTTGTTAATTCCTTTTTCCACCTTTTGACTTTGAACAAAGCCTCATTGTAAAAATGCAATTACATCTTCATCTCAGTCAATAAAAAAAATTTCTCACTCTTCTAAGAAGATTCTTTCAGAAGAAAATTCTTTTTTTATTCACACGCTTTCTCTAATTCTGCATTAATTCTTGTTGTTCATCCTCTCACACTTCTCGCAATCGATATACGTCTCGATAAAGCTTCATTTCGTAAAAATATTGTGCCTTGCTTTTGTATAAAAGTATCTGAAAAAGAGGATCATCGAAAGAAGTGTAAGGATTATCAAAAGAAAGCCTTTCTTTTTCAAAAAAGTTAAGCTTTCAACGATCAACCAATAAAAGAGATTTCCTTGAATTACAGGAAGCAGCTTTTATTCTTTTTCAATCCTTGTAGTTTTTTTCTTCTCAAGAGTGTGCTGGAGCTGATCGTAAACTCAAATCGTAATGGTTTGTCGTCGATTACGGTTATTCGAATGGATGAAAGTGTTCGGTTTGGAAGCAGAATTCCCTTTTTTTTCAAAAACTTTGGTAAAACTTTGAACAAAGAACAGTAAAAAAATCGAAGACAACCCACTGTCGAGCAAATATTGCTCAAAACTAATTTATAAGTCGAAAAAAATTTTCAGCCAAGAATTTCATTCTTTCTTATTCTATAATAGATAATGAATAGAAAAATCAATTAAGCAATACTATTTTACTAGTCTATATATATTTCACTTTTTCTCTGCTTTAAAAAAGGAAAGGTTTCTTTTATGAATATATTGTTCATTTTCTGTTACGTAAATTGCAGAAGTCTTGTTATCGCCGTAATAAAGTTCGATTAATTTCGAGATTGTAATTTCTACAGTAACTGTAACTGAAAAATTCGCAACATTTCAAATTCGTTCTCAATTTTTATCTTATTATTTATCGCTAACGTAATTTCAAATGCTGCATTATTTTAAAATGAATAAAATGATTGGCTCCAAATTTGATTCCGAGTCTGGTGGGATTTGGTGCATTGACAATTCTAGTATCGGGTGACAAAAAAAATGTTTCATTTCGTAATTATTATTAAAAAATGGTTTTAGCTAATTTAAGTAATATATACCCTATTATTATGCGATGTGCTTAGAAAAGGTACATTTATTTGTTCAAAATGATGCGCTTTTATATATGAAGAAGAATTTGAATTTGTCCAATAAATGTTTGTTGCAGTAATGATCATACATTTATTGAAGAGTTTATTGCAAATTTACAGTACTCATTACAGAAGCTTAATTTTTTTTCTGAGAATAACCAGCAAATGTAATACACTTTAAATTAAGACAAAACAAAATTAATTCACTTTAATTATCAGTATAGGAAGAGACTTTTCTCCCCTGAATCATACAGTTTTATTCAATAATTTTAAGATTTCTTTAACATGTGTTGTTACTACTGTATGTTATAATAATCTACTATGTTATTACCTTTAACAAGCTATTTATTTTTTTAAAAAAAGGATTGATAGGAATTGTAGACTACGCGTGTTTTCTGAAAGGGAAATGGAATAATTTAAATTATTCTTCGTATTAAATAATGACATTAACCAAGAGTATCGTGCATCTTTTAATAAGATGGGGAATAACTCGATAAAAAAACATCTAGATGTGCTGATAAGAATGGAAAGAGAACCGTTCCCTCTTACTTTTGCATTAATAATGAAGGAAATATATGTAATTCTATGTAATGTTTCAAGTTAAAAACCAAGTTTTCTTATAAACGGTTTTTATTCAGCGAGCCATCTACATGTTCTGTCGCTAAGAGAAAACGACGCCAAGTGAAAGTATATATATATAGGGACAGAGTGAGAACTAATAGTACGAATTCAAAATAAAGCATGATTTATCTGCATTGTTGTAACAATGCACACCCGATTTGGCTACCGGTTTTTGACGCCAACTTTTGTCATTTTTTAACAGTTACATTGTTACAACAATGGAGACGAATCTAAATTGGCGTCAAAAACCGGTAATTATTTTAATTGATTTAATTCAGTTAATGGGTTAATATTTTTAAAAGAACTATGTTAATATCAAGTGTCATCCACTACAAGTTTTAAAAAAATTATTTGAGCTTGATTGGATGAATCGAAAGTATTTTATTAACGATTGAAAATTTGAACAAGATATATAAATATATATATGTCGTCGGCCTAATTATTAGAATGCGTAACTCCGTCTGGAGGGGGGCTAACTTGATATAGGAGTGCTACGTGACAAGCTGTTTTTTGTGTTCGCCAAGAAGAGCGATAACAATACAATATGGTTACCTAAATATTTGTATCGTATAGTCATGTTTATCGTCATTTGTAACGTTTGGTACAATTAAGGAATCGTGCAAAAAGCACTTTTAGCGTAGAACTCGTATATCATATTAGTTTCCTTTGTGGAGTTACGCATTCTGATAAGTAGACTGAAGATATACATAGGAAGAGAGTGACCTAACAGTAGGAATTGAAAATAATAAAAATCACACCCCTATTCATACTTTTTCTATTCATACTTTTTCAGCAGACAGTTATTTTAAATGTTCGCCAAGTTGGGTTTACTATATGGATGCCTTGACTTTATCGTTTGGTAATGTGGCTGCTATAATACTTACGTATATATGGTTATTTTTATTGCGGTAACCCCTATTAATTCGATTTTTTAAAAAAAATTAACCATTTCCTTATTGAACTCTGTTGTTGAAAAATTCACCTATTATATTTCTATGACAAACGGATATTTAAGAAATTATTGGTGAGTACCAGGAATACTTTCTTTTGAAAAACATATCAAAGATCTGCGTTTATTTATAACGGAGTTAATAGTTTAATAAATTCACATAATATTGAGCAATTTTGTTTCCTAACAGTTAGGATTTCTTTTTCACAATTTCTACTACTATCTCACTCTCTCTATATATATATTTATTTATATAAATATATATATTGTTCCAATTTTGAATCGTTAAAAATAAAATACTTTCTATTCATTCAATTAAGTTAAAAAAAATTTTTTTTAACTTGTAATGGACACTTGACACTTAATACATTTTTTTCAAATATTAATTCATTAATAAAAGTTAGTTTATTTAATTACTGGTTTTTGACACCAACTTAGATTCGTCTCCATTGTTGTAACAATGTAAGTATTAAAACAATTACAAAAGTTGAGGTTGAAACCGATTTTTCAGCCAAACTAGACAAACCGGGTGTGTATTGTTACAACAATGCAGACAAATCATGCTCTTATTTTCAATTCGTATACTATTAGAGAGTTCACTCTCTCCCTATATATATATTTAAATATAATATATATATATATATATATAAATATATATATATATATTATATAAATATATATATATTATAAGTAAATATATATATATATATATATATTATAAGTAAATATAAATATATATATATATATTATAAGTAAATATATATATATTTACTTATATATATCATGTATTGTAGTAATTCTTAGAATGACAGGAGAAATGCAACGTACAGCCGTTTATCATATTATATTTTATCTTAAATGTTCAGCAAAGCAGTCTCTACTCCAAGCAATGACAAAACGAGTCGTATTTTCAGCGTCGATCAGGAGCCAGTGCGTCGTTCGTTCACGTGGTTCTTCGTAAGTTCGCCGGAGTCGAAGTCAAAGTCCTTATGTGGAAGGCGGGTAAGGTTGTTCTTTTAGGTTTTTTTAGGTTTTACCTCAACTGACACTTGAAGGGTTGCGGATTCATCATATATAAAGGGTGATTTTTTTAGAGGTATAAAACTTTAAATTGCAATAAAACAACGTTGTATTATTCGATTGACATGAATTTTTTTTATTCGAAAGATAATCTTGTGGCATTACATTTTAAATATGATTTCTGGCATAGGACTGTCACGGCTGGCTCGGATGTAGTCCAATCTGGACTTCCAATTTTCGATGACTTTTTCCAACATTTGTGGCCGTATATAGGCAATAACACGGCGAATGTTGTCTTCCAAATGGTCAAGCGTTTGTGGCTTATCCGCATAGACCAATGACTTTACATAGCCCCACAGAAAATAGTCTAGCGGTGTTAAATCACAAGATCTTGGAGGCCAATTCACAGGTCCAAAACGTGAAATTAGGCGGTCACCAAACGTGTCTTTCAATAAATCGATTGTGGCACGAGCTGTGGGACATGTTGCGCCGTCTTGTTGAAACCACAGCTACTGGGCATCATGATTGTTCAATTCAGGAATGAAAAAGTTAGTAATCATGGCTCTATACCGATGATCACCATTGACTGTAACGTTGTGGCCTTCATCGTTTTTGAAGAAGTACGGACCAATGATTCCACCAGCCCATAAAGCGCACCAAACAGTCAGTTTTTCTGGATGTAACGGTGTTTCGACATACACTTGTGGATTAGCTTCACTCCAAATGCGGCAGTTTTGTTTGTTGACGTAGCCATTCAACCAAAAGTGCGCTTCATCGCTAAACAAAATTCACTTATGAAAATCGGGAACAACGGTAATTTCGTTTTGGGCCCATTCGACGAATCTACGCCTTGTTTGATCATATTTAAAATGTAATGCCACAAGATTATTTTTCGAATAAAAAAAAATTCATGTCAATCGAATAATACATCGTTGTTTTATTGCAATTTAAAGTTCTATATCTCTAAAAAAACACCCTATATATATAATCCAAAATATAAAAATACACAGATAGTTATAGAACCTAAGATAAATATACTAAGTAGGAAGAAATAGGCACAGTAGTACAATAACAAACTCCTGGCCTTAGGAACCAGTCTTGCAGGTTTAAACAAGTTTTAGGGCTAGCCAACCTTCACCTGTAGTTTATCATACTACGTACCAAGAGGAAAGGAAAGAATAATATTTGGAGGAAATTAAATATTATAATAAAATCCCTTAACTTATAAAATATAATTATAAAATTATAGCCTACTAGTATTCCCAGAATAGATTTAAATTCGATGCAAAACTTAGATAGTAAGACTTACTTCGGGAGTGTAACAACTGGTTATGTTTCCCACCAAATACAAGAGTGGGAAAACAGTTCCGCAAAAAATTAAATTATGATAGAATAAGATAAAGTTAAATAGAACATATATATATATATATATATATATATAGTTCATATTTTCAATTAGTATAAAATACTTTCTATTCATCCATTCAAAGTAGGAATTAACTTTAAAATTTTTTTATATTACTTGTGTGTGTTCTCCTTTTGAGCTGAAATTCCGTTGATTTTGATCGTTATGAAATGTGAGAAATGAAATATGATTTTTTTTTTAAGAAACAAATTGATCGGGCGATTTCGTACTGTGGATTTTACGGTTCAAACTTGAACTGCCATAATAATAAATCTGTCAAGCATAATTTTTTTTAATGTTAGCCAATTGCGAATTCTTACTGTTTTTATGTTAGATAAAAAAAATTCTTTCATACATTTTTTACATTCCTTAAAAACTCATCACTTTTCTTCTTTCTTAACACTTAATTCTCTTATACGTCTCAATTTTTTTTTGTTTTTAATTGTTACCATAACTTTTGTTTTTAAATTCTTTTTCTTTTTGGCTTTTAAAAATTTCATCTTCTACTTTTCCTAACTTTGTACTTATACTTTTTTCAGGGCCCTTTCCAATGGAAAATGTCAGTACATTTTTTTTCTTTCACTGTTTTAAAATATTTTTTTCAAATGTATGTCATGCAATTTTCTTCACCTGCTCCATCTAGTTTCTGTCATTTTTTTTATTCTTTACAATCCGTTTTTTTTAAAGTTCTAGATAGCCATATTGTATAGAAAGCTGCTTCCCTCTAATGCTCCATTAGGCGTAATTAAATTTGATCCATGTATGAATTTGGCAAGGTAGCGTACCGATATCATATTAATTTCTGGGCCTGAGTGTTTTTATAATTATTCCGAACAAAATATTTATGAGAAAGGAGACAATTTACAAAGTAAGGAAGAAGAAATTGAGAATAAAAATGTTAATTGCGATTCTTACGTAATCTTTGTACATGTCATCATTAATCTTATAATATGACTTATATCAAATATTTTAAAGTGTCTCAAAATTTCGCTATAAATTTGCCGTTTTCTGTACCTTTTTTCAATTTTAATAATGTAAAAAAATGTAAAAAAATTAATTCCTTTTCTGTTGGAACTTCGTCTTGTGTATTTTGAGAAAAACGTATGGAGGATCAACTAAATGCATACATTTAAAATTGTCCTAATCAAGTCAAAGACTGCGAAACACGATTTCAAGCGCCGCCGTTGCCATTTGGTCTAATTTAATCCTTCAAGTTCCAAGTATCGTAATAAAAAGTAAACACGAGAGAATTTGAATTATTTCCAAAAATGTGTCAATTCAGATTTTCTATTGCAAAGCCACTTCTATATTTTGTGATTAATTCCTCTTATGTCAAATGTCGTTTCGTATATTTTGATATAATGTTCTAATCTCCTAACTTTTCACTTAAATTTAAGAATATTACGATGAATATTAAGAAATGAAATGAATATTAAAAATTCTTAAGACCATAATAATTTAACTTAATAAGCAAAATTAAATCTTCCATTTAAAAAGAATTTGTTTTTACTTTATCATTATTGGTTTTCAATCTAGGTGCAACTAGGTAAGTATTTATGTTGTAAAGAGTGTTTTTTTTTCAGGTATAGAAGTTTAAGTTGGCCTTACTTTTCAAGATGTCGACCGATTTAACAGCTGTCAAGTGATTTATTCTCAGTTTGGTTTGGCAATTCATCAAAACGATCATCAAGCAAGGCGTAGATTCGTCGAATGGGCCCAAAACGAGATTGCCGTTGTTCTCGATTTTCATAAGTGAATTTTGTTTAGCGATGAAGCGCACTTCTGGTTGAATGGCTACGTCAACAAACAAAACTGCCGCATTTGGAGTGAAGCTAATCCACAAGTGTATGTCGAAACACCGTTACATCCAGAAAAACTGACTGTTTGGGGCGCTTTATGGGCTGGTGGAATCATTGGTCCGTACTTCTTCAAAAACGATGAAGGCCACAACGTTACAGTCAATGGTGATCGGTATAGAGCCATGATTACTAACTTTTTCATTTCTGAATTGAACAATCATGATGTCCAGGAGCTGTGGTTCCAACAAGACGGCGCAACATGTCACACAGCTCGTGCCACAATCGATTTATTGAAAGACACGTTTGGTGACCGCCTAATTTCACGTTTTGGACCTGTGAATTGGCCTCCAAGATCTTGTGATTTAACACCACTAGACTATTTTCTGTGGGGCTATGTAAAGTCATTGGTCTATGCAGATAAGCCACAAACGCTTGACTATTTGGAAGACAACATTCGCCGTGTTATTGCCGATATACGGCCACAAATGTTGGAAAAAGTCATCGAAAATTGGACGTCCAGATTGGACTACATCCGAGCCAGGCGTGGCAGTCCTATGCCAGAAATCATATTTAATATGTAATGCCACAAGATTATCTTTCGAATAAAAAAAATTCATGTCAATCGAACAATACATCGTTGTTTTATTGCAATTTAAAGTTCTATACCTCTAAGAAAACACCCTTTATGAAGTACGATTCTTATAATTCTGTGAAATATTTATGTTGTATGAAGTATCTATTGTGTTTTTAAAAATATATATAATAGATACATTATTTTAAAGTACATCGTAATTTGTAATTTATGTTTTGTGTTGAGAAAAAACACATAAGAAATGTTATTTAATGAAAGAATTTACGGTATTTTTTTAGAATGTGTGATCCTTGTGAAATACTTTCCTTATTGGTGCACTTCTTTCATACATTAAAAACCATTTCCTTTTCCTAGGACCAAACTTTCAGATTTTTTTTGTTTCAAAATTCCTTCTATGAATGTATAAAGGATTACCTTTTGAAAGGAAATTCTTCCTTGGAATATATTTGCTACGGAATCAAATATATTTTCTACGGACGTACCTTCTTTAAACCCTTGAGAACTTTTAATTTGAAAAGCTGGGAAATTATTTCAGATTTGAGATTCAAAAAAAATCAAAAACGCATTGTTTGTAAAATATATATACAGACTTCCAGGAATGTAATGTATAATTGTTCTATGGGACCTTTTTTCTACTTAATTACTTTCAGGTTTTTTTTAAAATTATTTTATTCATTCATATACACATGTTACCAGAAGGTAATATATTTTATGCTAATACAGGTGAAAAAGAGGAGTTTTAACTGGGTTTTATTTGTCCTAAAAATTTTTAGATAATGTAAATTTACAATAATCATTTTGGTTAGCCATAGTTTTGTCATATTAGTAAAATTAGCATCACCCTAGGGTAAAATCATTCATAAACTTTAAAACAATGTCTCTAGAGTAATATTCCATTTATATTATTTTCCAAGGCTCAATTTTCAAACATTTTACTATTCAAATATAATAACCGTAGTGACTCGATTCTATGCCACACCCCAAATTCTCAACAAGTCTTTGTGAAAAATAGTGTAAAACAGTTTAGAACATGTAATTGCTCTAATTTCCCCATCCAACACATTTTTTTAATTCAATTCTAAACCACACCCGATTTTCAGTAATTTTAATATTGGAAAAAACTGCTGCTTATATTTGAGTAATTACGGTAACTATGCCTTGACAGCGGCGGAAAAAATTCAATAAAATTCAATATTATCTCACTCGAAAGGAAACTTTAAAGTACGTGATGCTTTTAGATACTGTACCAGATCTCTCACAACATCTAGAAATACAACTGTGTTATATTTAATAGTGAATTATGCATTTTTAATCGTAAATATATGGAATGGTGTATTTTTAAATAAAGAAAAGAAATCCCGATTCTATTAAAAAAACATCTATAGTTCTGATGCCTGTATTCTGTAAATATTTATTAATCATATTAGTTGTTTAAGAGCTTGTTACGAGCATAAACTGAAAATAGAATAGAATAGAATACTTTTAGAATATTTTCTTGAATGAAACCGATAAGGTACTTACGTATTAGCGTCACCGCTACCAAATTGGCGCCACTCGAATCGTGCCAATTTCCACCAAAATCTGATTGAAAGTGGTTATACATATATAACACATTGAAATCATTGTTGATTTGATATCAAAGAGGATTCACGTGCAGCCAATTTAGTTGCGTGACGCTAATACATAAGTACCCAGATAAATTATTTATATTCTGAGAGTATCTTTAAATATACTTTAATTTTAGAGTCTCGAATTTAAAATTGGAAACTACTAAAATGGATTGGAATATTGTGTATTAATTCTTTGATGAAAGAAATAAGAAGGAGACAAGTAGAGTTGATAGTCGTTGGTGAAATCTAGATAGTAGATTTAACAATTTTATTGAAGCTATGAATTTTAGAACATCTGAAGTCTACAGCATGAGTCTCTTAACAAAGATTTCAATTTTCTAAGTTTCAAATCAGATAGTTTATCTTAGATTCAATTAATAGTATTATTACTAATCATTAGTAGTAATTTAATGTTAATTCCATTAGAATCCAAATAACTATGGTAAAATCACCGTTAAAAGTTTAAATAACATTTATTTGAGTTCTAGAATAGAATTAAAATAGAGAGATGTTCCGTTTAGAGTAGGTGCGAGAGCTGAACCTTGTGGACAACCACAGGAAATAGATTGTATTATTGAGAAATTCCAGCAGTTTTAAGGTATCCGACTACGTTCGGAACCGTGATTTTGCAAAAGCGCATAAATGGATAATTTTCATGATATTTAGTGTCACTTAGAATAGAATACATGTATAAAATAGTTTTAAAGACATTTTGACAAAAAATAATTATTTAAATACAATATTTTGGCAAAAAATTAACTCAGAATAATCTTTCTTCAAAATGTTCTCCTTTTCTGAAAAATGCTTCAATTATAATAATATTTCCGTGTATATAGCTCAGATCTCTCTACAGAGTGAAATATGTAACTTAAACGTGGGTTTATCCATATTTTACGACAACAGAGGGGAGCAATTTTAAGAAAAAAACGCCGATAATTATTTCAATTGGTGGTAACTCTGAAAATAATGCGAATTTTTCAAAAATTCTAGATGAGCCTCTGTAAAAAGATTTGAGCTATATACAGGCAAAACATTAAAATAATGGAAGCATTTTTCACAAAAGGAGAACATTTGGAAAAAAGATTATTCTAAGTTCCTTTTTGCCAAAATATTGTATTTAAATAATTATTTTTGTCAAAATGTCCTTAAAACTATTTTATACTTGTATTCTAATCGAAGTGACACTAAATATCATGAAAATTATCCATTTATGCGCTTTTTTAAAATCATGGTTCCGAACGTAGTCGGATACCTTAAAGAGTTTTATGATTTGTAAAGAAGGGTCCTATAATATTTGAAAAATAGGATGGAAAATTATATTTTTGAAAGCTTTGGAATAACACCGACCAATTAATATTAATAAATTCAGGTTTTATGTCAGTAAAGATAAGTATAATGTGATCCTTATTTTATATAAATATATTGATAATTTTAACTAAGCTGTATATATATATATATAGCCACCTCGCAGCTCTAATTTGTTCTTTGTATCCAAACTGTACCAGTAGAATAATATTCTTAATTGTTTCTCTTCGTATAATCGGTTGATATTAAAATGCTTCAAGTATTTTACTCACATTGGAACGGAGGCAAGTAGGGAGATGCTATTTAATAGAAGACGGTCCTTCTCTTATTTAAGCAATAATTTAATTCTTATATTTTTAAAGCAAGTATTAAAGTTAGAGAATTGGATACACAAGATTTAAGATTTTTAAGAATGAGATAAGGATAGTTACAGTATACATCACTTTCCAAATTTTTGGTAATCTATCACGTCAAAGCCGAGAGCTATACTACTTTCGAGATTCTTTAAGATGATCTGAACCTCCTCAGAATACAAGCCCTCAAGAAAATCGAAATGCTCAAAGAAGGAAAGATAAAGAAAAAAGAACTAAAAATAGTTTAGTTTAATATTTTTGTTCTGAAGAAACATTGAAAGAGCCACAGGGAAATAAATATAACTTCAAAAGATTTTGAATGTATCTCTTTTCGTCAAAAAAACAATTTTAAAAAGTACAAACACTTCTTTTGTTTGCTTTACAATAAAACTCCCAGATATCATATTTAGTTTTGATAGTAATTTTTTTACAACCGAATTTTTGTTTGATAAAATAAAGGCAATTTCTACCTCATTGATTAAAAAACTATTCATTCAAAGATATATTTCTCAGTTTCCTTTTCATTATATTAATCTTATTTCTCGTAATCTTAAGCCTGTTGTTCCTCTTTTAAAAGATAAGAACGTAAGGGATCCATCTTTTATGAAACGTTTTGACGGTCGACGCTCTTACATATAGGATTAGTAAATCAATGAATGTCTGCACCTGTTAGGAATCCATAATATTACACAGTTTGTAATTTGATTCAGTAGAGAAATCATTAGAAAGTCACAAAAAATTTCCAAACATATTAACTTTTGAAAAAACCAGGAAAATCGAGCTATCCCACAAAACCGATGGTTGATGTGACACTCGAGACTTCCCGTTTGTTTAATATATAATTTAAGGCTACCAAGACATGTTCTAAAGAGTAAAATGCAAAAAATAAGATTTTTTGTTTATTGGATATATTTATATATCTTTAAAAATTTCCAATATATCTTAGATTTTTTTGTGATCTTTTTTAATAAAAATGGTTTATCATTCTTTAGAAATGCGAAAATAATGTTTTTGTTTTAAAAAAAAATCATATTACATGCTTACGTTTAGGTACCACTTTTTTAAAAAGCATATCTTAAATATGTAAAATATTGTTTGCATGTATATTAAAAGTACGCAAAAGATAGTGAATCTATTTTTAGTAAGTTATTGAGATAGTCTCTTTAAAAAAATTATAAAACTTTGTGACTTCGAAAATTTTTCCCCCTTTTTCACGCATACTACTATTTTTTTTTAAAAAAAACTATATACTTTTTCGACTAAAAAACGCAGGCTCTCTATATGCATAGGTATCCTGTATAGTAGTATAAAAAAATTGGGAACCAGTGCAATATTTTTTTTAAAAAGTGTACCTAAAAGCTAAAAATTATGCTTTGGAGAAAAAGTGAAAAAGCTACACATTTGTAAACGTTTGTTTACATTTTTGTCAATTCCTTTTTTCCTATTTTAAGGTTATATTATCAACGAGCATGTAAGTGTTATACATTTTTAGATTCTAAAAAATATGCACTATTTTTTAATACTACAATTGAAAAATCGATTTTTTGAATGTGTATAATGTCCTGGTTCTTTTAAGTTATTTGAAAGCATTGTTATATACATCTGGAATTACAAAGGTGCCCCAAAAGCAAGCTTTAATTCCTGCATATTAAAAGTTTTTAAAAATTTCAAATACAGCGTCGTCTCTGGGGTCAGTATAATTATCCTTTAAGCAATTGACCTTGCACTGAAACTCTTCATAGGAAGAAATTTATCTTTAGAAAAACTGTTTCAAATAAGCCAGTGCTTCTCAAAGTTTCAATATTCGCAACCCACTATTCAATCATAAATTTAGTCGCGCCCCCTCAAACAATAACAATGTATTGAATTCAATAACATACTTCGATGATAAAACTACGACACGACTTTAGCCTCTTTAGTGCAACCGGGGTATATAAACGTCTCTTTCAGTCAAAGCGTCAATTTCCCGGGACGTATATATACGTCTTTCCAAAGTAAGACCTTTTCTGTGCACTGATGTCCATAAAATTATTCCGGAGGCTTTGGAATGCAATAAAAGGACATTGTCAATGTTTGCGAAGGATTTTCTTTTATTTCAGGTTATTTGCTTCTTTATTCCTAACCTCTCTCCCCCTACACACACTCAATACATCCCACACGCGCGCCTACTTTAAAAACTGTTGTCATTGGAAAGCGAATCGCGTAACTTTTAATCGGCAGTCAAGGGAATTTTTTATTATAAACTGTACAAAGTTTTAACCGATAAGTGTTAATTTTTGTATGTGATTGTATATTTGACAGAGTCCCATGGGGGGGTCAATGGTAATTATAAAACTTGTTCTTAACTTAGTATTGTTAAATTAATTACAAAAAAATATTGTGTGGCACTGATACATTTATTAGCACAATATAGCAGTGTAAATTCGTATTTTATTTTTTATTATGTCAGAATGTAATTCGTTTATTTACTTTTAGTAAATTAATAATTTTTTAAAATATTCTTTTGTTTTCGACTTTTCAATATGCTCGCGCCCCCCTCCTCGTAGAGTTGCCACGCCCCTCAAGGGGTCGCGCCCCACAGTTTGAGAAACATTTGACTAAGCTCATCTCTGATTTATCAAAATTGCCTTAGCGAAGTCAATAAGGTTCCTAAAATAAAAGAAATCTTTTTAAACCGTCGATAAACGACAGAAGTAGCTTCACTACTGAAAAAAACCTATCTAAAAGATTCTTACCTTTTATTATTCCCCGAATTGTGAAAGTCAGGCGGAATTTCTTTCAAAAAATTTGGCTTTCTTCTAAGTAGTTAACGAAGTGTGGAACAATTATCTCCTTCCATATTTTCATCGATAAAGGTACATCATAACCTTTAACGTACCTAAGTACAAATTATACTTTAATAAAATGAGGTAGAATACAATTTTATAAATATATTTACCGCATCAAATCTCTTTAGAAGGGAAACAACACAATGCTTCTTTAGCCAATTTTCTGCTCCAGTAACAGTAAAAGTAGACTTGAATGTCTGAGTGTTCGCGTTGTGTATGTTGTGTTAGAGTTTGGTAAAGTTTAGCACATCAAATATTTGACAAAGCCAGTATTTAGTAAACTCGTATGTTAACTAGTGTAGAAATTTTTCCAACTGGATGCCCTCTTAACTCTTAGAAATCTCATTTATATTCGACAGTCTCCGGTTTTCAGTCGACATGAACCAAAAGTTTACTGAATTTGTTGACCGTTCGTCTAATTCTTTTTCCAAATATTGTACATATAGAACGATAAATTTATTAATTTATATTAATACCAAATTACTAGTAATCCTATTAACACTTAAATGTGTCGTTTTTATTTGATAATTTGACTTTTTGATGAGCATCGCCCTTTGGGTGCACGTAGGCTATGGACGGGGGACCTAGTATTTTAAAACCCGGTTAAAACACAACGACAACTGACCTTCTTCTTTCCAAACTTCCATACTACACCGACATGAGGACTTAAAGCCTCAACAGAGCCTGCATTAGTTTATCAAAATGGCGGGTCTTCAGTGCATCAGGGCTTTTTTCTCATATCCTGACATCGATGTGGTTCGGAAGTTGGAGAGTTCTAACTGAGATGTCATCCTCGTTACTTGGCCAAACCTCAGATTTAAGAGGTCCATCGTCATTAATTTTCAATCGGCTTCAAAATATGACTTAGTGAAAAACTGAGTCAAATAAAACAGAGTGTTTTCATTCCGTAATTGAGATTTTCTAATTATATTCTCTATCTAATATATATTTAATCTGTCTCTTTCTTCGCTGCTTTTAACTTGTTCGTGAAAACATTTAAATCTACAAGCCTACAACAAGTAAAAAATGTTGACCATATCAGTAAACCTTTTCAGAAAATCTTATATTAATTTAATACTTCTGAAATATCTTAGTATGATAAGATATCATTTACAAGTCTCATGTATCATATGTTTAAATTACAAACATAGCATTTTAAGTCACCCAATCTCTAATTAGCTGGTATATATTAATGCATGTCGACTACCATATTGTTACATAAATTTGGTGTAATTAATATTTAATTTCATCGTAAAAGAATGTAAATAATTTATATCTGAAAATTTAATACGTTAATATTAATTTCTGTTGCACTCGTATTTATTTTATGATAAAAATTGTAATATCCACAAGCAACGCTGTCCCTTACATTATAATGGAGGTTTTAGTAAAACTTGTCGAAATATGGAGATACAGCCAAGTTGGCATCATTTTTGCCGAGTCGGTGATTACATGGAGGCTTCTGGAGAAATCTATTAACATCACGATCTATGACGTAAGTGGATCATACGAGAATGGTTTAAATTTTACCACGAAGGATAAAAATAACAGCCGCTCGCTGAAGCTGAGTCAGTATTACTTCAGCTGTTGAAGACTTCAATTACTACGATCAAGCGATTACTTGCGAATAATCTTTATCATTACGTATTTGTATTTTTAGATACTAATAGTTAAGTCTGAGTGTTGTAGAAGGTGTAAGATCTAGGATTTTTTTGCGAATTTTTCTTCTGTATCATGTACTTTACAGATTGTTTATTTACAATAAATTTCATTGCACTTAAGAAACTGTTTTGCTCTTTGAGATTGATAGCATGAAATTCTCGAAAACCGATCTACGTAACATTAGTATTTTTAAATTCTATTTTAATTAGTTATTTATTTTTTAGTAAAATTTGTGATTTATATATATAAACCGCCCGACTTCACTATTTTTAAGAACTTAGTGTACAACTTGAAATAATCGTTTTCTTTAAAATTCACCAAGAGATTGAGTTAAGTTTTAATTATCTAATATCTTATCTATCATTTTCCTTTTCCTAGAAAACGTTCAAAATCTCTGCAGGCTTATGGATCCAAGTCAGCTGTGCCCGGGTAACGGCCTTGTATTACCCACAACTCTCACCATTGATCAGATCTCTAACCATACACATTTTTTCATCTTATCATTACCGAATGACTAAATGTCCCGAAAATCCTCATTTACAATTTTTAAAACTCTTCAAGGAAGTGGAGAACCAAAATTATTAAAGAAAATGCATTCCGGTGATTTACTTGTCGAAACAACATCTGCCATTCAATCTAAATCGTATTTATCTGCTAAAATATTTCTTGACTCTCCCCTCCTCGTTACTCCCCATAAATCTCTGAACTCCAGTCGAGGCGTCATTTCAGTGACCCGTAGTGCACTTCTGAGGCTGAAATCCTTGAGAGATCTTCAGACCAGGGTGTAGTTCAGGTCAGAAGAATTACTTTAAAAAAGAAGATGCCATTATTCCTACGAAACATTTAATTTCAGCATTCAATAGCCCCAAACTGTCATCTACAATAAAAGCAGGTTATTTAAATTGTAAAATCCATCCCTATATACCGAATCATCTGCTCTATTTCAAGTGCCAGAGGTTCGGACACTCTCAAACATTCAGCCTTGGTCAATCAACGTGCTCTATATGTGCATCTGTTAGGCATTCTTCCACGGATTGTACTCTAGAGCCGAAATGTATTAATTGTACCCAGTCCCACCCATCAAACTCGAAATTATGCCCGAAGTGGGAAACTGAAGGAAATCCAGCTAATCAAAACTAATAGAAATATATCGTACGTAGAAGCACGAAAAATTAACACAGCTCCACAATTATCTCAAACTTACGTCCAGTTTGCCAAACCCTCTACAGTAACCTCTACAACTAAAACAGAGGAAAATATTGCCAAAATAGTTTACCCACCATTGAAATTGCTACAACCAGTAATATCCGTTACAAAGCCAAATATATCTTCCTCACTCCTACAGTTACTAAATCCTCTACATCAACTCAGGAAGAACTCTTACCATCCACATCTTCTGTCACTGTTACATCATCATCAGAATGTCAACCACTCATTTCCTTAATAGATACTGCTCCTGCTACATCTAATAGTTTATCTACCTCTGCTGCATCTTCCTCATCCAATAAAGCACTTTCTTCATCCACAGTATCAATGTTTACACCCTTACTAGCATGTACCCTTCTTGAAACTACTACCACTACAACCAATAGCATACCTTCTACATCCCAGGCTGCAAAACAAACTTCAAAAACCCGCAGGAAAAGATGTCCTAACTCCCCAAATATAGAAATACAAATGACTCCTCACAAACCCAGAAAAAGCACACACCTTTACAGGACACTTCAGAGGAAGACATGCTTATATATGATGTTGAAGAAGAGGTGCAAAATCACATAAGAATCACAATTACTTAGGGGAAACGAAAAAAATAGATATTACTTGTTGGAAGATAATTGGCAAGATGAGGCTTGGAAAAGTGAATAATACTCACACACTTTAACTCCAACCCATGTCAGAAACAGTCAGAGGTAATTTTTTTTTACCTTTTATTTTTTTAAAACATTTTGTTACAAACTAGACGGAATTTTAATACCAATTTTTTCATTTCCGACAATCATACTTTAAGTCGTCATATCTCAATTTAATTTTTACTTTGTCTTCCTTTATTTTAAACCTATCCATTATTTTTAATATCTTGTTTGACTTGGTGGGGTGACCCTGACCAAAATGTTTTGCTTTTATCATTAGAATACGTTTTTTATACATCTTGTTCCGATGTTTTAACTTTTACTGAGAGTGTATTGTCAATATTTTTTAAATATTTTAATAATTTATTTTATATTTTAACAAATGTTTGACGCAGCTTAGCCAGATTTGGCTCGTGCACCATAAACCCAAACACTCACGTATATATATATATATATATATATATATATATATATATATATATATATATATATATATATATATATGTTTGAATAACTTTATAGCAGAGCGGTTTAAATTTTATTTTATTGTTCATACAACAAATTCTTTTTTTCATTTAAGTGTTATATCATTTTATAATCCTCAATTTAAATACATTTGAAATCAACATCTGGGTACAATATAGCCTTTCTACACAAATATGTTCTAAGAAAATATTTCAGTTTTTATCAGATTTGTAAGATTTATTTGATTTGATTCTGGCAAAATTTTCTTTTTGTAAGTTTTGTTACTTTGCTTCTTAACTAACTATTACCCAACGTCTTTCCAGTGCAATAAAAATAATATTCTAATCGTTTGTACAAGGACCATCGCAATATTTCACGTACTTTTTCAATCGGGTACTAAACGATAAAATGTTTTGTTCAAAACTGCTCTTCTTGCCGTCTCGACGGTTTCCTGCACTGTCTGATTTCTTACATGAATAACTTTATTTCCTCTATAACCTACAGCATTGTGTCAGCAGTTTTTCCAGTTTTTAGAATTTATTTGTGTGGAGCTATTTTATCGAATATTTCAAGAATGGGCACTATCTAACTTTATCTGTAAAGTTAAAGATTTTTATTTTTTTTATTTGCAAATAACTTCCTAATAAATATTATTTTTATTATAATTTGATATTTGTACTGTTCTTTATTAGTTTTCCTTATGTTTTATATCATATTTTTATTATAATTATATTTTATTATTATACTTACACATGCTTTATTAACTTTCACAAACAGCGAGAGATAACATTTTTTTAACTTCTCGAGTAAAATATTACACATTTGTTCATTGACAAGTAAATTGAAAGCACTTTTGGATTTTAGCAAATAAACATTAACTGAATATGCACTGCTGACCATCCAAATACAAACCCCAAAAGACGCATCCAAACCACATGAAAATTTTCCTTATACGTTCGCCGCAATGGGACATGCAAATGATCGGTACTTCAGCTCAGATGCATATCATGGAAGCCTGTGGCGCCACTAACAAGTTTTGTATAAAGAGAACATAATGCCATTGCAGAGTGTACTACTCTCTACTACTTTCTCTCTCTGTAATTGCTTTGCGACTTTGTTCCTTGACCACTTTAGGGCTTTTTAAAAAGAATACGTTTTATTCAAGGCAATTTCTGAATTAAATCGAGGAAGAACTGTTACCTATAGAAAATTCTGATTTTCCTTCAGAGAGATCGGTTATTGCGTTGTATGTAACCATGCAAAAGTTGTACATGCTACGTCTCAACCGTCCATCTGTTTTAAAAATTTTAAGACCGATGGATGCAATATTTATATCCATCCATTCAATATTTGTATGCATGGATGCCTGAATACGTTTCGTATAGCCATTAACAAGAGTGAAGTGTCTTGATGTTTTTTGTTTAATGAAAGATTGATCACAAGTTTTTCCACCGCTTTAACTTTTTTATTTCAAAATTGGTTTTGCTACGAAATAATTAAATTAGTTTGCATAGTTATTGTCAACTAGTGAACACACTTTTCTTCCAAGTTTACGATGACCTTTAAAAAAAGTGTGGAGTTTTGGAGTCCTAAAAGTTACTGACTCCCTTAACTTAAGTGTTAATTTTCCCATGAAGGTTCAGATACGAAAGTAAGTAGGAATCAAAAGATTTTTAAATACCTAAGCTGTATAGGGAATAGAATAACAGATTCCATTCTTTGTTGATTCATAACCAACATCGCACTTAGAAGGCACATGTGGCTTATTATCAACGGACTTCTTAATTATCAGCCACGCTCAAATGCAGCTGACGACACCAGAACTGCATCTCCCCTCTATGAACATCTACACCACGCCAGCATAAGAAATTCTAGCCTCAACGTATTTCAAGCGCGTCAGTCCTTCGACAGGCGGATGTTTAGTAACACCATGATTTGAACCCACGACTCAACAGACACACCATTGATCACCGGTTTGGAATCATGATCACACGGCTACCGAGGCCTGTTAACTCGAAAAACTTTTAAACAGTGATTACTTCTATGTGGTTAATTGCATTGTCTTGATAATGCAAACTTTTTTCTTCTAAATTCATTTCTGTGTTTTTTTGTGACAATAGAATTAACACTGTCCAGTATTTGAATAAAGAAAACGAGGGCTGCGGTAGCCCAGTGGTCAAGGCATCGGACCGCGGCATGCCCTGTCACGAGTTCGAGCCCAGTACCAGTAAAGACACACCGTGTAGGACAGCGATGCACGTTAAATCTATCGAAAGCTGAAACGTCCTCCCGTTGGTGTGGTGCGGTAGTTAGGAGAGGTGCCGTTCACGTCAGCTCAGGTGTCGTTCACGTCACTTGACCATTGTTCAAAATTACGTGATCCGTCGCCAAAAGCCCTCGTGTAGCTGAACAGTGCGACATTATTATTCACTCACTGAATTAAGAACGCGTTGTCCATGTTTTAGATTTGTCTTGAACAGAATACTGCCGACAATCCTATTAGATATCTATTCTTCTTCTGAACCTTCGGAGAAAATCATCGTATAGTATCCACCCCAGCAGAAGGGCCTGGTTCTCATCATCCACCCAAGTGTGACCAGTATCATCTAAAAGCATACATTTTACTTAATCAAACAGTTTTCTGATCCTTAAACAAATTTCTGAAAACATTTGAATGCCTAAGCTTATTAGAATCTGCCAACTTATGTCGGAAACAATGACTCAACAAATTCAGGCATTTCGTTGCCAAAAAAATAATTATTATATAGCAATATGTTATGCTTGGAAGCTCTCCTGTTGTTACTTAACTATCTTCTGCACGCAGCATATTATTATCAATAACAATCGAACAATCAAAGTGGGATGGATCTCATTAGAAAATCATTTTTAAATTTGCGACTAGACTTTAACTTTATTATAGGAAGCAATATTGCCGCTTCAGCGCTCAGACATGTTTAAGTATCATTTGGATATACTGATCTTTTTGCAGAATTATTATATTATAGTAGATTATTCTCCGAGGCCATTCATTTGTATATATATTACTCCCTTTCACATTCTTTTAGATAAAAGAGAGCTAAATTTTCAGCAAAACTTGTCACATAACGATTTAAATTTGGCACCTATTCACATTCAAAAAAGCAGAATGCAAATCAATCAACATAAACGAGAGTAACAGTTTTTTAGTGCGTATGCCTTTTTTGAAGTGGAAAACCTTTTGATTATCCTACTACTTATGCATAAAATATGGTACAAGAAAATTCAACAACACATAAAGCACGTTACATTTTGCTGCACTAAGAGTTCAAAAAATTACCTTTTTATCTTCCTTAAAAACCGAATATCTTACATTGTTTCACCAACTTCACAACTATTATTTGATTTGATTTTGATTTATGTCACACTCTGTAGCTACAGGAGAGCTATTCATAACATTTATTATAGTCTTGAGTATAATTTATGTATATAACTAATGAAGAGTTAATTAATACTACTTTATGAGAGAGAGAGAGAGAGATCAAACATTATCTTACTTATTGGATAAGATTTCAAGTGCATTTTTCACTTCTTCGAATTAAGTATTTTATTGTGAAGAATTAATTTAATACAGTAATGTATCATTTAAAAAACTACTTGAAAATCTCAAAAATTCCACAAACCAATTATTTTAAACATTTTGATTCCATTTTCTCATAAAGGCTACGTGGGTTCTAAACCTTGTCAAAAAGTGGTCTCAGAGGTGCTAATTTTGGCTTGAGAGCCGCAAACATAAACAATTTTCAAATAGATATAATTCTTTGATATTAAAATTAAATAATTCGAATCTTTTACACATTATTTATAAAGGACAGAGGTTGCAAAAAAGTACAAAATGTTTAAAATATAATCATAATTTAAAAATTATAAGCATATGAAAATGAGAAACCTTTCTGTAATAAACATTAAGTAATTTTGACGTGCACGCTTACTATTTTCTTAAATAGTAGCCTTTGATGTATAAAACTTTGTAGAATTATAAAATGTATCATTGTCTTTAATCCCTGCCTAATTTTAGTATTATACATCTGTCTTATTTCAAATTATTTGCAAAATATTGAAGCTTTAAAAAGGTTTTAATGTATTTTATTAATTTTTTAAGAAATATAATTTATTATTATATTCATATAAAAACCGCTACAGTGTAATAAGGATATATTTAACTTTATAAATAAACTTATTGCTAGTAATTAGAGCTACTATTTTAGAAAATATAATGCGCAATGTAAAACTTAATTAATATTTCTTACAGAAATGTTTCTTATTTTCATATGCTTATAATTTTTAAATTATGATTGCATTTCAAATGTTTTGCACTTTTTTGAAGATTTATTTTTTTATAAATAGCGTGTAGAAGATTCCAATTATTTAATATTAATTTCAAAGAATTATATCTATTTGAAAATTGTTTACATTTTCAGCCTTCGAACAAAGTTAATACCCCTGTGACCTCTTAGGTTTAAAATGCTCAAGTTGATGTCGTGTAGTGTAGTGTGGAATCTTGGATTCTCTGAGGAGGCCCTGTATCAAAATTCCTTCGGGGCCCTTTTGAAGTTAACTTCTTATGGCACATTAGGGAAAAATTTCCGTTACGCGTTACCAGTTACGGCTAGCGATAAACGTAAGGTAGAAATGAATGAAGTTCCGAATTCCCCCCTCGTTTTAAAAAACGCCATCTAACTCATACTATTTATCTCAGACAAAAAATAATTACAGAATCGGAAAGATCATTCTTTTCGCCACGATATGGTATATTTTTTTTAACAAAATAATAATATTTTATATTTTTTACGATTTTTTTAAAAATGAGTCCAAATTGATACGCTTTTATAAAAATGGTTTCTAAATCATTCCCTTTAAGTTTCCTTTCGAGTTAATGAATTGATATTTTATTCTAAACAAGTTCATGCATTTATTTCTCTTTTAGAATCAGTCATAGAAAAAAAATGACGGAATTTTTTTTTTTTTGCGATTTTTCAAAAAATACTCAAAATTTTAATTAAATATTAAATAACTTCTTTATGTATAAAAATAATCTAACGAAACTTTTTTCCATGTGTAGAATAGTATTATCCGTAAAATGTTCAGAGATTGAAAAAATAGATTAAAAATTACGGCTTTTAAAATTTCTTTAGTGTTTTTCGTCTATTAACCCTGAGCTAGCACCCACCCCCCTCTCCTCATTCAACAGCAGCTTTAACAGGCCTTTCCTCTTTTAACTTTGTGATACATACTTTGCTTTGTTCTTACGTTACCTAGAAGTCAAATTATAATCAATTTTATGAATTTAAAAAAATCGAAAGTGAGTCTTTAATCTACCCGAAGTAGGCATTTAAATGGTTCAAAATCTGTCAAAAATTAGTTTAAGGAGAGTTTGTTGGATATACAGATTTAAAATTCTTTTAAAGAAGTAATACAAACAATCTATTGTTTTAAAATTTAGTGGCAACACAACATTTCTTGCAATAGTTTGGCAATAAAAGATTGTGTTTACTAAATTTTCAATCGAATGGAATTTCTAAATCCAGTTTAAGAAGTGAGTTTTTAAATCATATATATGCTTTGGTGTAATTCATTTGATTGTTGTGAAAGGATTATATAGAGCTTCATTAATTTGTATTTTAAGACTACAGTGGGCAGTAAAATTTTTTACAAACATGCCCCAAATTTTTACTGGCTCTATGTAACTTAGAACTAAAATCATATATAAAAAATTAGTGTGAAAAAAATGAGTATAATTTTTAAAAATTTAAAAACTTTCCATGCGTTTTGATTTTTTAAATTTCATATTTTCACCTGATTTAACTTCTTTAAGCAATTCCTTACAAATGTATGCATGCAATGTAATGTTTTTATGATAATTTACAAAATATGGGTAAACGCAAATTTTTATATAAAAATTTCAAGAATTTTAATGATTTCTTATACATAAAAATCTTTAATTTCTTCTTTCCCCCTCTCCCTATTATTACAATGCATGCAAGAATTTATAACTATACATTAGATGAATACTTCTGGAAAGTTTGTTTTGTTATAATTCGACAAAAATTGCAACGCATATAAGATTTTGCATTTTTGTTTCGAGGTAAATGTTTGATTTAGACTAATAATGATGATACTTTTCTCAAAATACATACAATAAAAAAAATTTTAGTATTATGTATTGAAAATGAAACTTTTGTCTATACTTATACCTTTTCCATTCTAATTATTTTTTAAATACCGTTTGAAATAATAATGATAATAATAAATTTGTTAATTATATTTAAGATTGCTTCAAAAAATAAAACATTATTATACAATTCAATACATGTAAGCCAAAGAAGTTAACTTCTAACGCGTGTTCACACTGATACACGCTTCCTTTTTTTAGATATGGGAGCTTTGTCAATGGATTGTAGTTACACATGTTGGGACCTCTGAAGCTTGGGGGCCCATATCATTGATACGGCTAATACGGTGTTAACTACACTCCTGCTTGAATTTCTAGATACTATTTCAGATGTCACCCTCGTTACTTGACTGTAATTCATAATTACGAGTTCTGTCGCCCCAATTACCTTCAGGCTGCTTCTAAATGTCATGTCAATAAACAATCAAATCAATCCAGTTTCTCAGTCTTTAATTCCTTAAAGTTCATAACAGACACCGCCCCACCCAGAATAATGATTTTGACACTTGGCTTGTAATCGTGGGGGTCTGGTTCGAATTCCAAGTAAGCTATGGATGTATCTTTGGGAAAAGAAATTGGACTTTCACCTGCAATGGATTCCCGTCTCGAAAGGAAAGCAGCGTACATCATCTGTTCTTTGCTGGGATCATTGTTTGTAATTAAAATCTGTATTCTTCTGTGATTGTGTTATATGTTTCTGTTCATCTATCTCACGTCTTTCGTACGCATTCCAATAATAAACACACGACAACAACAACAACAAGTTCATAACAGACGTTATTTTACGCATTCTGTCACCCATTTATTGCAGTTCACCTTGTCCTTATGTAAAGATACAATAAAAAAAGATCATCTAAAGTCGAGTTGAATAATAAAATAAAAAATATATATTCTTCAACCCCGGAAGGGCTGACCATTCAATGATCAACAAATGGAAGAAATCTCCTCCAGTTCCAGGAAACTTGTATTCTTTCGAATCTTTACGATGTTGGGTTTTTTTCCGACGACGCCTTAGAATACAGTACTAAACTCAAATTGTAATGGTTAGGTATGGGTTCGTCTTTTTCAGTCAGTCGAGTGAACGAAGCTATTCTGTTCAGAAGAAGGAAAAGTTACTGTTCTGTCTCGAAAACTTTCACAGATAGTTTTTTAACAAAAAGAAGTATGAATGGTATTTACAAGCGACCCAATGAGCAGAAAATATAACTTTTCCATCTTTGTTAACCAACATTCTGCGTCAGTCTGCGTTTTTTTCCCCAGTATTAATAGATATGAAAGATTAAGGACTGTTTATATTAATAAATTTTCTTTTTATGCATTAGAAATTTTGTTTCTTTTCTATTCGTAAAATAACTTTTGTTCTTTGATGCGAAACTTTCAACTTTTCTAGTAACTTTATGAAATGAAAAATTTCACTATGTGCTTGTAACTGAAAGATCAAAGAATCAAGACATATACTGCTTCATAAAGATTATGTAATTATGTGTATATCATAATATTCGATCTAAAGATCGATTCTAAAATATATGGAAAATTAGAATCAAAATTGAATAGAAAAAATCATAGGTAGCAAATTATAAGATAGATTCCTTTGCCCTTTTTGTTCGACTCAATGTGCACACACACATTGCTTATTTATTCATCTTGTTATAGCATATTTTTGCCCTTTATTTGTTGCCATATATCTGTTTTCTTTTGTAAATATGTGTTTAGTTTTACATTTCTTAAGAATTATTTTTTAGTTCGATATTATTATCAGATCTGCACTTTGTGACTTTCTTTGTGTGTTTAACTTTTTTCATTTTTATTTTCCTTTTTCCAATAAGTCCCTGTTCGTTTCCCAAAGGTGAAACTCCAGACATATAAAGAACTGAAGAAAATTTAACGTCCTAGTTTAGTATATAACGGCATTTTGTCAATGTCGAGACAGTGTAAAGAAGAGAGATTTGTTTTAAATTTGACTACTTTTTAAAAGAGTAACAACCTCCAACCTTTATTTTTGTAGTTTAATTTACTTTTAAGTAAGATGAGTACATTAATTTAAAGTACAAGCAGAATAGTATATATTCTTCGCGAATAAATCATTTATAACTTGTCTGTGTTATATTTTCCTCTTAAATTATTCTGTATACAACAAGCTGGTGTGTTAACTTTTATTTTACCTTTTGAAGTTGAAAGCCTTTGAATTAGTTATATAGTCAGGTTCATTATGATTTTACTTCGTCTTGAATTAATTGAAATCCCTACAAACTTTGTAACTGTAATAGTTTTTTGAAACATCGTCAGAATTCTTACATGAATATATTTCCTTGATTTATGCATGTACCAGTATATGTGCGCTATATTCCTTATATTATCCTATATTTTATGAATAAATATCACCTAATATGTTATCATTGTTTCTACTGCTTTAATACACGATAATATAATTTGGCTGTCTGTTGTCGGAAATTAGTTACCTAATTTTAGCTTCAAGCGTTGAAGTTATAATTTTAATTTATTTATATACTTGAATTTTTTTATTCTTTCTTGAAAATAACCTATCGTAATTTTTAACAAAAATAGACTAGGCTTAGAAAATAATATTCTAATGCACGGCACGTAAGTCGCATAAAAACTAGGAAGATTGTGTATGTTGTTCCACAAAAAAAAGCCGAAGACCAAGATTGTAAGTTTTATGAAAGTCCCACAAAAAGTGATATTTATATTGCTATAATATCAATTTTAAAATACTAAAAATCTATAGACAATGAATTTTTTAATTTAACTCATTCTTTAGCAACAAAAGATTCACAATTCTGTTTTTTATTATTTTCATATCTACCCTTATTATATAAAACTAAAAACATAAACATTCATGAATTGATTTTTGTAGAAAGGGAGGTGTAAAGGAAAGTCTTGTTTTTTTTTAAGTGATAACTTCTATATGCGCGTTTTGCTGGAGAGTGAACTTTAATGAACGTCACGCTCGGGTTTGTAACGCTCATTCGGCTATTTTCGTCTTTAGTCGGGAATCACGCTCGTAAAAGGTCGCCCGTGGCATACACACCCCTAAAAAGAAAAGGAGGATCGTTTCCCCCTCTCCCCGCCACTCCGAAACAACATGAAACACGGTAGTTTGTTCTTACACCAAAACGCCGTAAAAGTAAATTTCCTATCTTCGATCTAAGCGCCCCGCCACCTCTTTCTCCAAAAAGGAATGCGGAATTCTTTCTAATCCTAGTTGAACCATGAAAATGAAACATGTAATATTTTTTAAAAAATAGGCTTAGAGAGAGAATTCCTGCACTAAAATTAAACAAAATGTAGAAAAAGGAAAAATTTTTATTGAACTAAGTAAATAGTATAATTATCATTAGCAACATTGCATTGAATTTAAGAATAAAAATCTATTTTTGTAAGCGAATCAGAATAGCAATGAATAAATAGTTCTATTAATCCCATTACTTAAATATATTTTGAGTCTAAAAAGAAAATTGAAACAATTAAAATTTAAAATAACAAAATTAAGTATACAGGTATTAAGAAAAAATTACATTAAGTGATTTAAATACAAGAAAACAAAATATAATTAAGAAGACTTACCTTGCAGCAGCACCGGATATATTTGTACGAAACTGCCATATAATAATAAAAGAGCTAGTGTAAGCTAGAGATTATGTGATATAAATCTTATAATTAAATACCTTCTTAAAGGTTTTGGCCTAGACTCCTCTCTTCCCAATCAACTACCTGCCTTACTATCCCTTTGCTAAAATTGTGACGGATCTGTACGGCACTTTATCACTAATACTCTTGGGCGTCTTTGAAGATTGTAAATTCGCGTCTATTTCCAACCAGCTCTAAAAGAAGAAACTGGGATATGCAAATTAATCAAAGTATTTAAGGAGAGTGTGGTAAGTTAGCAGGAGAGGTTAAATGCCAAGAAAAAGGTTGAAAGAGTTCTAAGAAGATTCAAGTTGATTGTGCGATTAGCTTCTCGCTGATTATTAGGCAGCGATCTACAATTGGAAAGTTTGATCCACCTGGAAAGTAAGGAAGTAAAAGGCAGGTGATATTTAAATTTAGATTATTGGATCATAAGAGTAAATATATAATAAAGTTAGTGGGAAGTTAATGAATACTAGTAATTCAAATTGCGTGTATCTCTCAATCTTGTTATTCCGGTAGTCCCGTTCGATATTGAGTTTAATATTTGATAAGTATCATATTTCGTGATTTAATTTAATAGTAAGGGTCAGTCACAGTGACATAGACATCTTGATAAATCTTTGTAATTAGATGGTTGATAATTGATTCAAGTGAATAAATATAATTTGTAATTGTAAAAATGTCGTATGGTCGTTCTTTGCCTCAATCCAATTTTGGTGTTCAGGGTGGAATCCAGGGGGATTCCACCCTGGGAATCCACAGTGGCGCCCGACGAAATATTAGAGTTGGATCTAGTTTTCAAGTAATCCCCGAGCAATTTTTTTCGGGAGTTGAAAATGTGACGGAATTTTTAGAAAACATAGATAACAATTTAACTGTGTAAGAAATCACCAATCTTATACTAATCTATTAACTGTTCAAACATGTTTCATTTGGACCCGAACTTTTGATAAGGGTTGATAATGCATAAAAGTGTACTTATTGAAATACGATAGAACTTTCCTTTAAGGACAATTAATTTTTTTTAATGTCTTGCGTTTTTGTTTCTCTCTCACTTCAAGTTCAGCATAATTCTATGAAGAACAACTGTTTTATATTATGAATAGACCATGTTTATCTCAGATTGGTTTTATTTTCTATTAAATTATTAATATTATTGTTTATCAATCCAACACTCATTTTTTGTTTTCAAAGCTTTAAGTTTAAAAACGTTTAATGATTTTATTATAAAAATTTTCATTTTTCTATATACTTAATATACATCACTAACTTAATGTTCGTTTAATAGTATTCAGTTTTTATTATAATGGATGTTTATGCACTGAATTATGATTTCATCCTGAGTGAAAGATAAGGTACTCAACTTGTGCTTAAATCAAACATCTATGAGAGTGATTTCCTATATTCCTTACCATCAAACCATAATTATTTTGACAAAGAAAATATCTTTCGTTTTCCTTTCTTTCCTTGCATCTATTGTTCAGCTTTTAAACCATATTTATCGCCAATGCAATGTACGAATTTTTCACAATAAATATTGAACTTGTATGAATGTTTACCAAACATTAGTAGCTCTTCTTATTCCAGATTAATAGTAAATTTTTTCGTAGAATATTCTATGATATCCTTAACAATTATTAAACTATGTCATATTCTAATAAAAGTGATTGCAAAAATAATGGCATAATTAGTATACGATAGATATTTGCATAATATAATTACTTATCTGTACAAACTGATGTAAATATTTCCATAGAAGAATTTCTTGTCAATAAAGTATTTGAGGGCAAATAACGAATATTGCAAGTATATCAAAGGTAAGGGTGTTTATCCATGACAGAGAAATTGTATAAATCTCATAATTCAAAATAGTTCTTAATTGATCCTTACTTTCATATTAATACAATGTGTACATATCGCAAAAAAACATACTTAATACTGACTACGTACCAAAACAAGATTTTGAAAAACCGTACAAATGAGTATTTTTTTTATATTTATTATTAGTTGAATTAGAATATACATATAAAATTGTTTTGAGAATATTATTATAACGAAAAAATTATTTACATGCAATTTGTTGACAAAAAATGAAGAAAGAATATATTTTCAAAACATTATTTATAAAAACTCTTCTATATCTAATATATATTATAAATGCAAAAATTTGTAAGGATGTTTGGGGGTCTTTCACGCAAAAACAACTGAATGGATTTTAATGAAATTTTACAGTAATATAGCTTATACATCAGAATAACACATAGGCTATAATTTATAGCAAAGGCTATAATTTATAAACATATTGTATGAAGTGTCCAAAATAAAACGATATTTGTTACGTAAGTAGGGGAAAAATTCTGCCATCTGCAAGCAATTCTGGCGTGCGCTGCAAAAAAGCTCACCACAGCATATATTTATCAGCATAATGCCTATTTCTTTTATTTCAGAATTAAACTAAGTTTTGAAGGGAGAGATTGTTATAAATCTCTCTTTATTTTAATGTTTTTTTATGTTTTTATTATGCACATTTTGTAGTAAAAAATTGATCTTTCTTCAAAATAAATGCTTTTATCAGTTCTGGTACTTAAAGTAAATAAACTTTCTCTTTCACACTGCATCATTCGGTCAAATTTTCAAAATTTGCTTGTGGTTAGTATTTAATTATATCGCTATATTTTAAATGAATAGGCACACACAGATATTGCATTTTTAAGTATAAAAATAATTATAACTACTGTACTGTATTTTTTGGAGAGTGTGAGTGAGTGAATATTAACGTCGCACTGTTCAGCTACACGAGGGCTTTGGCAACGGATCACGTAATTTTGAACCATGGTCAAGTGACGTGGACCACACCTGAGCTGGCACCCCTTTCTCCTAACTACCACACCACACCAACTTAGAAGGAATATTCTACCAATACTTAGCAGGAATATTCTTTGAAATTCACTCTTCCAAGATATATGGCAGCACGGGTTCTATGATGAGTATTTTAGTGGGGAAGGCGAATAGTTTTGTAGCAGATATTGCGTTTTCAGCTGACGGCGTTTTCAGTGGATTGCAAAAATTATAATTTTTGTCCCGAAAAAATAGTTTATGTCAAAATTTAAGTGTCTTGTGTTTTTGTATGTTAATGAAGACCTTAGAAAATGATTTGAATACTTATTTTAAGTGAACGCTGTATATAATTAATTTTACAGTGGAATATCTTTAATTAATTTATTAGCTCTAACGGATTAAATTTTCCAAAGAGGAGTATTTTGTTATGTATATCCCTTTATTTTAAATGTAGTGATCCAAAAAAAAATATTGTATGAAAAAAAACTGCAGTAAATCATAATGCGGTTGGATAAAGTATTAAAGTGCATTTCTCCCCTACACGGCGGGTCTTACAAAGCTCTAATAAAGCTCGATCTATGAAAGTAGCTAAGCATTTGCCAACTTGACTCTATTGTTAACATTTCGCTATGTTTTTCATTGAATCGCCATTATAATTTAAGTAACGGCGTAAATAAAAGTAATATTAATGTAGTAAAGTAGTAAAAAAGGTAATATTAATGTATAATAATAATGTATTAATGTAGTAAAAAAAGTAATATTAATGTATTATACTTTCAGATATAAATTATTTACACTATTTTAAGCGTTCATTACACAAAACTTTTAACAATGTGTTACTTTTGATGAGCAGAGATCAGCTTAGGGAGGTATTTTCAAAACGACCCTCAAGAGTGTTACGGGGAGTTTTAAATTTAAAAAAAAATCCTTTTATCAGCTATTAGATCTACAGACTTAAAATTTAACAAGGGTGTTTTTTGTTCAGCTGAGATATGTAAATAGCTTTTTTTCTTTCATTTGCAATTCACGTAAAATTAATTCATTAAAAACTTCTTTATCCTTCAATCTGTGTTGTTTAATTTTTCAGCTCACCCGTGCGAAGAACGGGTATACCAGCTAGTTAATAATATTTTGCCTATTTATAGCTAGGGCTTCTATACTGGGAAACATATTTTGAACCATATAATTTAGAAGTAGATTTATTCACACACACACACATATTTATTGTATAAGTATCAGATTAGAGAAATTTTAGCAAAAAAAAACGCTCGTTATTACTTTATTTGATTGCGACTCTGAAAATAACGCACATTTTTCTAAAGTTTTAATTCAGCCTCAGTATAAGAGTCCCAAATATATGTATATGTATGTATGTATGTATGTATGTATATATGTATGTGTATGTATGTATGTATGTATGTATATATATGTATGTATATATATGTATATATATATATATCCAAAAAATATGTTCAACCCCACTTTTATATAATTTTTTATATATATATTAGCTGTCCTAAGTCAGCAATGTTTATAATACTGCAGCATCCATGTTATAATTTTTAATCTAGTGTCCTTCATTGTATGTTCTCTTTACTGTCTCTGTATTTTTTTCGAATGTGATTGATGTGAAAGTTTATCTCTTGTTTGTAGAGAATTAGGCTATAAATAAATATATATATATATATATATATATATATATATATATATTATTATTATTATTATTATTATTATTATTATTATTATGGAAACATTTTTCGTAACATGAGAAAGTTTTTAAAACATGTCATTCATTCTTCATTTTTTGCCAAAATATTGTATTTAAATCATTTTTCTTGTAATCGTATTCTCAAAACAATTTTATATATATATTCTAGCTCAAGTGATACTAATTATCAAAAAATATTTCAGTTACATGCTTTTTCAAAATCATTGTTCCGAATGTAATCAGTGACCATAAGATAAATTTGTTTTTCTTTTAATTTTTTAAATCATATTAGTGCAATTCAGAGAGAGAGTTCTGAAATACATTCTTAAATTGAGTGTTTTGAACCCTTAAATTAATTTTAACAAAAGTACAAAATTGGTACATAAGAAAATAATGATATTTATTTTTATAATGAATATCTATAAACGTGTGCAACTACTTGAATAAAATCTAACATAAATATAAAAAACAATCATTTCAAGCTTCTTCAATAAATTTTTTAAACTATTCAAAATGTAATAACTTTTTAACAATGTTGCACTTAATATCTCTAAGGAACAACTAGAGTACTTTGAATGATGTCTTCCGATTAAAATAAAACATCTCTGTAATTAAGCACTTAACCCTCTTTTTTCTCAGCACTTACTTAAATTCTTCTAAAACTAATAATAAATATAATTCCTTCTAACATCAGTCTACGATTAGCTTTGTTCATTGCATAAAAATATCATAATTCCCCATTGTATAAAGATGTGATAGGAAAAGACGGTTGGGAAAATTCTAAGCATATGTCAAAAAAATTCTTCTTCATTTAAAAAGTTGAGCTTTTTCAGTAATAAGCAAATGAAAAAAAGTATCTTTAAATTTTAGGAAAGACATATTTTTTTGCATTTTTTATACCAAAAACGTTCACTACTGAATTTAGACCCTTAATTGATCGATGTTGGCTCTTTTTCAGTAAAAGAGTGAAAGAACATTTTCTTGGTTCATAACAAACGTTATTTTTCCCCCTGAAATATTTCTCAGACAATTTTGAGCAAAAAATAATGGAAAAGGGAAAGATATTTATGGAAAACAAATCCTATGCTTTTTACGAGAATATACAATGTCCAAACCATTTTCTATTCTTATTAAAGAGAGAGAGAGAGGGAGAGAGATTATGCTCTAACCTTTACTTTTGTTTGTCCCGTCTGAAGTAAAAAAGAAGCCATTAAAGACTAATAATCAAATTATTGTTTTCCTTTCCCTTATAATGTTGCTTTTTATGTTAATTTAAAAAATTTTACATTAGTCAATCATTTGAAAATTGGACGTCAGAATGAATGCTAGTTCACGATTGTTATATTTTATGCATTATTACAAATATTTCAGCTTTTTAAAACTGCTTTTTATTCCATATATATACATATACATGTATATATGTATACATATCATATACATATTCTTTTTGAACCATTATCAATAATAAAGAAAAATCTTATAATTTATTTTTCATAAAGTGAATACTTTAGACTAAATTTATTGTGTATAGAAACAGGTTTTATTATCTCTGAAGTATTATTTGACTCTATATTTTATTACTAAATATATTTAATCTATTTTTATTTTATTCACATAGAAATGTGTTCTCATCCAACAGTGAAATGAAGACATATTTTGAGATTACACTTTCAAATCAGCATAAAACATTACATATATACACCCCATCGAGCCAAATCTTCATGAACACGACCACCTTTTTAATGTACTCGTTTGGATGACTTGGAGGCCACATGAGTAAGAGAGAATCATATTTGAGTTCTGTTCCAGAATGTAAGCTATCATACCTGCACATACTTTTACGAGTGAGGGAAAAGGTGGTTGGTCTAAGTGAATTTGAAAGAGGGCAGATTTTAATAACCTGAAGGCTAGAAACGAGTATTTACGAAACAGCAGGGTTGGTAGGCTGTTCGTGTTCTGCTGTTTTTAGAATCTAAGCAAAGTGACTAATGATGTTGGAACTAGCAGTAGACGCGCGCCAAGCTGTTTAACGTTCACACATCGTCAAAGTAAAAGGACGTCGGAGACTGTCCCACTTGGTAAAGCAAAATCGGTGCAAGACAATGGGTCAGCTAACACCCCAGTACAATGCTGGTCCAAGTGTGATGGATCTATACGCGA
This sequence comes from Trichonephila clavipes, assembly GCA_019973935.1. Lineage (NCBI taxonomy): Eukaryota > Metazoa > Arthropoda > Arachnida > Araneae > Nephilidae > Trichonephila > Trichonephila clavipes. The sequence goes on from BMAU01018280.1 coordinate 964,853, forward strand.
TTTTCTAATTAATCCTCTTGGGAAATCTTGGACTATCAATTCGTGTTATTCACAACCAACCCTTCGGAAGAAGAGAATCGTAATATGTAAATTAACTTACTATAGATAGGCGAAGTTTTCTAGCTTGAAAGAGAGAAGGCGAGAAGATACACTGGAGCCAGGTGAGATAGCTACTGAAGGTATAATATTAGAATTATAGTGATTTGATTCTTATTAGAAGGAAACTTTAAAGTGACGATTGATCACTAAGATTGAATTAAGATTATATTAAATCGAATAATAGGTTAGATCTTTAATTAAAATAAGAATCAAGTTTGTTAGTCTCCTAATCGCTCTCGTTTTACTGTAGTTGTTCCACTTTTACGGTTTTCATTGAGACATTCTCTTAATAAAATTAGTTGAAATTGTGTCTGTTCTTAGAGTGGAAATAAATAGATTAGTTGAATCATGTCGAGTGTTTCTTCCCTCCCCCCACACACATCTAGGTGCCCGCGAGAGAGGCGCGAGCCTCTTGCATAAGTTCAAGTGTTTCGGAACACACAGCTCAGCGGACACTTTTGGATATGGGACTGCACCGGACCCACTTTTGTATCTCTGTTGACCAAGCGCTATTGCCAACTAGGGCCTAGAATGGGCTTAGAAACGTTACAACTTGACCATAAATAATCGGAAGAGAGTTTCCTGGTTGGATGAATCATGATTCCTCATTCATCACGTCGATGGTTGTGCCAAGGTGCGCTGTCTTCCCCATCAAATAATTGCTCTATCCATGTACACAGTTTGATGATGGAGGTATTATGCTTTGGAGAACTTTCTCATGAGTGATTTTGGGGCCCGTAGCTCTGGTAGAAGAGACGCCGTGAAAATGTCAGACTATCTGAGCATAATTGCCGATCAGTTACACTCTTATATAGCATCTGTTTACTCAACTGGAAATGGAATCTTCCAACAGGACAGCATCACATGTCAAAAGGCTAGAAATGTGTTCGAGAGATTCGTAGAGCATAAAGATGAATTCCAATTAATATCCCGGCCACTTAATCCGGCGGGTTTTAATCTGATTGAGCCCATTTGGGTTTTTACACATAAGGCAGCTCAAAGATTAAACATCTTACCAAGAACTTGTAGTATCCTTGCAAAGGAGAGTTGCACCTGTTTTGCAGGCAGAAAGTAGTGCAAAGTGTTATTGAGTTCATAACGTTTTGGCTCTTCGGTGTAAGGATCTTTTTCAAGTTTAAGCTATTTAGTTCTTTAAAAAGACGCCACGTCATTAATCCCCCAGATCTGACCAATTCAAATCTCAAAAAATAAAAAATATATATATATATATATTTTATTTTTTATAATATATATATATATATTTTATTTTTTCTGAAACTTTTAAAAATAGTTTCGGGAAAAAAAGAAATTATTTCTTTGTAAACTCTTTGGTAGTTTTATCTGATTGGTACCTAATTTTCTTTTACTTTAATATATTTCTTTGTAAATTCTTAACAACTGTCTTTCTCTAGCCCTCGTAAGCAATTTACGTCCCTACATTGTTAATGTAGCAAAATTATTGGGCCTAAATTTTCTACAATGTTATATTAAAAAAAACGTTGATAAAAGAATAAAGATACTACAAAGCAACTAATGAAAGAATTCTTTTTTTCCCTTTATTCTTCGTATTTTTACACTGGTGTTTTGATATACAGAAACTAAACCCGAATAGTAATGATTTAGTTTCATTCCATCTTTTTCAATTGGATGGAATGGGAAAGAAATATTTCCTTTTAAGAAAACGCACACACCGAAAGCAATGCATTACTTTTCTTTTCTGATTATTCTTAAACTTAGTTTAGCGTTTATCTGCCTTTTTATTAGTTATTTAGAGTAAAAAAAAATATTTATGCCGTTTTAAACAGAATGACACTGCCTTTCACCATCGAGAGTTTTACAAATAAAATCTGAAAAGAAGCTAAAGTATAAAAAAAATATCTTAAAAGTTACCAATGACCTTAAACAATTATTCTAAATAGCTTCGTTGCATCATCATAAGAAATCTATTGTTCTTATGCATAGTACTGTTATTAAAAACAGAAAACGATTTAATGGTTCGTCACAAAAAATTAATTATTCCAGAATAGGCTAGCTTCATTTCACTTCTTTTAGCTAAATAACTTTTGTTCTTAAATATAAAAAACCCGATGAATTTCTTTATTAATTTTTATACTCGATTGAGCTGGATTTATCATCTTTACGGGAATAAAAAAATTTAGAATGAAAAGTTTGTGAATTTACTCAGTAACAAATTGTAGAATAAAAAATAAACCAAATGCTTACAACATTACGTCATTTTTGAAATCGCATAAGAAAAAGAGTTTTTTTTTTATCGTGATCGAAAATTAAAATTTTAAATAATGATCAAGAAATGAAACAAAGTCAGTTTTAAAAATAAAGTGTTTAACTGTCTGTATACAGAAAAATTTGAAGATATTATACAATATTCAACTTGAAATTTTACATAAATGGAAGGAATATATGAATAGTTAAATATTAACATGAAAATTTCTAAACTTTGGCAACACAAAATTAATTAAAAGTTTTTTTTCGTTACATATTTGTTGTAAAAGTTTGATAATACAATGCAACGTTTAATAATCAATGAAGAAATAGTTTGACGAAAATTATTGTATTAGAAATTAAAATTAGCCTTTGTTACAAATAACAGAAACAAATTTATTAAAAACTCAATAAATATATAAAAGATTGTTTTACAGTTCAATAAATGATTCTTGGATTTCCTTAGAAATTAAGTCATCTTTTGTTATTATAGCTCTTACAAGAAAAAAACCATAATTCTTTTCATTATAATTTCCTGGTTGCTCTCTCATTCTGTTATTTTTGTAAGTTATATATAAATTGCCATTGATTACAAATCAATCTTTTGCCTTAAGAATGCTTATTCATACAACTTTGATTGATTTACGGTAGTAAAAAAAATTTAAAACTGTTACCAAACTGTTCTTTTTTACTAATATTTTGTCTAATACTTCTTTTTCTACACTATTTTCTGAATTTATTCTACCATGGATTTATATTCCTTCTGTAGATCTCATCATTTTTATTTATCAATAATCTCGTTTTCTTCCATTACTTAAATACATTTCAGACCAGCATTTTCAATAAAGCTCCACTCACAAATATATAAATGTTCCATTATTTTGTAATAAAACAAATCTTTTTTCAAGTTTTCTCAGCATCTCTTGTACATATATTTTCCCCGATAAGGACAAGATTTCCATTTTCCCTTTCCCATCAAATGCGCTTATTCTTACATCTTCCTTTGATGTATGATCTTCAAGAACATTTTGTTCCATACACTTATCTTACTTGCTTCTTCTTCTTTTTTATAATAGTGATTCTTTCAATTTGTCTGCATTTTTAGTATGTCCTTCCCTTATTCTGCTTCTAGATAATCTCCTTTTTCCATTACTTGGATGGGTTTTGAGCCATTTTCCTATAGCGATCTGCTTAATAAATTATATAAATTTTTACTATATTTAGACTGCTTCTGGTACTATTCCTGTCAACTTTTTTACTTTTTTTAATTAAAATCCTATGCATAATCTATAATAAGCAGTTTTCTAATGCTTTGTGTAATTGTATAGATAGGTGTTTTTTTTTGTTGACTTTTGTAATATGAAACCAAATGATTGAACATTTCGATCTGTATTGCTTTTATTACTTGTCTCTAATATTTTTCTATTTTTCATAGATTTTCCGACTTATATTTTTTTTCTCGTATCCGCATAAAATGTTCATTAAATTTAACTTAATATCCAAATTATTTTTTTTATTTGGAATAAAAAACACTCATCAAAATAAAACTGCATTGTTATTCCTTTTTAAATATTTCTATTTTCGTTCATCATTTCCATTTGAGCTTTTTAGTCAATATTTCTTTTTCTTCACTTTAATCATAACATGTTCTATTCCAGGGGGTCGACCTCTTAGCTGTGGGGTGCTAAAGCAATCTACTAATATGATTCAGTAGAATATTTTTGAAACAATTCGATTCCCTTGATAATGCATGCAGAAGTAGAGAACTGAGGTCAATAATTTAGAGATTTACGAGTTTATTATACATTAATTTTGCATCATTTAAAGATATTTCTTATCACAAAAATAAACTGAATAAAATATAACTATTTCTTCAACAAAAATAGAAAAAATTAAAATTGTAAATATGCTATGTATTTTTTAACGTATTTATTAAACTAAAAAATAGATAACATAAAAAATATATTTCCTTTCTTTAAAGTTCAATGAAAAGATAAATTAAAATTTTAATGCGAATCAGTGCTTTTACCCCTCTACTTTCACATTGCAAAATTAGGGGACTTTCAATTTGACCCTACTCTAAACATTCAGTGTTTCAATTTCTTTTCAGTCAACAATTTCTTTGCGAAACTCACAATATTTTTCATGAGGAATAATTCTTTACTTCGATTTGTAGAGCCAAAAGCGGTAAGCAGAGTACACACAATGTTATCTCTTCAAACTATTAAATTTCTACGGTGACTAAACACACGATATATATATAATACCTAAATAACGTAACCCGGACCACTATCAATACTAACTCGCCTAAACTCAATTCCAATACTATCACTGATCCTAATATTAAATAGTCACTCCTACCTTAATGTCAACCGATCAGTCCAATGTTTCTGGAAGTTGCGGATTTACTGGAGTGCAATGGTATGCATCTTGACCTAATGGTTCTCGGTCACGAATAACTTCTATTAGCTGTCACTTTATCTTTCCAAAACTTCTCGCTTGAATCACGGATTATCCTAATATTCCTCAAATTGCCACACGGCTTACTCTAACTTCTGATATTTAAAAGCTTCATAATTTGCCTCTTTTCTTCACTCTTCACTTCTTGTGTTTGGTTGGAAAAGAGTTGCCATTAATTCTGGCCCCAAAGAACCCAAAGGACATGTTAATGAAAAGACGCGTGAGCCCGTCACAAGATTTAATATAAAAATTCCAGATTTAATAATTTGCTAATTCGACCTACACATCGATAACTTGTACCTTTATTTATACCGATTAATTCTTCCTCATAATACCCAATAAAATATTTAAATTATTTATAAGTATATATTTATCTCATGATTATAGAATGAAATTTCTTTTTTGGAATAGAGAAGCTTTCCATTATTTTAAACGCGCGTAGAGTCTATACATCGATAAATTTAGGGTACATATCGATTAATTCATTTGAATTAATTCATTTTAATTAATCGTTGCATACATCTGGAGAGATTTTCTTTGTCCTTGTACAAATAAAGAACACTTGCATCTAATTTCCCTTGTAAATGTGAATCCACTGCTGTGGGGCTCTAAATCTTTCAATTCTTTTGAATTACGACAACACTAGAGTGCCTATTCCTGTTTCATTCGTTGTTACACAGACGGAAATATTTCACCTTTCAGCATGATGAATTGCTGACATGTTCTTGGTGGTAATCTTCCTTTTTATCAGGAAACTTTGAAGTTTCTGGTCGTAAATAGGTGTATGTTTTGTAGTGAAACCTCTGACAGTTGTCGTTAACGCTTTTTTATTTTATTTATTTATTTTGTAGTTGCTATCAATTTTGTGATCTTTATTCATTTTATTATGTTGTTTGAGTCTAGTAGAGTCCCAAAAATTTCCAAATACACATCTTTGAGTAAATATAATTCCATGGTATTATAAAATTTAGCGAAGCTTAAAAAATTAAAGCTATGTTTAAGGTATCTGATTACGTTCGGGTGAGTGAGTGAATGTAAGGTTTTATGGCACAAGAGCCAATCCTGGCTATCCGACTACGTTCGGAGTGAGTGAGTGAATTTTGGGGTTATTGGCGCAAGAGCCAATTTTGGCTAAACTGCGCCAAACATTCGTTAAAACGTTTTAAAAGTTTATATTATTTCTGTTAAGAATATTTAAAACCTTAAAATTTATGCATATAAAAGTTAATATCAATATATACTGCTCAAAATAATTAAAGGATATTGCGGTTTTAGGTGGATCACTGGTTTAGGATTGCGAGAAGTGTGAGCGGGTGAAGAACAAGAATTGAAGCAGAAATAGAGAAAAGTGTGTGTGTGAATAAAAAAAAATTCTTTTGAAAGAATCATCTTAGAAGAGTGAGAAATTTTTTTTATTGACTGCGATGAAGATGTAATTGCATTTTTACAATGAGGCTTTGTTCAAAGTCAAACGGTGGAAAATGGAATTAACAAAAGTGATCTGGCTTGTATATTTTTGTCCTTATTTGTAAGAAAGCACACTTCCTTATTTATTGAGAAAAATATTGTTACGAATTTTGTGTAAGGAATACTGAAATAGTGTAACTAATTTATATCTGGATGTGTTATACGTTTATATTACTTTATGTTGTATTTATTTTATTTTAAAGTTGTGATATTTGCAAGCAACGCCATTCCTTACATTATAATGGCGATTCAAAGGAAACTTGGCGAAATCTTGGTGATAGAGCCAAGTTAGCATCATCTTTGTCGAGTTCGTGACCTTATGGATTCTTTTGAAAATTAGTGTAGAAATTCACTAATATAACGAGGAAATAAGGGAGGAAAGCTGATCGTTCTCGAAAGTTCCTCGAGGCGTATAAATAGGGAGTCACTCGCCGAAACTGAGTTAGTCTTGTTTTGACCGTTGAAAAGTAGCATTGGTTTGGCAGTGAAGATTCGATAAATGGTTAGTTATTTCTTCGACTATTGAGTAGGACTAGCGAGTCCTTGTGATTTTAATCCTTAAACATACTTGTACTTTAGACACTGATAGTTGTGTCTGTGCGTTGTAGAAGGTGTGAAGGCCTTTTGATATTTATTCCGCGAATTTGAGTATTTTATCTTGCATATATCGTATTTCAAGTATTGGTTTTTAACGATAAATTTCCAACGCTTCTGAAGAACTGTCTTGCTCCTGGCGTCTGATTTGCATAAAATCCTCGAAACCTGATACATGTAACAATATGGCTATTATCAGGTAGTTAATGTAAAATGTTATGACTGCTTCATCATCATTTTTATAATTTCGTAATTAAGCGTTCAAATTCATCTTCATCACAATCTTGCAACTATTCATTTCGTCTTTCTGTACGAATCAGAATTATCCGAGAGAAAGTGTTAATATGCAGTTTTATATAAGGTATATCAGTAGAGTGAAACCCAGTGGCTAAGTAATTAATGCATCGCGCTTCCACGCCACAGGTCCGAGGTTTAAACACCGGGCTGGGCAAGGATGACTCAGCTTTTCATCCCTTCAGTAGGTCGATAAAATGAGTACCAAGCTTGCTTGGGAACGTAACACTGGGGGTTTCACGTCAGACTGACCACCTGACCGGAACATCCGCTCTTGCACCTCAGGGCCCTTGGTCGCGTATACTGAGCTAGGCACAGTAGGTCTTCTCCATCATGAGTTGTCGCGCCACTGAGTTAAGTTACATCAATACGGTGGTTACAAATTTTAAGGGCAGATAGAGTACACTTAGACGATGGGAAATCACCTTTGAAGGCATGGTAGCGGAAATGCTGTTCTGGAGAAGTATTAACGACACAAAACAGGACAATAAGAAAAGAAAACATGTTTATTATCCATAGTTCAGCAAAAATGCTGGGAATTCCTTGTTTGGTGTACGCGATAGATGGCGCTACGTAAGCTATTCAGATGATGATGCTTGTGCTGCCACACTCGTTATGAAGCTTCACTTCACCAGTTGAAAAAAGGAGTAATAGAATGGAACGTTACACAAACATTGAGCTCGCTGATATGCATCTGGCCTGGCATACGAGGCCGCTGAGTGCAATGGACGACCCACAGAACGGGGTTGTAAGTTTAACGTCACCTAAGGCGGCAAACTTCCAGCCACACCTTCTTTGCACGGTCGCACCAGAGATTGTCCGATATCGGATATTTCATTGTAGACACACAGCAGTTCGAGAGGAGAGTAAGGACGCAAAACAAAGAGGAGATTATCCGGGTTCTGGTACAAAACAATCCTGGTACCAGTATGCGGGCTATCATTGGTTATGGTGGTTTTTTTCCATACGGCTGTCAGGCGGATTCTGCATACTAATAACGTGCACCCCTATCCCCCGACAGGCATACCTATTGTCGCTTTAATATTCTTTTTTCTTGAATTTTCTGTACTGATGATAATAAACATGTTTTCTCTTCTTATTCGTGTCCTGTCTTTCTTGCGTCGTCATTACCGAGTCAGTAACTGATCAATGCATTCCTATGTGATCTCATAATCTAGATGTACTCTATCTGTTTTTAACCGTTATATTGACACACCCTGTATATTATATATATATTAGTGCATTGCGAATGCTTTGAAATTGCAGATAAAGTTTGTTCAATATTGGAAATGTTTTAACCTATATGTATTGAAATTTATGTAAACTGTTTACTTTTATGAATTTCTTATAAATATTTTAAACAATGACTCGTTTTCATTCATAATTAAGACCGTTTTAAGCTACAATTATCTTGCGTATTCAATTAAATTCTTTTCATGTAAAAGACACTTTCTTCGTCCTGCTTCTCCTAATCGACTTCTTTCTTTTTTTTAAATAAGAAATTAATCTATACGAATTTCTTTTCGTTGCTTGTAAAAGTATCCCTTTCTATTTCTAAGAAAATTATTCGTTATATATATATATTTTTGATAAAATTGAATAAACACTCTTAGGAATATCTTTATATATATAATAGAAATTTGACTCACGCACTTATTCGCTCACTTCTACACATCACAAGATCTCCGGTATTAGTTAATAGACCTACAGACTTGAAACTTGGTAAGCCTTTTTTTGTTGACTAGAGATCATTTATAAAGAGGTTTTGAGGAATTTGACTCCCAAGAGGAGTTCTGATGGGCTAAGAGTCATCATAAATAAAAATGCCAATTTTTGGACAGTTAGAACTTTATTAATGAAATTCGAAAATCATGTTTATTCTGTTAAGTTGATATTCGCTAAGAAAGATGTTTTGCGGAAATCCACTTTGGGGGTGAGTGAGTGAGTGAATGTAGTGTTTTATGGCGCAAGAGCCAAACTTGGCTATACTGCGCCACACGTTTGTTAAGACATTAAAACCCTGTTAAAAACACACATGAATACAATTATATAAAAAGAATTATATATGTGCATGCCTGCATGCACATATGTAAAAAGTAAAGTTAAAGTCAAAACATTTTAAAAAGTCAAATTAAATATAAAAAACCAATTTTCTTTATAAAAGCAAATAGATTTTGGTGGGGAGATTCCCCACCAAGTCAGATAAGGTTAAAATAGATGTATGAAAAAAAGGAGATGCGATGAAGATTAAAAAACTGGACAATCGATTAAAATGTGACGAACAGTGTAAGAGACATGGCATGAAGGACATTCAGGAGCGCGTTCTCCAAATAACAAATGCCTGTGTGTGAAGCGAGTATGGCCAATGCGAAGACGAGTCAATTTGACATCAGTTCTTCGCATTGGCATCACAGGCCATGCTCCTATGACAGGTTTCACAGAGTGCAGTTTGTTATCCAACTGCTGACTCCATGATTCCTGCCAGATCTTAAAAATATGATGCATGATGACGCGCTTCATATCCGATAGCGGAACCGCTAGCGGCAGATGCGTCGTCGCCGACTTTGCCGCGCTGTCCGCTTGCTCGTTGCCTATGATTCCTACGTGACTTGGTAGCCAGCAAAACACGATATCGAAACCCTTGCTGTACATTCGACTCGTAATGTCGAGTATTGTACATACCACTGGATGGCAGCGATCGTGGTAGTTTTCAAGCGCTTCGAGTACACTCATGCTGTCAGTATAGATGCAGTATTTACGGGGCATAGTAGAGTCGATTAATTGAAGTGCACGGTAGATGGCGACAGCTTCGGCAGTGAAAATGCTGCAAGAAGTGTCGAGCCTATAACCGTGCATAATATCTTCAATCACGACTCCACAGCCAACGTAATCTGCACGTTTCGAACCATCAGTGTAGATGGCCGAATAACGACTATACTGACTGCGGTGGTAGGCGAAGACGCGTTGAAAGACGACAGGCGCTACAGTGGATTTACTGTAAGTGGCAAAAGGGTTGATATAATGGAACCGTGGCGTATTCCAAGGTTGGAATAGGAAAAGGTTCCTTTGCTGGATACGCACGTTAGGTAGGTCGAGTTCAGAAATATGAAGCTTCATCCTATCCATAAACGGCCGGATGTTAGACGGCCGTGCATCATAAAGTCTCTTCATGCTGGTACTCATATACACATTCTGCAGAGGATGTGAAGGCACGGACAAGATCTTAAAATAATACGCAAGAGATAGCTTCCTCCGTCGAAGATCTAGAGGAAGCTGATGACAGTAAACATAGAGACTCTGCACCGGTGATGTGCGAAACGCACCCGAGCAGATTCTCAGTGCCATATGGTGGACGGGGTCAAGTTTTTTCAGAGTAGAGTTGCACGCTGATCCGTATACAACACATCCGTAGTCGATGCGAGAGAGTACGATTGCCTGGTACACTCGGAGTAATGATGTTCGATCCGCCCCCCAAGAGGTGTTTGACAACACCTTCAAGAGGTTTAAAGACTTTTCACACTTCTTCCGCAAATGTAAAATATGCGGAAGGAAAGTGAGCCGGCGGTCGAAAATTACTCCGAGGAATCGTACGTCGGGAACTACGGGAAGTTGTATATCACGGATGCGTATTTCGGGGTCGGGATGAATACCCCGTTTGCGGCAAAAGTGCACGCAGCAACTCTTGCTCGCAGAAATACTATGACCGTTAGTGTCGCACCATTTTACAATGTTGTTGACGGCAGTTTGCAACTGCCGTTCAATCATGCGCATGTCCGAACCTTCACAACTGATCTGTAGATCGTCCACGTATAGTGAAGCCTGTATAGAGGGCGATAAAATACTTAAGATGGATGAAATATGACAAATAAAAAGGGTGACACTCAAAATACTCCCCTGAGGAACTCCCTCAGCTTGGGTAAACGGAGCAGAGAGAGTGCCACCCAGTCTCACTCTAAAAGTACGAAGATTTAAAAACTTTTTAATAAAAGTAGGCAAATTGCCTCTTAATCCAAAATCAAATAAAGTGCGAAGTATCCCATTGCGCCAAGTACGATCATATGCCTTCTCGATATCGAAAAAGATAGAAACTAAATGATTCCTCCGGACAAAAGCGTTTCTAATTTTGCTTTCCAGCTGAATGACGTTATCGAGAGTGGACCTTCCTTTACGGAAGCCACTCTGAAACAGAGGAATGCATTTGTTCTTTTCTAACTGGTAAACGAGACGGGCATTGACCATACGTTCTAGTGTCTTACAAAGGCAGCTCGTGAGTGCTATCGGTCGATAGCTGAGAGGGTTCTTGGGATCTTTTTCAGGTCTTAGAATGGGGATCACTATGGCTTCTTGCCATGGAGTAGGATACACCTGCTCCCTCCATATTCGGTTGAATAGGTAAAGGAGACTTACTAGTGAACCCTCGCTCAAATGGCGAAGCAATACATAGGATATTCCATCAGGACCTGGACTAGTATTGTGGGCCGATGATAAGGCTCTCTTCAATTCAAACATGTCAAAGTCACAGTTATATGGTAAAGGTTGTCGGCACCTGAAGTTGATAGGTGTCCGCTCTAAACGATTCTTAGTCACCTGGAATGCAGGGCTATATGAATCGGAGCTGGACACACTAGCAAATGTTTTGCCAATCAAGTTGGCCACATCTAAAGGTGACGAATACAAAGCAGTAGAAGTTTCCAATATCGGAATGTTAAAATCCCGATAAAGGCCATTCGCTGCTTTGACCTTTCTCCATAACTGTTGACTGGTAGTTGACGATGTGATTGAAGACACATACTGGATCCAAGATTCTCTCTGGCATTGACGACGTATTCGACGAGCTAACGCTTTCGCACGTTTGAACGCTATGAGATTATCAGTGGTGGGGTACCTCCTGAAAATACCCCACGCCCTCCTTTGTTCCTTTTGGCTTGTTGGCAGGAAGCGTTCCACCATGGTTTGCACAGCTTTCGAGGGGTGGATGTTTGGGAATGGCTGCATCAGCAGCATTCCGAATAGCTTCAGTGACATTGAAAACTGCTTCATCAACTGCCCCGTTCTGAACCATTGTGCCTGAGATAATCGCTAACCGTGTGAATTTATCCCAGTCTGCGCGATGAAAATAATAAGTGGGGGGACGAAAACGTGTCCCCGCACCATTAACATGCGAGACTAGGAGAGGGAAATGATCGCTGTTGTGCAGATCGTTTGCAACCTCGAAATTCAACATCGGTAGCAGAGTTGGCGAACAGATGGCTAGATCGAGGGGAGTGAAATGTCCTCGTGGGTGCATGGAAATAAGTTTTCTCGTCGTTGTTGAGCAGACAGAGACAGTGATCCGAGATCAACTGTTCAATCTGTCGCCCACGAGTTTGTATCATCATGCCCCCACTGAGGGCTGTGTCCGTTAAAGTCACCGAGCAAAATAAAAGGAGCTGGCAATTGGCTGACTAATTGATTCAAATCCACTTGTGGCACAACATCGTTGGGTGGTAAATAAACACAACAGACTGTGACTAAAGAATGAATGTGAATCCGAACAGCCACAGCCTGTAATGATGTGTGCAGTGTGACGACATTACTGGGAAATAGATTAGACGTGAAGAGGCATACACCTCCGGTTGGAGATGTATCGCCATCGACATCCCGTCGTACACAATTATAACCACGCACTTGCATTGTCATGGTACTCTTCAGAAATGTCTCCTGAAGAGCAACGCATGCAGGCTGGTACGTGGATATGATGGATTTGAGATCATCGAGTCTAGTCCGCAAACCACGGCAGTTCAGGAAATGAAGGAGGTCATTATTGTGTCGCACTCGCTCCTCCTCTGGAGCTAGAAGTCGAAGGGCCCGATTGAATATCCATGAGATCTTCATCGTCTTCGGAGCAATCTCCGGTCAAAGTATCGTCCTCTATTTTTCGGTGGAAGTCTCTGGAAAATTTTTTGGGATCCTATTTAAATGTGGTTTTAGATCCCGTTGACGAGCCCTTCGGCTCTTTGGTTTTCGCGGCGAATCGCTCTCTGTCCGTGGAATTATTTTTTCGCCGGAGGTGATTTGCTAAGTGGCGTAGCAATCACCTTAGTTCTAGGGGGCGAATTTGTTTTTGATGGTAACAGTACCACCGGTTTCGTGGGTATGGATATATCCGAGATGGTATCTGTTATAGAGTCACATTGGATACACTTATCCGATGTGCTCTTGCGGGTGGCAGTAGCATAACTCTTACCAGAGACCGGCGTGCGTGACAAAACAACACGCCGTGCCTCTGGGTAGGAAACTTTTCTTTTATTTTGACAGATGTTATTTCTTTTCGATAATCCAAGTCGGACAGGAGCGTGAATATGCCGGATGATCACCTTTACAGTTTAAACATTGCTCCTTCTTTTTTACAATCTGCGCTGTCGTGGCCCGATTCCCGCAACGAGGGCAGGTAGGCTGGCCCCGACAGACGTTCTTTGAGTGGCCGTATCGTTGGCACTGAAAGCAGCGCAGCGGATTTGGGATGTACGGTCGAACTGGGCATCTGATGTAGGCCATTTTAACGGTCTGTGGGAGGTCAGGTGTAGAAAAGGTCAGGATGAGGTGCTTTGTGTTCAGCACCTGTCCATCCCGCCTTATCGTGATACGCCTGACATCACAGACTTTTTGGGCCTTCATATTTTCTTTTATTTCCTCAGTCGACACGTTTAAGAAATCCGCTGGCGAAATTACGCCACGCGAAAAATTTAAAGTACTATGAGGAGCCACGGTAATGTCTAAATGAGCAAGCTTTAGGAGTTTCATAAGGGCTGTCGCTTGATTCGAAGATGACACTTCGAGGAACAAGTCCCCAGAGCGCATCTTACGAATCGACTTGACTTCCCCTATACTGCCAGTTATAGCTTTCTCAATTAGGAAAGGCGAGATATTTGTAAAGGTGTCAGGAGTTTTTATGAGAAAAAAACGAAACGAATTTGAATATTCAAAATGTTGCTCCACTGAAGGAGAATTACTACTGGGTTCCATAAGTGTATTTTTTTGTTCATTCCAGTACGCCTCCACCCACCATGGAGCCCAACAAGGGGAGGCAGCCCGCCGGTCATCTGACATGCGTCAGGCACGGCACTTACCTCAGAGGTGGTACTGGAGTATAGTAATACAGGTTCGGGATGTGATCCGCCAGTTCACCCAGGGCACCCCTAACTGCAATACTAACCCTAAAGCAACCGTCTTTGGTATTCCAAAAGAACCCGTATTGGAATCCGCAGAACTAATCACCAGCCGATTGACAGGAGCGGGCTCACTCCTGCCTCCCGTCTACGGAGAAGCATGGGCCAAAGGGCACGCAACAGGAACCCCAGACTCCACTTTCCCCGGTACGGGTCGCCACACGGCAAACATGCGGGTCAGACTCAAAAACCAGTCTTAACATTATGTAAATCGAAAAGTAAAATGCATTTGTTTTAAATACCCCAAAGAAATAAACCAAAAGTAAAATAGTAGAAATAATTAAACGCAAAATATCCAAAATAAAATTAACCACAAAACAACCCCTAACTGAACTAAATATAACGTTAAATATTGACCTGTAACGGAAACACTAACCAAGCAAATATTTTTTTGGGTTTTTTTCTTTTCAAAATTCACTCGGGTACCTCGGGGACGTGGCCTCCCGTACTCACCCGAAAGTGAGTCCCTGAGGTGGAAAAGAAGGAAAGGGAAATTTGGATGGCAAGAAAAAGGGCCGAAAATAGAGAAGGTTCACTAGGGTTCCCCGGGTTCGTGAAGCCCGTGTTTACCAAAGACAGTAAACCCCTAGGGAGAAGGAAAAGATCACTAGGGCACCTCGGGAGCGTGAACCCCGTACTCACCTAAAGAAGGTGAGCCCCTGAGGGGTCCACTTTGGGGGAGTGAAGGCTCATGGGAGAGTAAAAGATAACTATACTTCCGTTTTATAAATTCAAGTGAGGTACTTTTTAGCACGCTTTTATTAGCTTCACCTTTATGTAACGGAATATTTGAACTCGATTTTGGGCCACTTTAAAAGGTGAGATTAATTCGAAATTTTGCGCTTTTGTTAAGGACCGATGACAATAATTCTATAATTTTGCACTTTTGTTAAGGACCGATGACAATAATATAATTCTATAATTTTGCTCCTTTGTCCTGATCAGGATCATCAGGATTAACGATTTCTCATTTCCCCATAAGGCGAGTAATTTCGGATTTGTCGACTAAAATATTAAGTTACAACCCTAAATCGAAAGCGCTCGTAGTTACAACAACAACAAACAACCAAATGCAACAAACAAAAAAAGGGTTCTTTACTCACAAACTCTTCGATTCAAAGAGTGTACTTTTATGTCTAATGCTGATGCAAGTTTCAGAGAGAATATTGAGCTCTTTTCAGGGAAAAACGATTCAGGACGATATAAGTGACAAGACAGGAAATTGGTCTCATTTGGAAGTGCGAGCCGTGATTCGATTTTTAGGAGCAAAGAATATGACCGCATTTGACATTCACTATCAAATCGTAGAAATGTTTGGTGAAAAAGCAATGAGCACACAACGTGTTGCGAAATGGTGCCACTCTTTTCAATCAGGCAGACAAGATGTCGAAAGTCGCAATATGACAGGGGACAGCCGGTAAAGTTCTTCAACGACAGAAATCACCACAACACGAATAGGAGGGGGGAGAAACGATTCAAAATGATGGAAGGGTAATTCTGCGTGAAATTTTGTCAGAGCTGGGACTGAGCATGGTAGCGTGCAGCATATCGTTTCTGACGTGCTGCGATATTCCAAGACAATGCTGTGAAATCATCCGCCGAGATCTGGCCTAATGGATAGAGACCTGGCTTCTACGAAGACGGGTTAAATAAGTTGATTCTGCGTTCTCTGATAAATGCCTAAATAGACTTGGTGATTATGTCGAAATGTGAAAGGTACATATTCCTCTTAATTCGCTTTTGTATTTTCTGTCAATTGTTAATAAATATTTCTTTATTCGACTTGTAACCTTTTTTTTCTGATCACCCCTCGTAAAAACTAAAAAATACGGGAGTTTTATAGGCAAATAATGTAAGACGTGCTTTGTTTATACCCTTATTTTCCATGTAAAATCTGTATTTTGCATTAATATTGAGTCTCACTTTTATAATTCCCGATAAAATTCTTTTATTTTATTCAAAAAGGGAAATGATTTTTTTAAAAATTTTAATAAATTTTATAAAATTCATATTTTCTGGATAAATTTTTCGGTATTCTGATACATGTTTTTAAAAAAATCTTTAACTTGTAGAAGGGAGAAAATGTTTTATTCGTGTAAAAAGTACTCGAATAGATAGCAGCATCTTTTACTCTTTATTATTTACACAATAGGTAGAAACAAACTTTTCTATGAGATGTTCGCGACCGGGGTTACCCAGTTGGAAATAATTTTAGTGCAATGGAAGTCTTTTATGTTCAAAGTTGAATGTAGTGGGTTTCTAGAATGAATAGAACCGTTGTCCACTTTTAGACAGAATAGTTTCTTTCTTCGAGTAACTATAAAAGACGGGTAGCAACCAAAACACAACGACTTTAAGCTCAGTACTGTATTTCTGGTCACAGCGAGAAAAAACTCTAAAAGATTCAAAAGGAAAAAGTCTTCTGGATTCGAAAAGATTCTTTTCATCTGTAGATTATTAAAGCCTTAAGTTTTCTAGAAAGGAGGATTTTTCTTATCCTTCTGACTATTCTATGGCATTTTCAAGTATATGTATAAACAAAAAACGAAGTTCGATACTTTTACAAAATCAATTATTATCGAGACTTAGTTGATTGCGAAAACTATGCGTGATTCATAGCTTTTGAAAACGTAGATATGATCCTAAAAAATGGGAAAGGCGCGAATCAAAATGTTTTTAAATAAATTTTTTTTCGAACGCCATTTTAACTTCGTCCTTTTAAATATAACTTATGCATCCATTATAAAGTCGAAAGTAAAGAAATGCTATAAAGAAAGTTGAAATTTATTAAGGTATCCGACTACGTTCGGGTGAGTGAGTGATGAATGTGGGGGGTTTTGGCGCAAGAGCCAAATCTGGCGCTAAGCTGCGCCAAACACTTGTTAAAACGTTAGATAAAATATGTAAAAACATTGACAACAGTTTTAAAAAGATAAAATTTCAAATCACGTATAAAACAGTTTTCAGGTAATAAAAGCAGACAAAACTTGGTGGGGAATTCCCCCACCAAGACAGATCATATCTTAAAATAAAAAGCATTGAAAAATACGAATGGAACTCGTTAGTTTAAAACAAAGTTAGGCATAAAATACATGGTATAAAAAATTAGCTTCTACTTTTCCTGAATCGGGTGGGAGTCAACGCGCGTGTATATTTGTCAGGATTTTGTATAAAACATTCTTTCATGGCAAATTTGTCCTCCAGTTTCTCCGACTCCACATCATGCGTAATCATATCTTCGTCGTCTATTGTATATTCTGAAGGTCCTGACTTTCTGCGTTTAGGTTTAGCCATTTTTATTTCTATTTCCGCTTTTTGTGTTTTTGTGCGTTTTCTTCTATTTCTTGAATTCTGTTTTACATTCTGTGGGACTTTAGATGTACTTGAAAGTTCGCTATTGTGTGTAGTAGCTGCAGACTCTGATAAGGAAACTGACGGTTGAAGTGCGGCAAACTTATTAGAAGTTGTAGGAGCTGGGCATGTTTCAGTTGATAAGGTTGAGGCAGAGATATTCAGGCTATGGTCAGGGGCAGCAGCAAAAGAAATGGGTTCAGGTAACCTAGATTCAATTTGTGTGGTTGGTTTTATTGAAGAGATGCGGAGGGCAAGATGTTTGTCTGAGTGGTAGATGACGATGTGGAAGCTGAAGGAATTTAAGGAAGTGCCTTTGGCTGAGGTACGGATGATAGAGGTAGAAGTAATTGTAAAGGTGGACATTTTATTTTTGTTATATTTTCATCTGTTTGGGTGTAATTATTTACAGTTATGGATTTGGCAGCCTGAGCATAAGTTTGAGACGGTTGTGGGCCTATTAATTTTCGGGCTTCTAAATATATGTTTTTGTTTGTTTTAAGTGTTTGAATCTCTTTTTCTGTTCTCCATTATGGACAAAGTTTAGAATCGGCGGAGTGTGGCTGTGAACAATTGACGCAATTCAGCTTCAGACTGCAATCTGAGGATGCATGTCCAACAGATGCACATCTAGAACACGTCAATTGTCCTATTGAAATATATAACTTAGAAGTGGGTTTATCCATGTGTTTTACGACAACAGAGGGGAAAATTTTAAGAAAAAAACGCCGATAATTATTTCAATTGGTTGTAACTCTGAAAATGTGAATTTTTCAGAAATTCTAGTTGAGCCTCTGTACAGAGGTCTGAGCTATATGCAGACAAAATATTATTATAATAGAAGCATTTTTCACAAAAGATGAACATTTTAAAAAGGTCTTTCTAAGTTAAATTTTTACCGAAATATTCTATTTAAATAATTTTTATGGTCAAAATGTCCTTAAAACAATTTTCTATACATGTATTCTAATCTAAGTGACACTAAATATCATGAAAATTATCCATTTATGCGCTTTTTTAAAATCACGGTTCCGAACGTAGTCGGATACCTTAAATATTTTTTTAGATTATAGCTGTTCTCGGGGAAGCATAATTATTACTATTGATTTAATTTAAGCTTAAAGAATTCTATACAAAAACTTCAGACTGGATTTTAAATGTTCATTATTAATTGAAATAGACATTCATACACATATTCAATGAAGACTTTTTAACCATTCTTAGACTCTTTCTATAACAATAAAGGTCATTATCCTTACTTCATTTTACTAAATTACAAAAACAGCTCTATATTTCAGATATAAATACACTAATTGTCAAAAGCAAAAACAAAGAATACTTAAAATAGTGTAAATAATTTATATCTGAATGTGCAATACGTTTACATTTCACTATGTTGTATTTATTTTATGTTAAAATTGTAATATTCGCAAACAACGCCGTTGCTTACATTATACTGGCGATTCAACAGAAACTTGGCGATGTCTTGGTGATAGAACCAAGTTGGTGACCACATGGATTTTTTTAGAAATTAAAGAGAAACCTACTGATATCACAACCTGCGACGCAAGCGGATTTTTCGCGAAAAATCCGTTAGGCCCATAAATAGGCAGTCGCTCGCCAAAACTAAGTTAGTCTTGTTTTGACCATTGCAGAGTTAGTTGGTGTCGATTTGACGGTGAAGAGTCGACAAGCGTTTAGGGATTACTTCGGCTGTTGCGAGTGCTTGCGAATAATCTTTGAACATACATGTATTTAAGACACTGATATTTATGTCTGAGCGCCGTAGAAGGTGTGAAGGCCTTTTGAGGTTTATTAAGGGAATTTTAATACTGTATCCTGTATTTCAAGGATTGTTTTTTAGACAATAAATTTTCATCCCACTCCTGAAGACTCCTGTCTTGCTCTTTGCGACTGATTGCATAAAATCCTTGAACCTCAGTCTACGTTACAATATTTATGTATGAAGAAAACAAAGAATTAAAACAAAAACGAAAGCTATATTGAATTTTTGTTAGTTACAAAATGGACTCATTAACAAATGTTTAAATCTAAAATAGAGTATGTGACAAGCCTTCATGCTCATCCGAAGCTTACAACGTGTGACCATGTTTTCAATGAAATGATCAACCACAACAGATCAAGTAATTGTCATTTCTCCTATACAGCAGTTTACAAAACTGATAGTACAGGGGGTGACGTACAGATACGTCACGACAGAAAGCATACAAAAGATCTTCAGGATCAGCGTGTCATGAACCTAGTGCTATGGAAGACCCGCCGTGTAAAAGTTGTCGAAGCACGTTAAATCTATCTAGCCACCCATCCGGTACAGTGGTTAGTGACGCTGACTGCTATGTCACAGTACCTGGGTTCCAATCTCGGAGAAGGCATGGGTGTTTGTAAATGTATAGTGCCTTTGCGGCATGTGGGAACTCTAAATAGCCGTCGAACCTCTCGGGAGGGTTGGTGGAAGGGGAAGCGGTGGGAGGCCCCTGAACACCTCCAGGGTGTTCTCCCTCAAAATTGGGGTGGTGAAGTGAATGTGGGGTTTAGTGGCGCAAGGGCCAACTTTGGCCAAGCTGCGCCAAACACTTGTTAAAATAAAAGCCGTATAATTTTAAAAATATATATGTTTAAAAGTATATGTACACACATATATGCATGCATGCATACATAAAATATATTAAAAATACAAAGAAACATACAAATCAAATTAAATGTAAAAATCCAATTTTTAAAAGGCAAAAAGGTTTTGGTGGGGGATTCTCCCACCAAGTCAGATAAGGTTAAAACAGATGTATGAAAGAAGGTGACGCGATGACGGTTAAAAACGAGACAATCTATTAAAATATGATAGACGGAATATGGGACTTTGCACGAGGGACATTCTGGGGCATTTTCACCCAACAGAAGGTGCCTGTGCGTGAAACGAGTGTGACCAATGCGAAGTCGAGTCAAGCGGACATCATGTCTTCGCACTGGTAGTGCTGCCCAATGAGAAGTGGAAGGATGAATGTTATGCAGTTTGTTGAGGATCTGCTGATCCCAAGTCTCTTGCCATACACGATGGATATAGTTCTGTGTAGAAGTCTTTAAATCTCGGTAACAGACAGGCCGCTGCATGTGATCAGACATGGATCGTGCAGCGGTATCAGCCTGCTCATTACCAAGTATACCCACGTGTCCAGGTACCCAGGAAAAAATTATATGAAAACCTTTTCTCTCCAATTTTCGCAGAAGAACAAGTATTTCGATCACAGTGGGGTGCGGCTATGCTCTGTTGGAAAAGTGCAAGGATTCTAGAGCACTCATGCTGTCAGTGTACACACAAAAATGACGGTGGTTAGAAACTATTATATGTTGAAGTGCGACAAGAATGGCTGTTAATTCTGCACTAAAGACAGACATGGAATTATGTAAGCTAAAACTTAAAATGGTATTATTAAAAACAACACCACACCCAACATGTCCTGCAGTCTTCGACCCGTCCGTGTAGACGGGTATGTACTTAGAATACTTACTGCGATGAAAAGAAAAGAGTTGCTGATAAATAACATCAGCAGTGCCTGCTTTGTGATAGCCTGAAAAGGGGTTGTGATAGTTAAAAATTTGGATGTCCCAGGGTGGAAATGCAAGGATATTATTTTCCTGGATATTTATGTTATTTAAGTGGGCGTCATTTAGAACAGCCTTTGCTCTTTCCGAAAAAGGTTTGATGTTAAATGAACGGGCCTCATAGAGTCGGTTGAGACCAATGGCAAGAGCAAAGGGTTTTAATGGATGAGAAGGAACAGACATGGCACGAATAAAATAATTTGCACTTAATTGCCTCCGCCTTAGTTCTAAAGGTGGTTGATGGCATACCACATACAAGCTGGTAACAGGCGAAGTTCTGAAGGCACCAGAGCAGATTCTCAGGGCAGAGTGATGTACTGTGTCCAGTCGTTTTAATACAGATGCACGAGCAGAACCGTACACTACACAACCATAGTCCAAACGTGAAAGTATTAGTGCTTGGTACACTCGGAGTAACGAGACTCTATCCGCTCCCCATAAGGTGTTGGATAGTACTTTTAGGATGTTGAGGGATCGTTCACACTTCTTCCGCAAGTAAAGGACATGCGGAAGGAAAGTCAATTTGCAGTCAAAGATTACTCCGAGGAAGCGCACCTCACTGACTACAGGTATTTGAACATTTCCTATATGAATAGAAGGATCTGGGTGTAGGTTACGTTTTCTGCAAAAATGGACACAGCTGCTCTTGGAAGGAGATATCGTGTGTCCATTCTGATCGCACCACTTAACTAATCGATTGACAGTTGTTTGCAGCTGTCGCTCAATTAGTCGCATGTCTGAACCTTGACAAGAGACCTGCAGATCATCAACATAAAGCATTCCTCGCACTGAAGTCGGAAGATGATGAAGTATGCTACTCATATGAATATTAAAAAGGGTAACGCTTAAAACGCTACCCTGAGTAACACCTTGATCTTGAATGAATTTATGAGAAGATGAGTGACCAATGCGTACATTAAAATAACGAACAGCTAAAAAGTTAAAAATAAAAATAGGAAGATTTCCCCTCAAGCCAAAATCATACATATTACGGAGAATCCCATAACGCCATGTTCGGTCAAATGCTTTCTCTATGTCAAAGAAAAGAGAAACCAAATGGTTTCTCTTAACAAAGGCATCCCTGATTTGGGATTCTAAAAAAACAAGGTTATCAAGAGTGGATCGGCCCTTGCGGAATCCACTCTGCAGAGGAGAAATACACTTTTCTTTCTCTAAAACATATACCAAACGGGTATTTACCATGCGTTCAAAGGTCTTGCAGAAGCAGCTCGTCAGAGCAATGGGACGGTAACTAAGAGGATCTGTTGCCACCTTGCCCGGCTTAAGGATTGGAATCACAATGGCTTCTCTCCAGCTGGTGGGAAAGCAATGCTCCTTCCAAACTCTGTTGAATAAAAAAGAATGTTGGCCAGAGAGTTTGGATGTAGATGACGAAGCATTGTGTATGTGATTCCATCCGGTCCAGGGCTGGTATTGTGCGCTTGTATGAGTGCTTTTTTTAACTCAGTCATCGTAAAGTTACAATTATATGGAAAAAAGGAGCGAGCAGAAAAGTTTATCGGGGTACGTTCTGCACGCCTCTTAATTTCGAGAAAACGAGAATTATAAGAGGCTGCACTCTATACACTCTGAAAAATTTCACCCAGAATGTTAGCAATTTCTTCTGGGGAAGAAAAGACAGAGTTCGAGATTTGTAAAATAGGGAAGGAAAATTCCCGATATATCCCGTTTGCAGCCTTAACCTTTTTCCATAATTGTTTACTGGACGTTGACGAAGTGAGTGAGACACATATCGGATCCAGGATTGCCTCTGACGCCTTACTCTGCGAGCATTTGCTTTTGCCTTTTTGAACGCCAAGAGATTCTCCGTAGTGGGATATCTGCGAAAGATTCCCCATAACTTCCGCTGGTTCTTATACGCTGTCTGACAATCAGTATTCCACCAAGGTTTGTAAGGTTGGAATGAATGACTTGAACTCTTTGGTATGGATAATTCAGCAGCAGTAATCAAAACATTGGTGACTTCTTGTACAGATGTATCAACACTTTCTGTCTTGACCATTGTATCAGTTATCACAGCCAACTGTGTGAAAAGGGCCCAGTCTCACGACGATAGGAATATGTATAGGTGGAAAGGTTTTTCCATCCGTATCAGAATCGTGAGAAAGAATAACAGGGAAGTGGTCACTATTATAGAGGTCCTTCCCAACTGACAAATTTAAATGAGGTAAGAGTGATGGTGAGCAGATGGCCAAATCTAATGTGTTAAAGGATCGTGTGGGTTCGTGAAAGTACGTTGGTTCCTCGTGATTAAGTAGACAGAGACAGTGATCAGAAAGCACCTGTTCAATCTGTCTGCCACGAGGGTTCGTCTTCGCACTACCCCACAGAGTGCTATGTCCATTGAAGTCACCAAGTATGATAAAGGGTGCTGGCAACTGATCAACCAGGTTGTTCAAGTCATGCTGGTGGATAACAGTATTTGGTGGCAAGTAAAGACAGCAGACTGTGATTAGGCTCGTGGAGTGGATTCTCACGGCTACAGCCTGCAACGAGGTATGGAGTGGCAGAGCACTAGATGGAACATCGAGGGATGTGAAAATACATACGCCTCCGGACACAGAGGGTCCCTCCGTGTCTTTCCGCACACAACCATACCGACGTATCTTTGTTGTGTGACAAGACTTCAAGAAAGTCTCTTGAAGTGCTACGCATACTGGATGGTACTGACGTATGATGTCTTTTACGTCATCTGTATGCGATCTATAGCCACGACAGTTCCAAGAAACCAGGGAAGTTATTTTTTGGGCGAAATTGGCGGAATGGGCCCTTTCAAGGTTATTATCTGCCATTTTTTTAAAATCAGCCTCTAAAAAAGGGACTCTCTTCTTCGGATGCCAGACCTATGACGCAATCAGACACCCGAAGGATTAGCTTCAGATTTGTCCATGGCATCACGAGGTTTTAGAAGTTTTCCGTCTGACAAAGCGGGATCTTTTGGCTAGACTTTTGGAGGAGTTGAATCATTGGGGGAATCTTGTTCCCTCGCAGTTTTTAAGGTTGTGTTTTTGGCAGGATTTTTCTTTAAATTTGGTGTTGGTTTTACACTTAATAAGTCTATTGTTTTGATATCTTTTCGGGGACGATGTAATTGAGATGGTTGTTCTTTAATTTTCCCTTTTGTCTTAGACATGGGAGTTGGTGGCTGAGGATCCGATGTTGTAGATGTTTTTGAAGAGATGGAGGGTAAGAGTTGCGTTTGGGCGGAGGATGATGTGGTAACAGCAGTAGGAATATGTGCTCTTTGTTTGGATGATAGTGGTGCAAGTAATTTTAAAGGTGGACATTTTATTTTAGTGATGTTTTCATCTGTCTGCGTTGTAACGGATATTGGTGAAGGTTTAGTAGCTTGGGCATATGTTTGAGGTAGCTGAGGAGGTAATAATTTTTTAGCTTCTATATAAGAAATATTATTGTTTGTTCTGATTTCTTGTATTTGTTTTTCAAGTTTCCATTTTGGGCATAATTGAGAATTCTATGGATGGGACTGAGAACAGTTAATGCATTTTTGCTCTAAAGTACAGTCTGTAGAAGAGTGTCCAGCAGACGCACATCTACAGCAAGTCAGTTGTCCACGGCAAGAAGTTTGTTAATGTCCGAACCTCTGGCACCTGAAACAGCGCAGAGGATTCGGAATATAAGGGCGAATCTTACAGTTTAGGTAACCGGCTTTAATTGTTGTGGGTAGTTTAGGTCTATTAAAGGTTAGAATCAAGTGTTTTGTTGGAATGACCGAATTATCTTTTTTTATTGTTATTCTTCTGACCTGGATCACACCCTGATCAGAAAATCCATCGAGGATTTCTGCGTCTGGGGTGATCAACAGATCAGATTCTGAAATGACACCTCTGCAGGAATTTAGCGTTTTGTGCGGACTTATGGTTATTGGAGAATCTAAAAAGGATGTGGCAAGTAAAAAAGACAGTCTGTAGAGCAGAATTTGTTTCTATGAGTAAATCACCGGATCGTAAGCGTTTGACAGATTTAGGTTCACCACCTATTCCTATTAATGCTTTGTGGATAGCGAAAGGCGATTTTTTCGACATATCATTGTTTGTTAAAGACAATATTAAAAATCTGGAATTAGCAATTTCATTAACGTTAGGTCTAGGCAACACGGGTTCTTTATCAGGGCATGGATTTAAAGAATCAATGGCCTGATCATCATGAGTTGGGTAGGGTAGAATGGGGGTTTTAATAGATGCGTTTTGAGTTTTTTCCTTATTTGGATTTTTTTTTTTGAGAAAGGAGGAGAATCCCTTTCGATTTTCAGAGGACCAGTTTGGCAGGGCTTGCCCTAGATTCAGCAACCAGTAGTGGCCTCGGGAGAGCCCCTCGCTCTGCAATGCAGGACCCCATCCAGGCACCACCTGGAACTACAAGACAGGCGGGATTATACACCAGCTGATAGAGCAGCCAGGACATGCTGGTTAGGCTGTCCCGGGCTCCTGTACTATCTGGCGGCCTGAGACGCAAAACTCAGCTTTTCTCCGGTACCCTCTACATGGCCGCTTCCTCCAAGACCCCACCTCACCAGTCCAAAGGTCTTCAAAAGTTCAAAACCTCGCTCCAAGTGCCAGTTTTCCCAGGGAGCAGTCCGTTGTGTCATCATACCAATAGAGAAAACCCATCAGACACAACTTCATTCCACTCAGTCCTGGTCTGCCACAGGACTTCGTGGCAGAAAAATAAAGATAATAAGTTGAACACAAAAAAAATCAGTAATCGAACATAAAAGAAGCAACAAAATCAAAATATTGAAAGAAATTTAAGAAAATCAAATTAAAAGAACATAATATAAAATGCAAACCATAATATTGCAGTAAAAAAATATCAATTTTTTTACCAGAAAAAAATAAAGTTGGAACAATGTTCATTGTCCAAAGTAGGTCTGTGGTCTGGACGTGAAAAGAAGAAAAGGGAAAATTGAATGGCAAGAAAGAGGGCCGAAAATAGAGAAGGATCACTAGGGTTCCCCGGGTTCGTGAAGCCCGTGTTTACCAAAGACAGTAAACCCCTAGGGAGAAGGAAAAGATCACTAGGGCACCTCGGGAGCGTGAAACCCGTACTCACCTAAAGAAGGTGAGCCCCCTGAGGGGTCAAAATTGGGGTGGAACTGAGCAAAAAATGGCACTGTCACCTGTATGGTGCTTAAAGCTACGGTTAACGACAGACATTCATCTTAACTCTATGTCAAGATGAATATCGTGAGCCTCGATCTGACATACGGCAGCAGAAACAAAAAAACAAATCTATCGAGGCTCAATGTCCTCCCGTTGGTGTGATGTGGTAGTTATCCAAAAAATTTGTTACGCATTAAGTTTTTAAAATTAAAGTCATTTTTGGTATTATCCTCATATCATCGTATACTATGAGGACAACTCAAATGAAAGTATCTCAACCGGTTCAAAAAGGACCATACTTCCGAGGAAAATGAACACCACAAACAACTCAGAATGCAGCTATTGCTACTAATCTCGTTATGTGGTTTTATGAGGATAGTGACGTGTTTTGCATTATCTCTAGACTATGCTGTGATGAGAATCACTTTGTAAACTGAATTGTGAATCATTGGAGAATATCACATTGATTACCTGTCCAGCATTGAGTGAGTGAGTTTGGGGTTTTTTGGCACAAGAGCCAATTTTGGCTATACTGCGCCAAACAATTGTTAAAAGTATTAAAAACGTATTATGATATTTAAAACACAGTCACAAAGTAATAGGTAAAATATTATAAAATATGAATTTTATTTTCATAGGATAAAAGCATTTAATTTTTGGTAGGGTATATCCGACCAATTTAAACAAGTTTAAAACAGATGAATCGTAGTGAGTGATTGAATGTAGCAAAAAAATATGTTAAGAACTAGACAACGGTTTAAAAGTGATACATGTTATTTTTAAATACTAATGGTGTAAAGGAATAAAATTACTTTTTGACGTTTTTGTAACAGGTTGGGGTTAAAACACTGGTATATTCCCCAATATTATAGTACTTCTGTACATATTCATCAGGGTCGAATTCGTCCAGGTTGTACTCAATCATGTCCTCGTCTTCGGAATCCTGTTCAGGTGTACTTTTTCGCGGTTTGTGAGGGGTGTCATCTTTATTTCTATTATAGCATCATTCATTTTCTTAAGCAGCTCTTTTTTCCTTTTTCTTGCTCGGGTTTTTGCTTTTTGTTTTGAATCCTGTATAAACGTAGAGGCAGAAGTGGGTTGAACACTAGAGTTTGATGGGAAAGCGGAAACATTGGATGTGGAAGGGATGTTATTGGGTATAAGATTCACTAGTTCAGATTCTGATATATCTGCTATTGGGGATATGGATGTCGAGAGATCTGCTTGAGCTGAAGATGCGGAAGTTGAAGGAATAGATGGAGATATATTTGGTTTTGGAAAAGAAGATGGTTGTTGAAGTAATTTCAATTGTGAACATTTTATTTTTGTGATGTTTTCATCTGTCTGAGTAGTAGCGGATACTCTTTTGATTTTATATATATATATATATATATATATATATATATATATATATATATATATATATATAGTAGCCTGGGCGTATGATTGTGATATAGGTGGGGTTATTAACTTTCGGGCTTCTAAGTAAGTTATATTTCTATTAGTTTTAATTTCTTGAATTTGTTTTTCAGTTTTCCATTTTGAACAAAGTTTGGAGTCAGCAGTATGAGGCTGTGAACAGTTAATGCATTTTGGTTCTAGGGTACAATCTGTAGAAGAATGCAATACAGTTGCACACCTAGAGCATGTTAGTTGGGCACGGCATGAATTTTGCGAATGTCCGAACCTCTGGAACTTAAAGCAGCGCAGAGGATTCGGAATGTATGTGGCTGAATCTTACAATTAAGGTATCCGGCTTTAATTGTTGTGGGCAAATTAGAAGTATTGAAAGTTAATATTAAATGTTTTGTCGAAAGAACTGTTGAATCTTTTTTATTGTTATTCTTCTGACCTGAATAACAGCCTGATCAGAAATGACTTCAAGGCTTTCCGCATCAGGGATTGTCAACATGTCAGGCTCGGAAATGGCACCACGGCAAGTGTTTAGCGATTTATGAGGAGATATGGATACTGGCAAATCAAGAAAAGTTTTCGCGAGAAGAAAAGACTTTGTTTGTAGGGCAGATATAGTTTCGATAAGAAGATCCCCAGAAACTAAACGCTTCACAGATTTCGGTTCACCTCCTATTGCAATCAGAGCTTTTTGAATGGCAAATGGCGATTTCTAGGAAATGACATTGTTAGGTAATGACAAAAGTAAAAATCGTACATGCGTAGCAGTTTCGTCTATGTGAGTTTGGTGTAATACGAGGTCATTACCCGGGCACAGCAGCATTGGATCCATAAGCGTGCAATACAACTTCGTCCTGGCGTGCCTCCACCCACCACGGACTCCAACAAGGGAGGCAGTGTGCCGGTCATCTGGCAAAAAAAAGGCACGGCGCTTACCTGGAGTACACCCAGAATATAGTACTTCTAGCATCAGGGCGAGGATCCAACGGGTAAACCCGACACCCCTTATCTGCAGCACTAACCCTACAGCAGTGTCTCTTCGGGGACACCGAAGAAAGGTACCACCAGCCGATTGACAGAAGCGGACTCACTCCTGCCTCCCGTTTACAGCGAAGCGTGGGCCAAAAGTATTCCCTGGACACCATTTTCCTCCTTACGGAACGCCGTACACGGCAAACATGCGGGTCGGAAAACCAACGGTGTTAGTCGAACACAAATAAAGCAACAAAAATCAAAAGATTTGAAGAAATATACGAAAAACAAACTAAACTTCTACTTTTTCAGTAGAAAAAACTAAATTTGAACAATTGTTCATTTTGTAAAATGGGTCTGTGGTCTGGGTGAGTGAGTGTGTGGGTTTATGGCACAAGAGCCAAACATGGCTAAGCTGTGCCAAACATATGTTAAAAAATAAAAACTGTTGTTAAAACATCTAAAATAATGTCAATACACTAACGTTAAAATATCAAAACATGTATAAAAAAAGGTATTCTAATTGTAAAAGCAAACACTTTTTGGTGGGGAATTACCCCCACCAATACAAATAAGATCTTGAAATAATGAACAGATTTAAAACAAAGTAATGCATAAAGCAAAGATTAAATTAAAATACTTCGATAGAAAATATAAAAATTAGTTTTAAAATCCTGTTCAGCTCGTTACCTTTCTATTTTGTAAAAAAAATTTGAAAAGAATTACTTTGAGCTGTTTCTAACAAGGGTTGGGTTCACGTTTCCCAACCCTCCTTTTGTCAATATCCTTCGGATAATCCTTTAATTATAGACTTCGTTGTCTCTACCTCTTCTTCTATGTCGTACACGGTCATATCTTCCTCATCCGTTGTGTATTCTACCGCTGCTGGTTTTCTTGGTTTGTGAGGAGTCATCTTAATTTCTAATTTTGGTTTTATACAGGTAGATGTTTTTGTAGGGGGACGTTTTTTTACGGGGTTTTGAGGTTTGTTTTGCATCCTGGGAAGTAGAAAGTATGGTATTGGATGTCATGGTAGTATTTTGAAGAGGACTTGCTGGTAAGGGTGTAGACATTGATATTGTGGATGAGGAAGATGCAGCACAGGTAGATAAATTATTAGATGTGGTGAGAGCAGTATTTTTTAATGGAATAGGTGGTTGAGATTTTGATGAAGATGTAACTATAACAAAAGATGTGGATGATAAGAGTTGTGCCTGAGTTGAAGTAGAGGATTTAAAAACGGGAAGTACTAAGGAAAATATAGTTAGCTTTGGGACAGATCTCAATGGTTGGAGTAATTTTAAAGCTGGGCATACTATTTTTGTAATAGTTTCATCTGTTTGGGTTGTTGCCGTTGATGTTTTGGCAACCTGGGAATATGTTTGAGAAGTTTGTGGGACTATTAATTTTCGAGCTTCAGGATATGACATATTTTTACTTGTTTTGTTCTCTTAAATTTGTTTCTCAATTCTCCACTTGGGACAGAATTTTGAATCAGCGGAATGGGCTAGAGAGCAGTTAATACATTTAGGCTCTAGAATGCAATCTGTGGAAGCATGTCCAACAGATGCACATCTAGAGCAAGTAAGTTGACTGTGACAGGAGGTTTGGGAGTGTCCGAACCTCTGGCACTTAAAACAGCGCAGAGGATTCGGAACGTATGGACGGATTTTACAATTCAAATAACCAGCTTTAATGGTGTGAGGTAGTGTGGGGCTGCTGAAAGTTAAAATTAAGTGTTTGGTCGGTATAACTGTTGTATCTTTTTTTATTCTGATTCTTCTGACCTGAATAACACCCTGATTGGAGAATCCCTCTAAGATTTCCGCTTCCTGGGTGTTCAACAGGTCAGGTTCAGAAAAAGCAGCACGGGATGAATTGAGGGTTTTGTGCGGGCTTATAGTTACAGGACTATTAATAAATGATTTTGCGAGAAGAAAGGACTTTGTTTCTACAGCAGACTTCGTTTCTATAAGGAGATCCCTGGAACGTAATCGTTTTATGGATTTCGGTTCACCACCTATTCCGATGAGGGCTTTATGAATGGCAAAGGGTGATATCTTAGACCTTTTCCTTTTAGGGAGAGAAAGTAACAAAAATCTTACATGTGTAGCAGTATCATCAATAGTAAGGTTGGGCAATGCAAGGCCTTTACCCGGACACAGCAGCATTGGATCCATAAGTACGCTTATACAATTTCGTCCTGGCATGCCTCCACCCACCACGGAGTCCAACAAGAGAGGCAGTGTGCCGGTCATCTGGCAAAAAACCAGGCACGGCACTTACCTGGAGTACTCCCAGAATATAATGCTACAGCATCAGGGCGAGGATCCAACGAGTAAACCCGACACCCCTTATCTGCAGCACTAACACTATAGCAGTGTCTCTTCGGGGACACCGAAGAGAGGTACCACCAGCCGATTGACAGGAGCGGGCTCACTCCTGCCACCCGTCTACGGTGAAGCGTGGGCCTAAGAGAACGCAGAGGTATGCCTAAGACACCAATCTCCTCCATACTGGAGGAGCGTGAGCAAAGGGAACGCAAAGGATCTCCAGAACACCATTTTCCTCCTTACAGGACGCCGCACACGGCAAACATCCGGGGTGGCTAACCACCGTTGTTAATTGAACACAAATAAAGCAACAAAATCAAAATATTGAAAGAAATCTAAGAAAAACAAATTAAACCAACTTAATACAAAATATAAACCATAATATGTTAGTAATAAAACGTAAGTTTTTTCACTAGAAAAAAAACCAAATTTAAACAAAGTTCATTGTTTAATATAGGTCTGTGTTCTGGACGGGAAAAGAAGAAATGGGATGACAAGAAAGAAGGTCGAAAATAGAGAAGGATCACTAGGGTACCCCGGGGTCGTGAAACCCGTGTTTACCAAAGATAGTAAACCCCTTGGGAAAAGGAAAAGATCACTAGGGCACCTCGGCAGCTTGAAACCCGTACTCACCTAAAGAAGGTGAGTGAAGGACCTGTGGTCTGGACGGGAAAAAAAGGAGAAATGGGATGACAAGAAGAGGGTGGAAAATAGAGGGATCACTCGGATACCCCGGGTGAAACCCGTGTTTACCAAAGATGGTGAACCCCTTGGGAAAATAGAAAAAGATCACTAGGGAGCCCCTAAAGAAGGTGAGCCCCCTGAGGGGTGTCCAGCTTCGAACTTCATTACTCCGTAGCAAATAAGCTTTATTTTGCTCTCTAGTCAATGGCACTCTAACAACGTGGTATATGGTATGCAGGTCATTTTAATCGAATCTTCTATAAAATCTTTGCAGAAAATTACACTATTCCTGTGATTTCAATAAACTCCAAAGACACACATTGTCTAGTTATGTTAGCTCAAATACGGATATAAATCGGTTATGTTCATATTTCCCGTTGCACTCAGTTGATCTATTACAATTTATCAATGAATTATTCCAATAGCTTGATACCATTTCCATAATTCAGAAATCACGCACTGTTTAACAACTACGAAATAAACACTTTTTTCTGAGATCATTCACTTTTTAACATTCCAAAATTTTTGCCTTTTTTAAGACAAATTGATTTGTCTTCTTTAAACATTTGCAGCATTTGAAATATGCACGAGTCAGAATATTAAAAGAACATTCATGTAACTTTATTTGCACTATTCTCGCATATTATATTCGCTAAGAAAACATTTGCATATAAACAATTATTGGTTAAAATCATTAACTATTTAACTCCTTCATTTATATAAGAGGACTTGTTACCCGTTGAATAATCAATCTATGTTATAAGACAATGTGTGTGCAGCTAAAACTCAGAAACGAGTCTCGGTACAATTAAGAGAGTAATATAGTGTGGTAGCCCTCTATACCTTCCTCCATCCATGAAGAAGGTTCCGTTTTTACTTTAATAGACCCTCAAGGGGCGTTACTGATAAATATTTCTGTTTTCGAACTATTAGATCCCTATAGACTTGAAACTATTGAGATCCAAGGGCTTAAGAGGCATCATAGAAACTGTTTTTAAACTTGTAAACGTGTGCCTTTCATGTAGTAGAAATCCGTTAACGGATTTAGTGAAAATTGATCCTTAATGGGTATTGCAAGGGCTTAAGAGGCATTATAAATAAATTTTCCTGGTTTATATTAACTATTAGACCTACAAACTTGAAATTTTGTGAGCATGTTCCTTTCACGGAATTGAGATCCTCCACTCAAGGGGCATTACGAGGGTTTAAAGGGTGTTATAGATGTCACAAACTTCCAACCAAGCGACTCCCAATCAAGCTATTCCCAACCAAAAGGGGCCTGCAGTGCCACCGCTTGAAGGAACTGATATAATTAAATATATAAATAGACACGTGGAAGAAACGCCCAGTCAAGCAGAGAAAGATTGAGAAACTACGTGATATCTTGTACAAGTTGTTATTGATAAAAATGTTATTTGTCTAGTGTGTGCCGTGTAAAGTCTAATGTATTATGTGTGTGGTAGCAAACTTTTTAGAAGTTCACAAGCTTTGTTTTATTTGGACTTTGTGTTTTCTTCAATACGTGGCAGCTCTTCATTGACAAGATAAGCCTTTCACCTTGATCTTTTTCATTTTTTAACAAAATGTGAAATCAGATAAGTAATTAGTGCTCTCAAAAAATTATTGCTTTTTTCTATACGTAATTTTTTACCTGATTTTACTCTCCTTACAATTCAGCTATTACATCATGAATAATATTTTTTTAAAATTTAGCCCATGCAAAAAAAGTACTTCAGCTAGTGTTTTATATTGACTCATTTAAAATTACAAGCAGGTCATTTAGTGTTCCTAATTTTTTTTAAAAAAAATTGTTTAAAATGTAATACTTCTTATTGTTGCTCTGATATAATTTTAAAAATTTAAATATAGATCCAAATTGAAAAACTATTTCGAAATTAAAATATCTCAAATAATTTTGATCTCCTTTATGTACCTTAAAATGTCATTTTGAAACATTACCTTCGATTTAATTTCATTTTCATATTTTTGATATGTATTTTCAATAAATGTGTGGTATTTTCAGAGTATTAATTGTACCCGACTAGAGAAAAAGTATTAAAAAAATTGAACTTAAAATTAAATATTTAAATTATGCAATAAAATATTTTACTTTATGTAATATCAATCTTATATTTCTATGAAAAATATGGTAAATAAGAGTACAAATTATGAAATTATTTATCATAACTATCTTAATCTGTTATCTCGGTAAAACCCTAGGAGAGCCCACACCCTTGGCGACAAACTGAAAAAAAGCGCCAAGCCAGAACAAGATGGCGCCAAGCGAAGCCGACAATGGCGGCAAAGGAATATAGCGGGAAAAGGTGGATGCGCAATGAAATATATGTAAACAATACAGAAATTAAACAATTAAGATAAAAAATATAAAAACAGCACTTACTTTCTTACTGCTGATCTTTTCCAAGTGGAGGGTACAGCGTAACAGATTTTAAAAGCTTTAAAGGTCTCATCGCTAAGCGAATGATCGTGTGAGCGCCGCCATATTTATCCTGCGAGGTAATTGTCAAACATACATTCCGGCGTGGTTGGTACAATTTCGAAAAGCGTTTTATTGCCGACCGTGTTACGTCATGCCGATCATTACATTTAGGACATTCATAACTTGAAGCAATCAATCCTTCCTGAAGCATACACCATTCTCAATCAATTATTTCTTACCTTTCGCATTCAACAAAGTAAAAAATTCTAAAGTATATTCCCCCACACACACGCAGCCAGCCCGGAGACCAACAATAAAATGAAATTCGAAATGCGCGCCCACAATACGAAAATGCTAGAAATAGTTAGGGTTGCCACGTGCAGTGTTTAAAAAGTAGGGTTACCAAGATGGCACAATTATCGCCAACCAAAGTAATTCGCGCCAAGGGTGTGGGTTCTCCTAGGAGTGAACCATAATCTCTTATGATTACTTACCAACTGTCTTAGAACTATAAAATGCCACACAATTATGATAAAAACAAAATTGAATTAGATTTCAAACTGTTCTAATCTAATCCAATAAAGCTGCTCTAATGCTACTTTTTTATACATTTTTTCCAATTTATGCATACAAAATATATAATTGGAAAAATATTTATAAAAGTATCATTTAATAAAAACTGAAAAATAGATTTTTACTCATTTTGCCAACTAAAACCTCTTTGCCCTTTTTATTTCTACAATGAATAACTATTCTTGTTTTGGACTTAGTGTGCTGATATTATTATATAAAATGTACAATTTACAAGAAGCGGAAAATTTTTAATTATAGTGTTGAATATTATTTGCAAAGGAAATAATATTCAACATATTGAAATGATATTCAATGTCTTAAAAATCACAGTAGCCCATTAGTCAAGGTAACGGACTCGTGGCCGGCATGTCATGAGTTCGAGCCTAGTACCGCTGAAGTCCCGCCATGCAGGAGGGCGATGCACGTTAAATCAGTCCAGCCTCAAACGTCCTTCCGTTGAGGACGAAATCCTTCCTTGCCAGCTCGGGTATCGTCCTCGTCACTTAATCATGCTACAAAATTACGAGGTCCGTCACCAAAAGTCCTAAAGTAGCTGAACAGTGTGACGTTAACATTCACTCAGTAAGACCAGGATTCGAATCCACGGCACCACAGAAACCTTAACCCATTTGATCCATGTAGGAAAAGTTTTAACAGCAAATTTCGGATTAGTTCTAAAACTTAAATTATTCACTGCTCTAGAGGTATTATTACGATTTATGTTCACATGTATCTTTAATTATCGAATGGGCTGATGCACGTTAAATTTCATTGGCGTGGTGGGGTGGTTTGATAAGGGAGAGTCAGCTCAGGTGACTTGAGCCTCGTCACTTAACCATGGTTCAAAATTAGGAGGTCCGTCACCAAAAACCTAGAGTAGCTGAGTAGTGCGACGTTAATATTCATAGAATATTCACGACGATACGTCTTAAAGTACAACTGTTATAAAGCATTTACAATTGCAGTTTAGTGAAGAGTGTTTCATGATTGAACACAAAAATTATTTAATGAATTGAAGAATGAATTACTTTCAAAGAAAGATATACTCATTAACCATTTTTTGGTCTTAAAAAGATGCATAAAATGAAACAAACTTTTAAGTAAAATTTGAAGCATTTAAATTGATTAGTTTAAAAGACATTTTCAAAAAAATTATATAGATTTCGGAAAATTTTTTAGCTTAAAATTAAGTGTAGGATTTTTTGATAAGGAAAAGTATTATTTCCTTTTTCAACAGAATAGTTTATTTACCTTGACTAGCTGAAAAAGGGGAACCAATGACAAACTATTACGATTGAAGCGTGGTACTTTTTTCCTACTGAAGAAATTTGTAAAGATTCGAAAAAACGAATACCTCTACGAATTCAAAGAGATTCTTTTCATTTGTCGATCATTAAAGGCTTAAACTTTTTTTAATTTTGTTTTTCATCTTTCTTATAATCCTTACATTGGCTCAATGGCGTTTTCTCACACACAAAGGCGGTATTCAATATTTTTACGAAATCGGACATTATCCAAACTTAGATTAATTATAAAAACTGTAAGCGGAAAATATCTGTACAGTATTCCAGAAATGTTAAAAAAAGTTCAGAAGTGTTAAATGGAGAAAAGGAAAATTTTAAAAGATAATTTTTTCCTCTAAAAGTCTTCCAAATAGAATTGTTAAGCTTTTTCCATGGAAGTATATATATATATTCAACTTTTATTAATAAAAATGTTTCTTAAAAAATGGAAAATGTGGTATAAAAAAAGTTAAGCTAATTTTCATATTAAGAATTTTTAAGCAGTGTAATTATCTTTGTGAATTAATATAAGGTATTGTTACCTTTGGATTAACATAACTAATGTACAATGAATGTTTCAATGTGAGGTGAATTGAATATTTACGTACTAGCTGAAGTACCTGTTCTTCGCACGGTTTAAAACTCAAATATTACTCTAGATGTAATCACTGAGGAGAGTAAAACCCGGTTCAAAAAAATGTATTAAAAAAATGTAAAATAAATAATAAGTACACTCATTAAAAATTATCTATAACGCTCCTTAAGCTCTAGCAACGCCCTTTGGGGACAGATTTCACTTTATTCGCTCTAAGGGGATCTCTACTCCATGAAAGGAGAATCTCCCTATCAAATTTAAGTGTAGGCCTCATAGTTCAATTACGGGAATGTTTATTTTTAGCTTCCCTTAACCCCTCGCAACGCCCCTTGTGGGGTCAATTCAGGTAAAAACGGGAACCTTCTTCATAAAGGGCTACCACACCATATTACTCCCTTGATCATACCGGACTCGTTTGAGTTTTAGCGCCACGCACATATTACACTTTCTTTTATAATATCTGGTGTCCATAATTAAACTTGAATTTTGCGAGCAGTCTACAGCAAAAACTAAGCAGCAGAATTGCATGAAAATTGGGTAATGGCAAAAGTGAAATATGAATTTTATGGAGGGAACAAAATGAATTTAAAAAACTACCACTACATGACGTTGTGCAGTGAGTGAGTGTTTGCGTTTATGGCACAAGAGCCAAACGTGGCTAGCTGCGCCAAACATATGGTAAAATATAAAAATAGTTGTTAGGACATCTAAAATAATGACAACACACTAACGTTAAAATATCAAAACATGTATAAAAAAGGTATTCTAATTGTAAAAGCAAACAATTTTTGGTGGGGAATTACTACCACCAAGCCAATTAAGATCTTGAAATAACAAATAGGTTTAAAACCAAGTAATGCATAAAGAAAAGATTAAATTTACATACTTCGACATAAAATGTAAAAATTGGTTTTAAAATTCTGTTTAGTTCATTACCTTTATATTATAACAAAAATTTGGAAAGAATTACTTTGAGCTATTTCTAATACGAGTTGGGTTCACGTTTCCCAACCATCATTTTGCCAGTATTCTTCTGATAATCTTCTAACAATAGACTGCGTTGATTCTACTTCTTCTATGTCGTATAAGATCTTATCCTCCTCATCCGTTGAGTATCCAATAGGTGCTGGTTTCCTAGATTTATGAGGAGCCATCTTAATTTCTATTTTAGGTTTTATAGTAGTACATGTGTTTTTAGGTTGACGTTTTTTTACGGAGTTTTGAACTTAGTTTTGCATCCTGGGATATAGATGGTGTAGTATTGGATGTAGTGGTAGTAGTTTGAAGAACCGAACATGAGTGAGTGTATGTTAGGGTTATTGGCGCAAGAGCCAATTTTGGCTAAACTGCGCCAAACATTCGTTAAAACGTTAAAATGTTTATAAAATTTCTGTTAAGAAAATTTAAAATATACATAAAAGTTGTGTCCAATATATTTAAAAAATAAGAGATTGGTGGGGA
Organism: Trichonephila clavipes; assembly: GCA_019973935.1. Classification (NCBI taxonomy): domain Eukaryota; kingdom Metazoa; phylum Arthropoda; class Arachnida; order Araneae; family Nephilidae; genus Trichonephila; species Trichonephila clavipes. The sequence goes on from BMAU01018280.1 coordinate 1,003,065, forward strand.
GAATTCCCCCACCAAGTTTGACAGGTATTGAGAAAAAAGTTATTTTCCGTGTCTCATCGGAGTTAAAAGTAATTGTCCCTTGTAATAAGTTTCATTTTTTTCAATTAATCGGGATTTGATTCAATTTCATCTTCCACGTCGTAGACAATCATTTCTTCCTCATCCGTTGTATACTCATCAGATGCTGGTTTTCTCTGTTTATGTGGATTCATTTTAATTTCTATTATTGCTTTCATATTTTTGAGCAATTTTCTTTTTCTTGCTCGAGCTTTTGAAATTTATTTAGCATTTTGGACTGCAGTAGATGCAGAGGGTTGTTAAATACTGGAGTTCGATGAGGAAGCGGACGTGGTTGATGAAGTTTTAATAGGGGTGAATTTATTATTAGTGTTGGAAAGTACGTCACTAGATACAGGAATAGGTGGTTGAAGTTCAGAGACAATAGTTTCTGTTGAAGAGGTGGAGGGAAAGAGTTCTGCTTAGGTTGAAGATGTAGAAATAACAAGACTGGTTATTGATATATTTGGTTTGGAGATAAAGGTGGTTGGAGCAATTTCAAAGGTGGACATTTTACTTTTGTTATATTTTCATCTGGTTGAGTAGAACTGTTTTTATTAGAGGGTTTGGCAGCTTGAGTATAAGTATGAGATGATTGTGGAACTATTAATTTACGTGCTTCCAGATAAGTAATATTTTTATTTGTTTTTATTTCTTGTATTTGCTTTTCAATTTTCCATTTCGGACATAATTTTGATTCGGATGGATGAAATTGGGTACAATTAAGACATTTCGGCTCCAGAGTACAATCCGTGGAAGAATGCCCAACGGATGCACATCTAGAACATGTTAATTGACCGCGGCAGGAAGTTTGGGAGTGACCGAACCTCAGGCACTTAAAACGGCGAAAAGGATTCGGTATGTAGGGACGGATCTTACAGTTGAGGTATCCAGCTTTTATTGTAGATGGAAGTTTAGGGCTATTGAATGTTAGTATTAGATGTTTTGTAGGAATATTTGTATTATCTTTTTTAAAGTAATTCTTCTGACCTGAATCACACCTAGATCAGAGAATCCATCTAGGATATCTGCTTCAGGAGTGATCAAAAGGTCAGGCTTGGAAATTACACCTCTGGATGAATCAGAGAGATTTGTGTGGAATTATCAATATGGGCGAATTTAGAAACGTTTTCGCGAGTAAAAAAGATTTGGTTTGTAAAGCAGTCAATTTCAATAAGTAGGTCACCGGACCGTAAGCGTTTCACTGATTTTGGCTCACCATCTATTCCAATGAGAGCTTTATTAATAGCGAACGGGGATTTTGTATTCAGTTCATTATTCTGTAAAGAAAGTATCAAATATCTTGTACGAGCGGCAATTGCATCGATGTCTGAATTGGGTAAAACAAGGCCTTTACCCGGGCACTGCAAATTCGGATCCATAAGTACGCGTATCCAGCTGGTAAAAACCAGGCACGGCTTACCTGGAGTACACCCAGAATATAATGCTACGGCATCAGGGCGAGGATCCAACGGGTAAACCCGACACGCCTTATCTGCAGCACTAACCCTATAGCAGTGTCTCTTCGGGGACACCGAAGAGAGGTACCACCAGCCGATTGACAGGAGCGGGCTCACTCCTGCCACCCATCTACAGTGAAGCGTGGGTCAAAGGGAACGCAGAGGTATCCCTAGGCCACCAATCTCCTCCATACGGGAGAAGTGTGGGCAAAGGGAACGCAAAGGATCTCCAGAACAAAATTTTCCTCCTTATGGGATGCCGCACACGACAAACGTGCGGGTTGACAAACCAACGGTGTTAGTCGAAAAAAGGTAAAGCAACATAATCAAAATATTGAAAGAAATCTAAGAAAAAGAAACTAAACTAACACAATACAAAATGTAAACCATAATGATAGTAATAAAACGTAAGTTTTCTCAATAGAAAAACCCCTCAGGGGGCTCACCTTTTGGTGAGTACGGGTGTCACAATCCCGAGGTGCCCTAGTGATCTTTTCCTATTTTTCCAAGGGGTTTACTATCTTTGGTAAACACGGGCTTCATGAACCGGGATACCCTAGAGATCCGTCTCTAATTCAGACCCTATTTCTTGTCATCCTCTTTCTCCGTTTCCCGTCTAGACCACAGACAAATATTTTTCAATATTTGAATTATTAGTTTTTTCTATTGAGAAAACTTACCTTTTGTTACTAACATATTATCGTTTAAATTTTGTATTGCGTTAGTATAGTTTCTTTTTCTTAGATTTATTTAAATATTTTGATTATGTTGCTTTATTTGTGTTCGATTAACACCGTTGGTTAGCCATCCTGCATATTTGCCGTGTGCGGCGTCCCGTAAGGAGGAAAATGGTGTCCTGGGACTACCTTTGACCCCCGCTTCGCTGTAGACGGGTGGCAGGAGTTAGCCCGCTCCTGTCAATCGGCTGGTGGTACCTCTCTTCGGTGTCCCCGAAGAGGCACTGCTGCAGGGTTAGTGCTGCAGATAAGGAGTGGCGGGTTTAGGCGTTAGATCCTCGCCCTGATGTTGTAGTACTATATTCTGGGTGTACTCCAGGTAAGCGCCGTGCCTGGTATTTGCCAGATGACCGGCACACTGCCTCCCTTGCCAGAATGAAGATGTTTTTTCACGCATATGGATCCAAGTCGGCTGTGCCTGGGTAAAGGCCTCGTATTGCCCAAACTCAACGTTGACCAAGTATCACTTAATACTAGATTTTTAATAATTTCGCTTCTTAATAATGAAATGTCCAAAGTATCACCCTTTGCAATACAAAAAGACCTCATCGGAATAGGTGGTGAACTGAAATCCGTAAAAAGATTACGTTCCGGGGATCTGCTTATTGAAACAAACTCTGCTCTTCAAACCAAGTCCTTTCTACTTGCGAAGTCTTTCCTAAATAGTCCTGTTACAATTAGTCCACACAAAACATTTAATTCCTGCCGTGGTATCACTTCTGAAACTGACCTATTGAGCACCCATGAAGAGGAAATCCTCGAGGGTTTTTCCAATCAGGGTGTTATTCAGGTCAGAAAAATCACTATTAAAAAAGACTCCATACGTATTCCAAATAAACATTTAATTTTAACTTTCAATAGCCCAATACTACCAACAAATATAAAAGCTGGATACCTTAGCTGTAGAACACGCCCATACATACCGAATCCTCTACGCCGTTTTAAGTGCCAGTGGTTCAGACACTCGCAAACTTCCTGCCGCGGACAAATGACTTTTTCTAGATGTGCGTCTGCTGGACACTATTTCACAGATTGCTATCTAGAGCCAAAATAAATAAACTGCTCACAATCTCTTCCATCAGATTCCAAAATATGCCCTAAATGGAAAATAGAAAAAGATACAAGAAATAAAAACAAATAAAAATATTTCATATCTAGAAGCATGTAAATTAATAGTCCCACAGTTATCTCAAACATACGCTCAAGATGCCAAATCCTATACCATAAATAATTCTACTCAAACTGATGCAAATATAACAAAAATAAAATTTTCACCTTTAACATTACTTGAACCACTTTCATCCATCCCTAAACCATATATTTCAATATCCACTCCTGTTTCCTACATCATCTTCAACCCAAGTCCAACTCGAGCCATCCATTTCAACAGTAGCTCCTGTCTCGGAGCCCCAACCACCTATTCCTGTATCTTGTGACGTACTTTCCACCACCGAAAACATGTTTACACCTATTTAAGCTTCATTAGCCAGGTCCGCTTCCTCATCCAACTCCAGTAATCACCCTCCTTTTACCTCTACAATAAAACAGAGTTTGAAAAAAAACCTCGGGACAGAAAAAGAAAAAAAAAGAATTACTTAAAACTAGAATAGACATAAAAATGGTTCAACACAAACCTAGAAAGCCAGCACCTGTTGAATATACTACGGATGAGGAAGACATAATTGTCTATGACGCGGAGGAAGAAATAGAATCTAATCCCGATTATGAAAAAAAAATGGGAAACATATTACAAGGGATCCTTACTTCTAACTCCGACGAGACATAGAAAATGATTAATTTTTCTCAATGATACATATTGAACTTGGTGGGGAATTCCTCCACCAATCTTTGTTTTTAAATTTGTTTGGATTGACTTTTAAATAAAATTTCTATTTTACCTTTTTACGCTGAAATTTAATTTAATTTTTAGTGATTTTATACTTTTGTCTTAGCGAGTGTTTGGCGCAGTTTCGCCAAAAATGGCTCTTACGCCAATAAACCCTACTTTCACTCACTCACTCAATAGAAAAAACTAATAATTCAACTTGTAAATTTTAAATTTGTCTGTGGTTTGGGTGAGTGGTGAGTGGAAGTGAATGTGGGGTTTTATGGCGCAGAGCCAAAACTGGCTATACTGCGCCACACGTTTGTTAAAAGAATAAAACCATGTTAAAAATACACATGAAAAATATAATTACATAAAATAATAATATTATATATGTGCATGCCTGCACGCACATATAGAAAAAAATAAAGTTAAAGTTAAAACATTTTAAAAGTCAAATTAAATATAAAAATCCAATTTTCTTGATAAAAGCAAATAGGTTTTGGTGGGGTATTTCTCCCCACCAAGTCAGGTAAGGTTAAATGTGATGAATTAAAAAAGGTGATGCGATGATGGTTAAAAACAGGACAATCGATTAAAATGTGATGAACAGTGTAAGAGACATGGCATGAAGGACATTCAGGAGCACGTTCTCCAAACAACAAATGCCTGTGTGTGAAGTGAGTATGGCCAATGCGAAGACGAGTCAATTTGACATCAGTTCTTCGCATTGGCATCACAGGCCATGCTCCTATGACAGGTTTCACAGAGTGCAGTTTGTTATCCAACTGCTGACTCCATGATTCCTGCCAGATCTTAAAAATATGATGCATGATGACGCGCTTCATATCCGATAGCGGAACAGCTAGCGGCAGATGGGTCGTCGCCGACTTTGCCGCGCTGTCCGCTTGCTCGTTGCCTATGATTCCTACGTGACTTGGTAGCCAGCAAAACACGATATCGAAACCCTTGCTGTAGAGTCGACTCGTAATGTCGAGTATTGTACATACCACTGGATGGCAGCGATCGTGGTAGTTTTCAAGCGCTTCTAGTACACTCATGCTGTCAGTATAGATGCAGTATTTACGGGGCATAGTGGAGTCGATTAATTGAAGTGCACGGTAAATGGCGACAGCTTCGGCAGTGAAAATGCTGCAAGAAGTGTCGAGCCTATAACCGTGCATAATATCTTCAATCACGACTCCACAGCCAACGTAATCTGCACGTTTCGAACCATCAGTGTAGATGGCCGAATAACGACTATACTGACTGCGGTGGTAGGCGAAGACGCGTTGAAAGACGACAGGCGCTACAGTGGATTTACTGTAAGTGGCAAAAGGGTTGATATAAGGGAACCGTGGCGTATTCCAAGGTTGGAATAGGAAAAGGTTCCTTTGCTGGATATGCACGTTAGGTAGGTCGAGTTCAGAAATATGAAGCTTCATCCTATCCATAAACGGCCGGATGTTAGACGGCCGTGCATCATAAAGTCTCTTCATGCTGGTACTCATATACACATTCTGCAGAGGATGTGAAGGCACGGACAAGATCTTAAAATAATACGCAAGAGACAGCTTCCTCCGTCGAAGATCTAGAGGAAGCTGATGACAGTTAACATAGAGACTCTGCACCGGTGATGTGCGAAACGCACCCGAGCAGATTCTCAGTGCCATATGGTGGACGGGGTCAAGTTTTTGCAGAGTAGAGTTGCACGCTGATCCGTATGCAACACATCCGTAGTCGATGCGAGAGAGTACGATTGCCTGATACACTCGGAGTAATGATGTTCTATCGCCCCCCAAGAGGTGTTTGACAACACCTTCAAGAGGTTTAGAGACTTTTCACACCTCTTCCGCAATTGTAAAATATGCGGAAGGAAAGTGAGCCGGCGGTCGAAAATTACTCCGAGGAATCGTACGTCGGGAACTACGGGAATTTGTATATCACGGATGCGTATTTCGGGGTCGGGATGAATACCCCGTTTGCGGCAAAAGTGCACGCAGCAACTCTTGCTCGCAGAAATACTATGACCGTTGGTGTCGCACCATTTTACAATGTTGTTGACGGCAGTTTGCAACTGCCGTTCAATCATGCGCATGTCCGAACCTTCACAACTGATCTGTAGATCGTCCACGTATAGTGAAGCCTGTATAGAGGGCGATAAAATACTTAAGATGGATGAAATATGACAAATAAAAAGGGTGACACTCAAAATACTCCCCTGAGGAACTCCCTCAGCTTGGCAAAAAAGGAGCAGAGAGAGTGCCACCCAGTCTCACTCTAAAAGTACGAAGATTTAAAAACTTTTATTAAAAGTAGGCAAATTGCCTCTGAATCCAAAATTAAATAAAGTGCGAAGTATCCCATAGCGCCAAGTACGATCATATGCCTTCTCGATATCGAAAAAGATAGAAACTAAATGATTCCTCCGGACAAAAGCGTTTCTAATTTTGCTTTCCAGCTGAATGATGTTATCGAGAGTGGACCTTCCTTTACGGAAGCCACTCTGAAACAGAGGAATGCATTTGTTCTTTCTAACTGGTAAACGAGACGGGCATTGACCATACGTTCTAGTGTCTTACAAAGGCAGCTCGTGAGGGCTATCGGTCGATAGCTGAGAGGGTTCTTAGGATCTTTTCCAGGTTTTAGAATGGGGATCACTATGGCTTCTTGCCATTGAGTAGGATACACCTGCTCCCTCCATATTCGGTTGAATAGGTAAAGGAGACTTACTAGTGAACCCTCGCTCAAATGGCGAAGCAATACATAGGATATTCCATCAGGACCTGGACTAGTATTGTGGGCCGATGATAAGGCTCTCTTCAATTCAAACATGTCAAAGTCACAGTTATATGGTAAAGGTTGTCGGCACCTGAAGTTGATAGGTGTCCGCTCTAAACGATTCTTAGTCACCTGGAATGCAGGGCTATATGAATCGGAGCTGGACACACTAGCAAATGTTTTGCCAATCAAGTTGGCCACATCTAAAGGTGACGAATACAAAGCAGTAGAAGTTTCCAATATCGGAATGTTAAAATCCCGATAAAGGCCATTCGCTGCTTTGACCTTTCTCCATAACTGTTGACTGGTAGTTGACGATGTGATTGAAGACACATACTGGATCCAAGATCTCTCTGGCATTGACGACGTATTCGACGAGCTAACGCTTTCGCACGTTTGAACGCTATGAGATTATCAGTGGTGGGGTACCTCCTGAAAATACCCCACGCCCTCCTTGTTCCTTTTTTGGCTTGTTGGCAGGAAGCGTTCCACCATGGTTTGCACAGCTTTCGAGGGGAATTGGATGTTTTGGGAATGGCTGCATCAGCAGCATTCCGAATAGCTTCAGTGACATTGAAAACTGCTTCATCAACTGCCCCGTTCTGAACCATTGTGCCTGAGATAATCGCTAACCGTGTGAATTTATCCCAGTCTGCGCGATGAAAATAATAAGTGGGGGGACGAAAACGTGTCCCCGCACCATTAACATGCGAGACTAGGAGAGGGAAATGATCGCTGTTGTGCAGATCGTTTGCAACCTCGAAATTCAACATCGGTAGCAGAGTTGGCGAACAGATGGCTAGATCGAGGGAGTGAAATGTCCTCGTGGGTGCATGGAAATAAGTTTTCTCGTCGTTGTTGAGCAGACAGAGACAGTGATCCGAGATCAACTGTTCAATCTGTCGCCCACGAGAGTTTGTATCATCATGCCCCCACTGAGGGCTGTGTCCATTAAAGTCACCGAGCAAAATAAAAGGAGCTGGCAATTGGCTGACTAATTGATTCAAATCCACTTGTGGCACAACATCGTTGGGTGGTAAATAAACACAACAGACTGTGACTAAAGAATGAATGTGAATCCGAACAGCCACAGCCTGTAATGATGTGTGCAGTGTGACGACATTACTGGGAAATACAGATTAGACGTGAAGAGGCATACACCTCCGGTTGGAGATGTATCGCCATCGACATCCCGTCGTACACAATTATAACCACGCACTTGCATTGTCATGGTACTCTTCAGAAATGTCTCCTGAAGAGCAACGCATGCGGGCTGGTACGTGGATATGATGGATTTGAGATCATCGAGTCTAGTCCGCAAACCACGGCAGTTCCAGGAAATGAAGGAGGTCATTATTGTGCCGCACTCGCTCCTCCTCTGGAGCTAGAAGTCGAAGGGCCCGATTGAATATCCATGAGATCTTCATCGTCTTCGAGCAATCTCCGGTCAAAGTATCGTCCTCTATTTTCGGTGGAAGTCTCTGGATAATTTTTGGGATCCTATTTAAATGTGGTTTTAGATCCCGTTGACGAGCCCTTCGGCTCTTTGGTTTTCGCGGCGAATCGCTCTCTGTCCGTGAATTATTTTTTTCGCCGGAGGTGATTTGCTAAGTGGCGTAGCAATCACCTTAGTTCTAGGGGGCGAATTTGTTTTTGATGGTAACAGTACCACCGGTTTCGTGGGTATGGATATATCCGAGATGGTATCTGTTATAGAGTCACATTGGATACACTTATCCGATGTGCTCTTGCGGGTGGCAGTAGCATAACTCTTACCAGAGACCGGCGTGCGTGACAAAACAACACGCCGTGCCTCTGGGTAGGAAATTTTTCTTTTATTTTGACAGATGTTATTTCTTTTTCGATAATCCAAGTCGGACAGGAGCGTGAATATGCCGGATGATCACCTTTACAGTTTAAACATTGCTCCTTCTTTTACAATCTGCGCTGTCGTGGCCCGATTCCCCGCAACGAGGGCAGGTAGGCTGGCCCCGACAGACGTTCTTTGAGTGGCCGTATCGTTGGCACTGAAAGCAGCGCAGCGGATTTGGGATGTACGGTCGAACTGGGCATCTGATGTAGGCCATTTTAACGGTCTGTGGGAGGTCAGGTGTAGAAAAGGTCAGGATGAGGTGCTTTGTGTTCAGCACCTGTCCATCCCGCCTTATCGTGATACGCCTGACATCACAGACTTTTTGGGCCTTCATATTTTCTTTTATTTCCTCAGTCGACACGTTTAAGAAATCCGCTGGCGAAATTACGCCACGCGAAAAATTTAAAGTACTATGAGGAGCCACGGTAATGTCTAAATGAGCAAGCTTTTGGAGTTTCATAAGGGTTGTCGCTTGATTCGAAGATGACACTTCGAGGAACAAGTCCCCAGAGCGCATCTTACGAATCGACTTGACTTCCCCTATACTGCCAGTTATAGCTTTCTCAATTAGGAAAGGCGAGATATTTGTAAAGGTGTCAGGAGTTTTTATGATAAAAAAACGAAACGAATTTGAATATTCAAAATGTTGCTCCACTGAAGGAGAGTTCCTGCTGGGTTCCATAAGTGTATTTTTTTGTTCATTCCAGTACGCCTCCACCCACCATGGAGCCCAACAAGGGGAGGCAGCCCGCCGGTCATCTGACATGCGTCAGGCACGGCACTTACCTCAGAGGTGGTACTGGAGTATAGTATTACAGGTTCGGGATGTGATCCGCCAGTTCACCCAGGGCACCCCTAACTGCAATACTAACCCTAAAGCAACCGTCTTTGGTATTCCAAAAGAACCCGTATTGGAATCCGCAGAACTAATCACCAGCCGATTGACAGGAGCGGGCTCACTCCTGCCTCCCGTCTACGGAGAAGCATGGGCCAAAGGGCACGCAACAGGAACCCCAGACTTTTTTCCCCGGTACGGGTCGCCGCACACGGCAAACATGCGGGTCAGAAAAAACCAGTCTTAACATTACGTAAATCGAAAAGTAAAATGCATTTGTTTTAAATACCCCAAAGAAATAAACCAAAAGTTGAAAATAGTAAAAAATAATTAAACGCAAAATATCCAAAATAAAAATTAACCACAAACAAGGTCTAACATTTTGAACTAAATATTTAACGTTAAATATTGTCGTAGACAACGGAAACACTCATCCAAGCAAATATTTTTTGGGGTTTTTTTTTTTTCAAAATTCATTTCAGTGGGTACTCTGCGGGGACAGTGGCCTCCCGTACTCACCCGAAAGTGAGTCTGGCCCTGTAGGTGGAAAAGAAGGAAAGGGAAATTTGATGGAAGTTGGAAAATGGGCCGAAGAATTCAGAGAAGGGTGACCATATTGTTGTTTACCAAAGACAGTGCATCGTGATGTAGGAATAGGTGGTTCGGAGTTACTCACCTGGAAGAACAGTAAACCGGCAAGGGGGATGTGGAAGATGAAATGTAGAAACTCAGAGGCAGATATAGGTACATTTGTTGGTTTCGGTGATGAAAACCCGTACTCAAAGGTGGACAATTTTTTATAGGTCATCTGTTTGAGTAGAACTGGGTCATTGTTGAGGATTTAGCAGCTTGAGCATAAGTTTGAGATGGTTTGTGGAACTATTAATTTTCGGGCTTCAATAAAAGATATGTTTCTATTGGTTTTAATTGTTTGAATCTGCTTTTCTATTTTCCATTTGGGACATAATTTTGAATCAAGGAATGAGGCTGTGAACAATTGACGCATTTTGGCTCTAGAGTACAATCTGAGGAAGAATGTCCAACAGATGCACATCTAGAGCATGTCAAGTTGTCCGCGGCAGGAAGTTTGAGAAGTGACCGAACCTCTGGCACTGGAAACAGCGCAGAGGATTCGGAATATATGGACGGATTTTACAGTTTAAATAACCAGCTTTAATTGTTTGGTAGTTTGGGCTATTAAATGTTCAAAATTAAATGTTTAGTGAAATAATTGTAGAGTCTTTTTTATTGTGATTCTCCTGACCTGAGTGACACCCTGGTCAGAGAAACCTTCAAAATTTCTGAATCAGAAGTGTAAAACAAGTCAGGTTCAGAGATAACACCACGACAGGAATTTCAAGGTTTATGCGGAAATACAGTTACAGGGAATTAAGAAATGTTTTCGCAAGAAGAAAAGACTTTGTTTGTAAAGCTGACGTAGTTTCTATTAGCAGATCCCCGGAACGCAAACGTTTGACGGATTTCGGTTCACCACCGATTCCTATTAGAGCTTTTTGTATAGCAAAAAGGCGATTTTATCGACATTATCATTATTTGGAAGAGAAACAATAAGAAATCGTGTATTTAAGGAAATCTGTTCAATGTTTAAGTATGAGTTATGAGCATCATGAGAGGGTGGGTTGGGGGTTTTAAAAGATGCGTTTTGAGTTTTTTTCTTATTTTGACTTATTTTGAATTTTTTTTTTAGAAAGGAGGAGGAGAATTCCTTTTGATTTTCAGAGGACCAGTTTGGCAGGGCTTGCCCTAGAGTCAGCAACCAGTAGTGGCCTCGGGAGAGCCCCCGCACTGCAATGCAGGACCCCATCCAGGCACCACCTGGAACTACAAGACAGGCGGGATTATACACCAGCTGATAGAGCAGCCAGGACATGCTGGTTAGGCTGTCCGGGCTCCTGTACTATCTGGCGGCCTGAGACGCAAAACTCAGCTTTTCTCCTGTACCCCCTACATGGCCGCTTCCTCCAAGACCCCACCTCACTAGTCCAAAGGTCCTCAAAAGTTCAAAACCCCGCCCAAGTGCCAGTTTTCCCAGGGAGCAGTCCGTTGTGTCATCATACCAAAAAGTGAAAAAACATCAGACACAACTTCATTCCACTCAGTCCTGGTCTGCCACAGGACTTCGTGGCAGAAAAATAAAGATAATAAGTTGAACACAAAAAAATCAAGAATCGAACATAAAAGAAGCAACAAAATCAAAATATTGAAAGAAATTAAGCAAAATCAAATGAAAAGAACGTAATATAAAATGTAAAACCATAATACGGTAGTAAAAAATATCAATATTTTACTAGAAAAAAACAAATTAGAACAATGTCCATTGTCCAATGTAGGTCTGTGGTCTGGACGTGAAAAGAAGAAAAGGGAAATTGGAATGGCAAGAAAGAGGGCCGAAAATAGAGAAGGATCACTAGGGTTCCCGGGTTCGTGAAGCCCGTGTTTACCAAAGACAGTAAACCCCTAGGGAGAAGGAAAAGATCACTAGGGCACCTCGGGAGCGTGAAACCCGTACTCACCTAAAGAAGGTGAGCCCCCTGAGGGGACCCGTCTACGGAGAAGCATGGAGCCAAAGGGCACGCAACAGGAACCCCAGACTCCACTTTCCCCGGTACGGGTCGCCGCACACGGCAAACATGCGGGTCAGACTCAAAACCAGTCTTAACATTTCGTAATTTAAAACAAAAGAATTTTACTTTTCAAATACCCCAAAGAAATAAACCAAAAAATTAAAATATAGAAACAATTAAACTCAAAATATCCAAAATAAAAATTAACCACAAACAACCCCTAACTGAACTAAATATAACGTTAAATATTGACCTGTAACTGAAACACTAACCAAGCAAAATATTTTTTTTTTTTGGGTTTTTTTTTTTTCAAAATTCACTCGGGTACCTCGGGGACGTGGCCTCCCGTACTCACCCGGAAAGTGAGCCCCCGAGGTGGAAAAGAAGAAAAGGGAAATTTGAATGGCAAGAAAAAGGGCCGAAAATGAGAAAGGTTCACTGGTTCCCGGGTTCGTAAACCCGTGTTTACCAAAGACAGTGACAACCCTAGGAGGAGGGATCTAGGGCGTATCTGGGAAGCATGACATGCTACTAAAGAAGGTGAGCCCCTGGGGGTGTCTGTGGTTTGGATGAAGAGAAGAAAAGGGATGACAAGATGAGGGTCGAAAAAAGAGAAGGATCACTAAGGTACACCAGGTCGTGACACCGGTTTTAACCAAAGATAGTAAAACCATTGGAAAAATAAGGTAGCTTGGGATTGTGACACCCGTACTTACCTAAAGGTGAGCTCCCTGAGGGGTTTGAAGAATCGAAAACAAGATTTTAAAAAGTTACTAATTTACTGAAAATATACAAACAAAATTCTGACATAATAAAAAAAAATAATAAAATAGACATTTACAATGATATAATACACTTATAAATGTATCAGCATTGCACAATGTGTTTTGATTAATTTAACAATACTAAGTTAAAAACAAGTTTAATAATTATCAGTGACCCCAGTCTTGTTATATATAAAATTATATACAAAAATTAACACTTATCTTGATAATTTGTACAGTTTATAATTAATCCCCTAACTGCCGATAAAAAGTTACGCGGTTCACTCCCCAAAGCCACCGTTTTCCACGCATGCGCGCGTTTGTGATACATTGACGGAGAGGTTGGGGGAATAAAAAAGCACATCCTCTTCAAAAACACTTGTCCAGGTCCTTTTAACGCATTATATATATCTGAAATAAGTAAACCCTTCGCAAACTCTGCCAAGGTCCTTTTATTGCATTCCAAAGTCTTTGGAATAATGTTATGGGTATTAGTACACAGAAAAGATCGTACTTCATAAAGATGCATATATACGTCGGGGGAAAATAACGCTTTGGCTGAGCGAGACGTTTATATACTTCGGTGGCGCTTAAGAGGTTTAAGTCGTATTGTAGTTGTAGCATCAATAATAGTACTATTGAATTCAATACATTGGTATTTTATGGAGAGGGGGCGCGATGAAAATGATGATTGAATATTGGGTCGCCAATATTGAAACTTTGAGAAGCACTGGGTTACAATGAGGATTTTGCCCTATACATAGCATGTATCCACTAATGGTTACAAGGTACACAAGGGGTTGAGGAAATATAATATTACAATCCTCAATGTATTTCGTCAAAATGAATATCTCAATAAGTTATATTTTAATTGGCATTCGAAAAAATCTGTACAAAAATGATTAAAGATGAAATTTATAATTTCAATTTCATCTTTAAATTTTAAATAAACTTTTATTATCTATTTTTGACATACCACAGATTTTTTCAATTATATAACAAATTTTAAAAATCAATCATTTCTTTTTTTTATGTCATTTTATCCAAATGATTCATTTATTACTACATGCATACAGAAAAATAATTGTTCGAACAAATTTTGTCTTGCGAAAATATAACAATACGTACTTTTCTGCTAGGTTTAAAAGTTGAAATTCTTTTAGCTAAGGAAACAGAATCAATAAATACACGCCAGGCGCTGAAGTAAAATACTATAAGATTTCAAGTTTTCAGATCTGTGGTTGCGAAAGATTCCGGAAAAGAAGGAATCCGAGTGAAATCCAAAAGTTGACCATGGGGATGCAAGTTATCAAAAATTCTTATCTGCAAAAAGATGAGGCAACGGAAGAAATATTCTTACCGACAAAAAGAGATATCTATTTATATAGCGCACACAACTGCTAGCTCTTATCTTGGAAAGAGGGCAGCAAAAATAGTTTCTCTCTAAGCTATAGAACTGAGAAAGAATTCACAAGATTTTATCCGGACTGAAAAAGCTATTTTGGTTCCTTGGGTAGATTATTCTAATGTTTGTTTTTCATTCCTTTTTTATACAAAAAGTGATATCGCGGAAATACCGAAAATTTGAAAATTTAAGTATGAAACTAACGAAAAAATAACAATTTAAATGCAAGTGCATAATTGTTTTCAATACAATGCTTTTGCAAACAGTATTGGGCATTTAGTGGATTGATTTAACATTTTTTTTTTAATCTAATAGGCTGTATTTTGACAGTTAAGCCTTTGCAGACACAGCAAGTCCCCAAGAGTGAGCCATTTCATCGGTGGCACCATCTAGTTGTGGCTCTTGCTACCAAATTTTAAATCTTGAATTTATTTTTATTCAAGCTCTTGCAGTATGCTAAATATTATCGTGATTTAATTTTGCCTAGAGTACTCACTCAGTACTCAAGGTGATACTCAAGAGATCTTTCACATGCCACATAATCATATGACATACGTGCCTATGACTTTCGCATTCAAAAAACATATCAGCTCCAGTCGGGATCGAACCCACAACCTTGGACTTTCGATGTGGGAACGCTACCACTAATCCACCGACCCGAAATGGTATGAAAATTTAAATCGGATAATATTAGGGTAACCGAAAAGTAATGTCGTTTTTGCGCACGTCAATGCTGCTTTACCGTTTATGAGTTAATTGCGATGTTGAAAGTCGTGCCAGAGACATTTCAAAATTAAAGTGACTTGTTTAGTTGTGAAAATCTAAACCTTAAGTTTTCTTTCCCCATTTTGAGTGAAATGGCTAGCCAAATACAAGATATTCATATCCTCCATTGCATGCTTTTGGAGTTTCACAAGGGTGGGTAGTGTAACGAACTCTACGCTCATAGACCGTGTGATTTGGAACTTCAGTTGAGTGACGAGGAGGACAGCTGAGGTGGCACCCCACTCTCCAAGCTTCAACGTGAGGATCTCGAGCCTTGCAGTGAAATACCTGAACATCGATTGGCAACGTAGACTGATCGCAAGCACTGCGCATGCCCGAGTGCCAAGCCAGTGGGAGTCGGCAGTTGAAAGACCACGACTTGGATCACCTGGGGACTGATTGAGTGATGTTCTCTGAGCTCCACCCGTGAGCGCCTTGTTGATATCTGAAGTTGGCTTCCGACGACAGCAGTGGTATCTGTGAGCTCCATCCTTGAGGCGCAGTGTGAATATCCGCAGTCGGTTCTTACCTCTCAACGAGAAAGACTGTTTGGCTCCGTCAGCGAGCGTAAAGACTGATTATCTCTGAATGTCAAGAACTCTAATTTCTAAATTGTAAATACTGTACAAGGTAAATCGTGTATGTCTGAACTGTCTTGTGTTTGGGAAATAAATCTACAAAGATTAAAGAGGTGTCATCTTTTAGATGCTTGAGACGTTACAGTAGTAATGCAAAAGTTGCTTCCAAAAATATTTGCGATGTTTATCCAAGTGCCTTGGATGTTCGTAAATGCCGAAGAAATTTTTGTGATCCGGTAATTTCAATCTTTCCGACTCGAATCGATCAGGAAGACCAACAACTTCAGACAATGAAGTTATTAAGCGCGCAAGTGGAAGAAAATCCGTGTCAGACAATCGAGGAGCTGTCAAATGCTCTTAAACAACCTCGGTCAACCATCCAAGAACATTTGCAATCGATTGGTAAAACAGAGCAAGTGTTTGGTTTCCGCATAATCTGTCTGAAAAAAACAGAGCTAACCGATCTACGACATGCAACTTATTGCTTCAACGGTACAATACAGAACGGTTTTTTGCTCACTTGATCACTGCAGATGAAAAATGGGTCCTGTATGATAATCCGAACCTCAAAAGACCGTAACTCTCTCCAAATGAACCGCCACAAAGGACTGCTAAGCCAGGTTTACATCCAATAAAGGCGCTTTTATGTGTTTGGTGGGGTATTTGCGGAATCGTTCATTCTGAAGTGCTTAAACCTGGAGAAACTGTTAATACAGACCTTTATTGGGAACAATTAGATCGACTAAATCAATCATTAATTGAAAAGTATCCAGCGATTATCAATGGAAAAGGCGTTATTTTGCAACACGATAATGCAAGACCGCAATGCGCAAGAAAACGCTGAAAAAATTAATGGATTGGGGTGGGAGGTATTGCCTCACCAACCATACTAGCCTGACATTGCTCCAACGGATTTCCATATATTCCGTTCAATGCAACACTTATTAAACAAAAAATTTCCAAATTTGGATGATATGAAAAATGCCATCTCCAAATATTTTACTGAAAAACCAATTGATTTGTATCAATCCGGCATTGAAAATTTGCACACTAGATGGCAAAAGGTTGTTGCCAACGAGGGTGATTACATCATTGACTAAGAAAAACTTGCAAGAAATTTATTTATTCGAATTTACTGTAAAAAACCGACATAATTTTCCGGTTCCCCTAATATGTTTTTGAATAACCAGTTCTCTTTCGTTAATCATTATTGTCACGGTACCCAAATGGTAATGGTCACTAGAATATTGTCACGGTACCCAAATGGTAATGGTCACTAGAATATTGTCTCGGTACCCAAATGGTAATGGTCACTAGAACGTGGTCATTATTGTTGAGTCATAGGTTCGAGTCCTGATGAGATTGAAGACCCACTGTGTGTAGAAGAGATGATACACGTTAAATCTAATGTGGCTCAAAGTCCTCCGATTGTCATGGTGTAAAAATTTGGAGAGCAGGTGTGTTATGAATGAGAATAAGAATAGATTTAGAATTAGAATACATGATTCGAATTAGAATGAATGTGTTTCGAATTTCAAAGCTGAATATTAAAGAATAACTACTTTAAAACTGAATCTGATTTAGAATGCAATCATGTGAATTGGATAACGAATGTATTTCGACTTACCGCTATCTTCCTTCCATGCTGGACACCTAAGTACATTTCCTATAGAAGCTTGAGGAAAAAATAGGTTACGATGAGTCATTTAGAAACACGCATAACTTTTCCAGTATATATTTGCAAACACACACGCACACCGTTACATGTAGGAAAAAACATTGCACAACACATAATCACAACAAAACGATGCTTCCATCACACAAGAATACGAATATAATGTATTTTGTTTTTAGGGGAAATGACTTCTAAAATAAAGAAAAGTTCAGTTTGTGGCCCTATCTCTGGACGGCAAAAGGGCATAGGTTCGAGTCCTGATCTGATTGAAGACCCACTGTGTAGAAAAGATGATGCACGTTAAATTTAATGTGACTCAACGTCCTCCGGTTTGCATGGTGTGAAAATTTGGAGAGCAGGTGTCAGCTGAGGTTTATCCTCGTCACTTACTCGAGATTTAAAATTACGAAGTCTTTCACCAATAACCTTCATGTTGCTTCAATGTGACGTAAATTAAAAATCGAATTCGACAATTATCTCGTTTGCATTTATCCAGGTTCATGTCTTTTACCAATTCTTGCCAGATCAATGATTATACTTTGTCGCATATTCCTTACGAATCAATCGCCTTTGTTCTCGAATTTCCTCAGATTGTTCTTCAAAAAATTAATTTTCTAAGAGGCACTTTAAGTAATGTTCTTAATATTCCATGAATTTCTTTATAAATAAGTCATAAAAATCGTTTTTATCAGAAATGTCATTTGTTGCATGAATATTACTGCAATCAGGTGTAGATAAAAAAAATTAGAATGTTTGTGAGAGATAAAAAGAACATTTTTTTAAAGAAAATGTTTTGCTCTTATATAACAGAAAGGAGCTGTGTGTGTTAGCAGTTGCGTAGTGGAGAATAGTAGGGTAGCCATGCAAAGTCAGGTTTTGGGCCCCAAGCAGGATCTTGCAAAGGATTGCAAAACCATAACATAACATAGGCTTTGAGCCCCCTAGAGTCCTGGGCCCTGCCGCGATGCGGGGGTTGCAGGGGTGTACGCTACGCCACTGAGTGTTAGAGAAGTGAAAGATTAGAATTGGACTTCCTTTGTTGTAAGAAACCTTCATTGGCTATTTTAATTCAATTATAAATTAAAGAGAATTTCAGGGAAATTTATCGGATATTCTAAAAATATGAAACCGATATTAGAAATAAAGAGTTATATATACAAAATATCTTGATAGGAAAAGGGCACAAAAACCTTCAAAATGGTAGAGAAAAAGAAAAGAAAAAACAGGAAGAGGGGGAAATAAAATCAAAAGTAAAAAAAAAAATATAATGCTCATAAAATTTTTAAAAAATTTATAAATAATTTCCGAAATGTTAAATAATAGTTAAATACATACATTCGAATGGGTACAGTGATAAAAAATAAAGCCTAACAACCGAGCAACAGTTATATGTACAATATATCCTAAGCAGACTTCAATTAGTATTATGCCTTAATAAATAACAATAAAACACCAGCAAAAATATTATGCGAGTTATTGAAACTTGCAATTTGATTCTTTTCCTTAATAGTGTGGTGTTAAGGTTCCTTATTGGACAACATATAAGCACATATATAAAATATAAACCCTAACCCAAACAACCAAAATATTTCTCCATCATATAAGTATTAAGTTAACTGTGTTTTTTAAAACTCTTATCTTGAATGTTATTTTAAATTCGAATTCAGAAAAATTTTCCTCAACTTGTATATTGACATTTCAGAACTACATTAAATATATATTGTTAAGTAGATCGGGTTCGAGGATTTTATACAATAAATCTCAAAGAGCAAGATAGTTTTTTTAGGAGCTATGGAAATTTAATATCTTAAAAAAACAATCCTTGAAATACAGCAGCTAAATCCGTAGAATAAATCTCAGAAAGCCTTCACACATTCTACGGCCCTCTGACACAACTATCAGTGTCTAAAATACAAGTATGTTAAAGATTATTCACAAGCACTCGTTCGTCCTGTTCAACAGTCGAAGTAATCACTAATCACTGGTCGACTCTTCAATAGTCAAGAGTCAACACTAACTCTTCAACGGTTAAAACAAGACTAGGCCAGTTTCGGAGAGTGACTCCCTATTTATAGTCTACACGGATTTTTCTTGAAAAGTCCGCTAAAGTCATAGAGCGTGTTATTGGTTTATTTCTCCAAAAATTTCAAGAATCCATATGGTTTCAAACTCGCCAAAAATGGCAGCCGACATGGTCGCCAAGTCACTAACATGGTCAACTAAAATGATGTCAATTTCACCATATTGCCAAAATTTCGCCAAGTTTCCATTGAATCGCCATCTTAATGTAAGAAACGGCGTTGCTTGCGAATATTACAGTTTTAACATAAAATAAATACAACAGAAAGAAATATTAACGTATTACACAACAAGATATAAATTATTTACTTTATTTTAAATATTCATTACACAAAATTCGCAACATTATATTCGGGATGTGCTTTTTAATTAAGGATCACTACAGAACTGCCGTTTCAATTCTAAGTATGCTCACTAAGAACTTACAACTATTGGCTAACCACATACACCATTATGTAAGCTTTCAAGTGTGTTTTGATGTCTATATATACATACATACATAAGATGACTCGGAAGTTTTAAAACGCCGCTGATTGTGAAATATGCGCTATCTTTTGTTTCTTAAATGCAAGAGACATGAAAGCTTCCAAAAATCAAAGGCTGGTAAGTGAATTTTGTGAACAAAAAAACGCCTTGAGCGCTGGAAAATCAAGAGCATAGCTTGAAGGGTCTTAAGATGATCATACAAACGAGCACGAAGAGGAATGAAATAGGGAATCTTTGATCTTTAATGATGACTTGATGCAGAAAATTAAGGAAAGCTTTCAACAAAGATGTCACATGATTTCATTGTTATTTAATGAATTCCATCAATGAATCATGAAATCGTAGCATATCCTTTGTATTATAAGAAATTAAAGTCAAACAGAACTGCAAAATAGCTGATTGACCTGCAAAATAACTAGATCTTTAAGCAGTGTTTTGGCTTTCTTCTCTGAGGAGATATGTGCCAAATTGTTCGGGATTAGGCAGGGTGTTTGGGTGTGGAGTTTTACCTCTAGATAGCACCTTAAATGCCGACACATGCACTAATTATCATTTGGTAGTCAAAACAGTAGTTGCGTTACGTACACCCTCGCAACCAGTGGCGTTGCTTCCAAGGGGCTAAGCAGAGCCATGGCCCTCAAGCTCAGGGAACCCTCGGAATCTGACCACCAAGCAAGCTACGATAATTTATCCCACATTTAAAATATAAATATAAAAGCTTGCAACACACACAACTTTTATCACGACAACTCAGCTGAAAATAATTTAGAGAACTCGCAAGGAATTCCCCTAAAATTCTTTCCGTTGTTAGTAGGTAAGCCCGACCTTCATATAATAAACCTTTTATTTTATCAACATCGTTTTATGTTCTAATACGCATGTTAAATTTGTAATTTTGAAAGTTACTGTTACATTTTTTAACACTTATTACTTTACTTCTCTTTCGATACTGGTAGTTCCTAAACTCTTCACAGCTGCTCTGGAAGAGATTTGCCGTGGTGTCAAATTGAACATGGGCAATCACTTAAGATCACATAAGAAAACTCATACACCTACATATAGGTAAAATGAAGCTTTGCTTTGGTATGTTCAGCTTTTTTTTCATGCTCTGCAGATGTTAAAGTAGTTTTGTATATTTACCTTTTTACTTGATAAAACCCAACCAAGATAGGGCCTCATTTTGTTTTTGCACCATGGCCTTTGGATACCTAGCTACGCCAAGGCCCGTTACTCTCTAATTGCAGGGAGGGCATGATTCTAAAGGGCCCAAATGTTCTGTGGTTTCGCTATCTTCTGTAAGATCCGACTTGGGTCTCAAAGCCTGACGTTGCAGGGAGAGGGGAGGCTAATATTCTCCATTACTCCACTGCAAAACAGCCGAGCTCGAGTGGTTAACAAATAAAGAGGGGGACTTCTATGAAGATGGAATTCAAAAGCTGGAGGTAGAAAACGGTGTCTTGATAGGAATGGAAATTATGTTGAAAAGTAAATAAAGTCTCGACATTCATGTCAAAATAAAATTGTCCTTGTTTTTTACATAAAAATGACACTTAAAAACATGACTATCATTATAATTATGATATTTTTGAATAAATCTCTTTATCTGAAACAAATTTGTCGTCTTATTTATTGAATACTTCAACATGTAATGTAATGTAATAAAATTTAAATCAAAAGCACTTGTCCAAACAAGTTTCTGAATGAAGAATATTTAACAAATCAATAGTCAGTGGGTGTTTAAAATGTTGGAAATTGCCAAGTTGGAAAACTTAGTTTTGAAATAATTAATTAAATAAGAAGTCCTCATAGTGTAAGATAAAATAAATAATCTAAAAGGAAGCACTTCAATTTTGTTACAAAATGTAGGAATATTTGTCTTTCTATTGAATGTAATTTTTCCCTGGAATTCTATATTAATATGTCTGTGTCAACAGATTCAGACAGTACTTCAGGGTCTTAATTTAACACACATGACAGCTGTATCATTCTTTGAAATATACAGAATACATACTATTACAGTGCTTTTTAAAGAAATCTTACTCAATTGCATAAAAATTAAATATTGGTTCCTTCAATGTATCTCTTCAAATATTACACATCTAAAAATAGAACTTCTTTCAATTAGTCTTTGAATATTGAAAATAATTTCTGTATTGAATTAAATAACTGGTGGTTTTAAAATACGCAATTCTCTGTCTAACAAGATTAACTCGTATTGATTTTAATTTATGTCGCACTTTGAAACAACACGAGGGGCATTGGCGATGGACCTTGTAATTTTGAATCTAGGTTTTAACAGTGCAGAACTGGAAAAAATGTCTAACACCAAGTGTATTACAAAATATTTATTTTGAAAAATTATTTATTTTTGCACTGGGTGTCTGAAACGCATCTTTAAAACATTTCAAATACATTCCTTGGGAGCTAGTATCTCTTTTCAGCGCGACACCATGTAGGTGGAGTAACAATCGCCACAAGTAATTTTGTCGCTTAGTTTCTTGCCTAGATGGAGGCACCCGAGCTCTGACGATGCGAAACCATTCTTAGAAATTTAATTTTGTTAAAAGATTCCAATCCAAAGAGGCACTCAAGGGATATTTTAGATGCCACATAACCCTACGACATGGACGCTGTCGTTCTTCTGCATCATGAAAATCAACAGACTTCGGCTGGGATTGAGCCCGCAACCTTAGACATACAAAGCCAACAACAAACCAACAATAACAAATTAGTGAAACACCAATCCGCACCCATTAACCCGTTCAGGACCAGACGATTTTTCTTATTAAGCGTAACTTCATTTAAAAATAAATAAAAAAACTTACTGTAATAAAACATACCGAGAAATTTATGGTTTATAATCATTTCAAATTCCATAAATTCTAATTTAAGATCACACCAGTATGATTACGGGCCGTAGAATAGGTAAAACGCAATCTCATATGATAACAATGTTCCCCCTAAGGTGATCATAGTCCTGAACGGGTTTAAATAAAAAAATAAGATTTAAAAAATCAACAATATGCACTTACTGTTTTTATGTTCCATAAAAAAATATCGTTTTTTTAAGTGAAGAGTAAATTAGATATGATACTCTGTTAATATTTTGCAACATTCTCGTGACAAAACAAACATTCTCACCACAGTATAAGCACAAGTTATAGCATGGCTTATTGAATTTAAATTTGCGATATAGGTACAGAACAAATTTTGGACTACCTACAATCGAAATCAGTCTTCTGGACTTATAATTTATGAATGGCAAAAGAAATTAACGATGGTAGCCAGAGTATTGTCAAGACCAGGCCTCTCTAAGTGTGCACTGATGTTCAAAATTAAGAGAATTTCATGAAAAGTTTTGGACGAAATGTAAAAATACTGCTTCGAAACAAAGATACATATCTTGTGCGACGAATACATAAGCGTATAAGCGAGTATGAGTATAAGCAAAACTAGCCGAGTAACAGGATCTATAAACGCCCGTGCCAAAATCTGCATTTCGTTCGCCAGCACACTTCGCCGAATTTCTTGGGAGATCTTTGCAGAAATCGGTTGAATTAAACAGTAAAAATCAGTAACCACCAATGTTTAGAGGGCGGAATGAGGCGGTAAACTGCAGATGCGTTAGTAGCAGACCAGTTCCAAATCAAAATAAGTAGAAAATTGAATTAAACGTTCAGGATCGTGTTCAACTTATTGAAAAAGTATCAGAATACCGGATTTGTCGAGAAAACGCTTGGGAAAGGTCATCCAAGATCCACGACGACGAGGGAAGATCGACATTTGTCTAAGTGTGTTAAACCTTGATTACAGTAGTATATTGATGTGACAGTCCAGTTCCTGACACACTACTCAACATAGTATTATCAATGTTATTGACAGCGCCAGCTGGATGGCGTAGTTCGTTAAGCTTTAACCTTGTACTCCAAAGTTTGTGGGTTCGACTCCAATCCAAATCGGGAGGGTGAAGATCGGGACACATGATGCAAACACAAGTAATATAAAAAAAATTTTAAGTAAATTCCTACTTAGATCAACAAAACTATCCACCTTTTATTAAATAAGTTACTATTAATATAATTATGTATATAAGTCGCCAAAAATGATGCCGACGTGGCTGTATTTGTAATTCTTTAAATAATTAGTTTTAATTAATTTTTATTAATTATGACTAAATTGATGTATTGTCGTCCAAAATAATCATGTATATAAAATTTCAGCTCAATGGAGCGCTTTAAAATGTATTTTATTAACGATTGAGTGAGTGAGTGAGTTTGAGATTTATTGGCGCAAGAGTCGATTTTGGCTATTCTGCGCCAAACATTTGTTTTAACTTTCATAAAATTTTAAAACACAATATAACTTTAAAATGTCATGAATCAGATACACATCTAAATATTAAAATTTTTATAAAATCGTACAAAATTCCTTTTATAATTTTACACTATAAAAACTTGAAAGTTAAGATAAAAACATTCAAAGCAATGCTAAACATAAAATCGGAACACGTTATCTACAATTCAAATCATTCGCTTGACTTATTTTTTCCGATTTCTTGTCGGTGTCGTGTATTCCTTTATACCCGACTTAATATTCCAGTAATTATAAGATTCGTCCACATCATAAACAATCATTTCCTCGTCTTCTGACGCGTAATTAATGTTACTTTTTTTTTTTGGCTTGTGTGGTGTCATTTGAATTTCAATGTCGGTTTTTGGTTCTGTTGCGAGAAAGGAAAATTCGCAATCTGTGTATAGAAAAATTCGCAATATAGGGTTTCGTTACATGGAGGTTCGACTGTAGTTAGAAAAATTTGAAGCCCCATAGATGCACAATTATACTCTTAAAAAAGAAAGGGGGAAATATAGAATCTGACAAAGAAAGCTTTGCTTTTTTTTATTTATTTTTTTTTTCAAATTCTTTATTATGTACCCTATTACATTGAAATAAAGGAAAATATTTCCAAACATGACACATTCCGAATTCAAAACAATTTAATACATGAATTTAATTCATACAATATTATACATGAAGAAATTTGTTTTCATGTTCCAAACCCCTAAAATAAAGCTTTTATCTCTTCCAGAATACGTAACAATGTAATTATTTCCAACGATTCGAAAAAATAGTAAGCTCTGAAACAAAGAAATGCTTCTATGTTTTTTTCCTAGAAACTTTCTTGGATTAAAAGAAGGCAACCATTATAACCAACGAAATCAGCAATACGTGCCAGTGGTAAAATTTTTCTACTTTCCTGCTTACTGAAACTGCTGGGGGAAAAAACCAGGCCGGAAACTGTAAGATAACATGAAGATGGTGAAAAATAAAAATGAGAAAGATACGCGCGCGCAGCTTCTCTTTATTTTTCTTAGAAACTTTCTAAGAATGAAAAGAAAATAGGTTGAAAAGCCGAATTTGGAATCAGTGATACAAGATAATAAAATTTGGAAGCACTTCCTTTTCTTTTTCGAATAATTTATTTTCAATGTTACTTATAGGATGAGTGCGGCTTACGTCAATCAAGACATTAATTTCAACTATCAGAAATATCCTTGAAAAAACTATTTTACTAAATTCATCCCCCCCCTTTTGTCTTTGTGGTTGTTAAATTTGATAAACGAATTTTAAATTACGCATTTTTTTTAATTATGAGTATTCTTAAACGTTAAATTTTTTTTATAAAAGATTTCAAGCTTTTATATATTCTTGTGCCATACAAAAATTACTTTAACTTGCTACGCAATCTGAAGTCAATTCTAAGCAAGTAATATAAAAAATAAAAATTAAGTCAATTCCTACTTAGATCAATAAAGAAAAATTTTATTTTAGCTACTTTTTATTAAATAGTTACAATTAATATTAAATATGTATAAACATAGGACAGAATTACAACATTAAGTGGTAATTTTTATTAATAATCATTAAAGTATCGTATTAATGATACAATCGTGTATATAAAATTTCAGTTCAACTGAATGCTTTTAAACGTGAGAAAAAACTTTTTCAAGTTTTGACAGAAAGTCGCCGAAAATGATGCCAACTTGGCTGTATTTGTAATTCCTTAAATTAGTTTGAAAATTCCACCAAGATAAATAAATAAATAATAGAGAGTGTGCGCTAATAGTAGGAATTGCAAAAATGTGAGGCTTGTTTTTTTTTCATTAGAGTTACATAGCGTGAGGGATTGTTTATTAACGTCGCACTTTACATTAAGACGAAGGCTTTTGACAACAGACCTTGAAATTTTGAGCCTTGGTCAGGTGACTAGGTCAAGTCACCTGAGCTGTTGAGTAGTGATTCAAATCCTAAAACCACTCAAGTCTTATCTTGTAGTCGAACCGATGCACTCTAGAATCTAAGTTCAAACACCGTCTTTCCTAATAACCATACCACATCAACGGTAGGACATTGAACCTCGATAGATCTACCGTACATCGGCCCCTCTACACACCCCTCTACCCCCCTCTTTCAACAGCAGTAGGCTCGAATAGGGATGGCGATTCTTTCCGGAAAAGATCGATTTTTAAATAGATTCAAATCGTAACCCGATTAATCGATTCATAAAATCGATTTTTTTCCAAGTCTGCATTTGCAATGTTAATGTAAATCCAATTTATGAAAAACTAGAAAAATACCATAATATATAAACGATCTCTTATCAGTAAAATCAGGGAATGTTTTAGTTCAGAGAATTCGACAATCACAATTATTTTTATTACCATATCAAAGTATCAGGTATAAAAGAAGACATTAATTTTCTAAATGTATTTGTTACATTAAAAATTTTAGAAAATAGATTGTATAGCTTATAGTTCCCAATGTGTGCTTAATATATAAACTTTTAAAATAAACAACATTCTCTCAAGTCGACTGGGATCCAAGGGTTTCCTCTCATCATTTACGATGTTGCCGGCAATCGAGAAAAGGAGCTCACAAGGAACAAATGATCACACGATACTCATATGGATCCTGCCTATTGAGTGAATATGATAATAGATAGGTTTTTTGTTGTTCTTTCCAATTAAGTATAGGATCATACTTCAGGTGAACAACTGCCTGCGATAAATAGAGTTCAAATTCTTCATTTTTATGGTTTTCACCAAATTTATGGTCTTTACCAAAATGGAAAAAAAAATCGAATGTCGATTTTCTAGGATAAAATATCGATTCACTGAATCGATTCAATGCTACATATCGATTTAAAAAAATCGATTGGGGGGCCGAGAAATCTATTTTTCGATCAATCGATCTCATATCGCCATCCCTAGGCTCGAACTCATGACACGCCCCAGCCAAGAGACCATGATCTTGTCCACTAGGCTACCGCAGCCACCATATTATTCTCGGACTTTGATTTTTGATTAATATGCCATGAGAGAATCATAACTGTGTGAACAGAATATAATTTTTAAGCAGTTAACTGTAGCACCCAGCTCGCAACTATGTGTCACGGAAATCGAGCGATGACGAGTCTACTCATCAATTACAGTAAGTGTCGCTGTTAAAACATTAGATCAAAAAGACGAGTTAGAGAGACCTAAATACACACTGATTTACTTCCTTCTTTACTGACAAAATATTTTTTACTGTCTTGACACTAAGGAAATTCTGGAGTAAGGTCGATCACAGTCCTCCTTCCAGAAAGCATCCTAGCCTTTCACCCCAATAAAATAACTGTTTGTAAGCAGCACGGCACATTGGGCCATTACTCTTAATGTCAGCACATGACACTAGCATCAAACAATTGACATTTGCACCTCTCGATAACTAGGTAACTTCGGACCAGCAGCTATCAATGGACTCAGCGCCTGGATTTTGGAGGGGCACGAATAAATTCAACTCAATAAAAACTGTATTCCTTTAAAAACTTTAATGAAATTGAGACTTAATGTCTGCTCGGCTCGCAGGCTGAACTACAACTGGAGTTTCAGTTCGAGTTTCGATTAACGTCGTGGGGATATGGATAGTAATTATCCTCCTTCACCTATCTGATATGTAAAGGCGCCTTCAATATGGATAGCCTGGCTGAGAAAGTCTTTTCCTGAGTAGAAGTTGGATACTGGGAATCCGATTGGGTGACTAGGATAGCAGAGGGGTGACGTCAGAGCCATGGGTGGGTCTTCATGGTCTCGGCGGTTAAAGTCCAAAAGTAACTACAGCAGGAATTCAGAGATGGAGTAGAAGTTCTGACATTGGTTGACGGTAGCGAGTGAGTAAGCTCTCATTGGCTGCCCTGAAGTTGGGGAGATGTAACATTATGGGATAAAAAGGGGCTATCCTGGTGGGTGCAGCAGTTATAAAGTCAAAATTTAAGATAGTAAAAATGAAAAAATAATGCATGAATTTAGTATTTAGCAATCATTCACCACTGGTGAATAAACAAATTAATTAGGGGGATTGTAAGAGTCAAGGAGTATTCTCCTTGGCCTTTTCATTTTATCAACCTGAGCATAATTTTGGATGTCAATTAAATTTAAGTTATTAGTATGAGGAATATCATCATAGAATTTCTTTGCAAGGTTTTGAATGAAGGTTTTAAAAGCAGGGATTTTTAAATCCCTGTAAATAAGAGAGAGAGAGAGAGAGAGAGAGAGAATTTCTGACATACCTACCAGGTCTAACAATACTTCTTATAAGAGAGTTCTGGGCAATTTCAAGGATTTTGATATTAGAATCTGCTGCATAACCCCACACAGGGGAAGCATAACTAAGAATGGGCCGCAAAACAGCAGTGTAGAGAAGTACCTTATTTAAAAGTCATTTCAGAATTCCGGCTTATTAAGGGGTAAATTAGCCTAAGCGCGAACCGGAATTTATTACGTGCGTGTAAGATATGATGTTTCCAAGTTAATTTACTGTCCAACATGACGCCAAGATATTTAGTACTCTGAGACCATTGGAGTGAGTGGTGTGGAGTATAGCGTGGGTGGTGTGCATGGTTTTCCCCTCCTGGTAAAAAGAACTGCAACAGTTTTATCAACATTAATTTTAATCCTCCAATCATTAAAGAAATTTTCCAGGAGCGAGAGGTGTCTGTTTAGTGCAAGTGTAATGGTGTCATGATTTTTGAAGCAAGCTGTCACGCAGGTATCTGCGTAGAGGTTGAACATTGTTAGTGGGTGCGTTGGCATGTCGTTGATATATAGATTGAATATAATTGGCCCTAATAATGAATTCTGCGGACAGCCGATGTTTATGTGATGAGTGTCTGAAAGGCTATTACTAACTCTGATAAAATCTATTGACGAGGTAGAAATTTACAATATTCTTATGAATATTAAAATAGTGTTTAAATAGTGTAAATTTGTATTTGAGTGTTTAATGCATTTACGTTACTCTATGTTATATTTATTTCATGTTAAAATTGTACTATTCACAAGCAATACCGCCCCTTACATTATAATGGCGATTCAATGAGAACTTGGCGAAATATTGGCGGTAGAGCCAAGTTATCGACCATTTTGGCGTCGTTGGTGACCATTTTGGTGAGTTGGGAACCCTCTGGAATCTTCTAGAAAGTAGTAGATCTCTCCACTAGTGTCACGTTCAATGACACGAGCGGTTATATTTCTGGAAGTTTCTGTCGCGCCTATAAAAACGATACTCTCCGGTACGGCGATGAGTCTTAAGCCAGCGAGTAGCGAGGATTGTTTTGACTAGCGATTATCTCAGCTGTGCTTGTGAATAATCTTTACTTGCGTGTATTTTTAAACACTGGTGATTGTGTTTGATTGCTGTTGAAGGTGTGAAGACCTTCGGATATTTAAACTGTGAATATTGCTACTGAATCCTGTACTTAAAGGATTGGAATTTCGATAATAAATTCACATCGCTCTTAAACTGTTTATTTTCTTTGTGATTGTTTTGCATAAAATCCACGAACCCGGATCTACGTAACAATATGAATAAGAGAAAGAGAGAAGTTATATTTAATTAGCTTGTAAATGAGCCCACTGATCCAGACACGATCAAATGTCTTTTGGATATCCAGAAAGACAGCTCCAGTGGATCTGCATCTCTGAAATCATGAGGAAATTTTTTTCGTAATCCTTAGCAGTGGGGGGTTAGTAGAAAGTTTTTTCGTAAAACCATATTGATTTGGATTAATTATATTAAAGTCAGAAGTGAAAGAATGTATTCTATTGAGGATGATGTGCTCAGCAATTTTACTGAGCGATGAAAAGAGAAATTGGTCTATAACTTTGAGGTAGATTACTATTTTTTCCAGGCTTTTTTTATTGGAAAAATAACTGCTGTTTTCCAATTTTTTGGAAAATGCCTAAGAGTTAAAATTTTATTGATGAGATAGGTTTAAATAATTAAGGCTTTGAGAGAGAAATTACGAATCATTTTATTGGTGACATCTTTTACTGGAGTTTTTCTAATTTTTAAATCATATTGATGTAAGCCGAGACGTCATCTGGGTTAGTAGGGGAAATGGGAGTAGAAAGGGGAAGAGAAAAGAAATTTTCAAGGGTGCTCGTGACGTCAGAGTCAATTATGGAGTTGCGATTGTTTGTGTGGTCTAGTGTTTTGTGTAAAGTTATCCTTAAGTGTAGTTGCAATGAGATTGGCTTTCTGGTCGTCAGTAACGGCGATACCAGAGTTAGTGTTTAGAGCAGGAATATCAACGCGTTGTGTTTGAAGAGTTTTTGAATATTCCAGAAACTGTTGTCTTGTGTGTTTAGAGCTAGTAATTTATTTTTCCATGTTTCCCGAGAGTGTTTTTTGAGCTCTTTTAATTTTAGCTTGTAGTCTTTCTATTTTGTATGCTGGATTTAGTGTGTTTTGATAAAGTTAACGTGTACGATTTTTGAGAAAAATTAGATCTTTGATGTAGTCTGGAGTTAAGAGTGTTGAGCGTTTGCGATTGGTTTAGAAGATTCCGTGTGGGCGGAGCGAACGGCTTCGGTGAAATCGTCTATTTTACTTTCAAAAATATGGGGATTTTGGAGAGATATTAGCATAGTTTTCTATTAAAATATTTTTATTTAAGCATTTTTTGAAGAGTTGCCAACAGGTGGTAATTTCTCTAAGATTTTCTTGGTGAATGGGAATGGAGAAAGAAAAATTTAATAAAACAGGGCTATGATCAGAGGAGAGCTCGGGCAAAGAGACTATTGATTATGGAAAGTTAAAATTATTGTGTATAGCAATGTTTAATGTATTATGAGTACTATAGCCGCATCTAGTTGGAGAATCAGGGAAAATTATTTCAAAGTTAACTAAATCATAAAAATTTATAAGTTGAGTTCCTCTGGTAGAATTATGGGAACAATTCCACGTATTGTGCGTGGCGTTAAAATCGCCAAAAATCACACAATGGCTGATGACTTGCATAATGGATTCAATATCGAGAGTTAAAAGAAGTTTATAAGAGTGGGAAGGGACATAGAGAGGTGATGCTGACAGGATCCAAATTAGGAGGATTGAGAGTGACCGTAGTCACTTCGATATGATAAAGCTGAGGGGTTGGGGGTATTAAAATGGGGAATGGACTTTTTAATTAAGATTAGAGTTCCACCGAAAGCCTGTCCGTCCATGACTCGGTCATTTCTGTAACATTTATAACTTGCGATGCTGATGTTGTGTGGTGTGTTTCCTGGATTAAAATAACATCGGTACTGTACTTATCTACGAAAATTTTAAATTCTAGAATTTTATTTAAAATGCCGTTTGCATTCCAAGAAATCAGACTTAGGCCAATCATTGGTCGACTAATCATCGTAATTTTCGAAGATAGCCTCTACTAGGGCATATATTTCTTGTTTTTTAGCTTCCTTACTTTTATTTTTACTATTTTTAATTTGATGGGATATGGCTACAAAGCTAATGTTGTTTATTTGGACTGTGAGGGCAGTTAAGGCTTGGATAATACCTTGAATAGATTAGTTTATTAGGTTTACATTTGGGTTATTAGACTGATTCGGGATAATAGGGGGGAAATGCTAACTCGATTGGCCCAAGACTGGGTCAAACCGACAGAATTTCCACTGATGCCTGCCGTCATCTGTTGGGGTATGAGAGTTAAAGTTAACTTTATTTTGGGTAGCGCTTGCGTAAGAGACATTAGGTCTATGTTATTAACAACGTTAGAATATAAATTTTTATTAGCATTGTTATTCGTACCTTTTTCGGGCTAGGGGAACTGGGGGCATTTCGCGTAATTCGCCATATGGCCGTATGCTTGACAATTAATGCACAAAACATTTGATCAACTCTTTTAATTTCGCACTCTTGTTTGGTGGTTTAGACGGCATTTTAGGCAGCGGTGTTTGTGGTGGCAATTTTCCGCAGTATGGTTAAACTTATTACATGAAAAACATTGCGAGTAACTCCATTACACTCATACCCGTCAACTCTAACAGAATGACCTGAATGAATTATGTTATCTAAGATTTTAGAGTTAAATAAATTGCGGGAAAGTTTAATTAAGCAAATGGGAAGAAGTTACGTCCGGTTAATGGAGAAACTTTTTCTATTGTAAATCCAAGTTCTTGTAGTTCGGTTTGAATATCAGTTAATTGCGTATCTCGGGGTAATCCTTTTATAACAGCTTTTATGCATCTTTCGGCTTTAGAGGGAATAACGTGGAACTCGTAATCGAGTTCTTCAAGAAAGTGAATTAAATTTCGTTGTTGCTCAAATGTATCTGTATAAAGTTTGAGGTATTCTCCGGTGAGTTTTCCGCGAACAAAGGGCATTTTATCGATAATTTCTTTCATTTGTTGCATATAGTTTTTTTACTTTAAGCATAACTATGCGGCGGGAGCTTCTTAATAGTTTGTTGAGATTGATTATTCTGATCGGTATTCTTGGTAGCATTTTCAGTGGAAATTCTAGTCGTTTCCTTGTTTAAGTTTAAAAATTTATTTTAGAGTTCTAATTGGAAATTAAGTTGACTAGAACAGCTAGCCAACTTGTTGACTTTACTAAGGGGTTGCATGATAAAGCCATCGTCGTTTTCTTTTCTTTTCTTTTTTGTGGGAAGTTTTTAACTAAATCTATCATTATTTCATTATTATTATTAGCAATTTGAGAATTTAAATTTTAAGAGAGGGTAACTAGGGGGAGTATGATGACTAGGGCAGCCAGGTGAATTGCAAGGAGGAAGAGAGCTAAACTCACTTACCGCTATGTTATGAAGCTTGGTGTATTCGATCATCTGATTCTGTATGGTGGTCACAAGAGGGTCTTCATTGTTTTTCCAAATCCTCGCAGGGAATTTAGGGTAGAGTTCGCTCCTTGGACGAGAAGAGTGAATTTCTGTATGTCATCAGTGAGGACCGTGCGCCATAGACAGAAGTTGGTGTGGGAGTGGAGGGCCTTGAAGGAGTTCTAGATTCCGTGGTCATAGGGTGGTCGAAGATCAGTTCCATGGTCAAGATAAAATCAAAGAGGTCAGCAAGGGAAAAACAGTGGTGAAACGATCAAATGGATGTCGCCCTACACTAGAATCTCTGAAAAGAGCTGTAGAATGACTGGCTCAATTGCCTCCAAAAGATCAGTACGTAATCAGTAAAGTCACGAAGTAGAGACGAGAAGTACGGAGCGTATAGGCAACGTGACCGTACTCTGGCTCAGCTCAGACGAGAATCCAATATTCCTTTCCTCTTGGAACTGGAGTTTCACTCTAAAACATTTCTTATAACCTAAATGACGGGCTCATTGGCGCTCGCCAAATTGACAATAAATTACAAATGGTAAAGGCGGCGTTAACATTCCCGCCCGGCCTTGAAATGTAGATTTCAAAACAATTTATACAAAATTTAAAACAAACAATTAATTAAAGATTCGATCACAATATTTAAAAAAATAATTAACATACAATAAAAAATGCAATACGAGAACATACAATATAACAATCTAGGATTAATTAAATTACAATCAATCTTTTCAATAGGAAGCACACATATTTTAGAGACTCTTCATTTCAGAATATCTGTAGCAGTTTTGATTACAACTACTCTTACTTTACCATCTGGGTCACAAATTTCTATAATTCTGCCTAGTTTCCATTTATATGGCGAGATATTCTCCTCTACTATAAGAACCATGTCATTTATAGCAACATTTCTCTTTTTCCCAGTACCATTTCGTGCGCTGTTGAAGATTACTCAAATAGTCCCGCTTCCATCTCTGCCAAATATCTTGTACAATTTTGGTAGTTAGCTGCCACCGTGTGTGTGACAATCTGTTTATCTTAATGTTTAACAAATCTGGTTCAGGAATGGCGGTCAAAGGACGCCCAATCAAAAAAATGTCCCGGGGTCAAAGCCTGATAGTCGTTTGGATCAGATGACAAAGGCGAAATAGGTCTCTAGTTAAGCACTGCCTCAATCTGAGCTAAAACTGTTGAGAGTTCCTCATATGTCAAACGCGCGTTTCCCACAACTCGGCGTAAGTGATACTTTACAGAATTGACACATGATTCCCATAAACCTCCAAAATTTGGTGACCTAGGTGGGATGAATTTCCATGAAATACCTTCCGAAGAAAGAAACGAGTTAATCTGCTCGTTTGAATTCATAACTAATAGAAATAGCCTTTTGAGTTCAACATTAGCCCCAACAAAATTACCTGCATTGTCTGAATAAATATAGGCACCTTTGCCTCTTCTCGCAAAAAATCTTTTAAAACAAGCAATGAAGGCTTCGGAAGTAAGTTTGGTAACTAATTCTATATGCATTGCCTTAGCGACAAAACATACAAATATAGCAATATATACTTTGTACAAGTTATTCTTTCTTTGCGTTTTATTCTTTATTAAAAAAAAAGGGCCACAGAAATCTACGTGATTAAAGGGGGGAGACTATGTAGTTCTCTCTTTGGGAAGAGTTCCCAAAATCTGAGTTTCTACACAGGGTTTGGCTTTAAAGCAAATAATACTCATGAACAATTTTCCTTGAAAGATTTGTCACTTATGGGCCAGAACTGATGTCGAACACTGTGTAAAAGGGACTGTGGTCCAAGATAATAAAATTTGTTATGAAAATGCAACATTAGAATATGCGTAAATTCGGATTTAGCTGGCAAGACAATCGGATATTTTGATCAATGATCTAATTCAGAATTGCACAATCTACTTCTTACGCGAATTATTCCCTTGTCATCGATAAATGGATTTAAAGACTTCAACTTACTATTACTCGACACTGTCTCACTTCGTTCAAGCCTTTTGAAGTCCTCGGAAAACTCTTGCCTGAACCCTTCTAACGAAGCATTGTTCAGCATCTGTAAGTTCTTCTGAAGTTAAAGGTCCCGTGCGCTTTCTGCGGGGGTTCTTGGCATTTCTAGCAAACCTTAAAACAAAATTAAAATATGAATTAGTTTTAAATAATTAGTAGTCCAATTTAACCAATTATCCAAAATAACAGAGGTTAAAATCAATTTTAGAGTTCTTTCAGAGTCTTTCTTCAGTTCCTTGGTAAAATCATCACTCTTAGAGAGAGAGAATCTTAAGTTACTTCACTATGGGGAAGACAGTAACAAAATGTTTCTGGGCCTTTTCACCTCAATTCACAGTTCACAAGACTTTCAGCACTAAGTCCTCTTGACACCAAATCACTGGGATTTTGCTCTGATCTGATGTGTTGCCAACAATAAAATTTTGTAATTTCTTGTATCTGTGACACTCTGTTCCCTACAAAAGTTTTTAACAGCCAGGGATCAGTCTGCAACCATCCTAACGCAATCATCGAGTCTGTCCATAAGTATACGCCATCAAACCCCAATTTTAAAGATGCTATCCCCTTTTCCACAAGCTTTGATAGTAAACCAGCTACGTAGAGTTCCAAATGTGGAATACTGATACGTTTGATTGGAGCTATTCTACTTTTACTGCAGAGCAACCTTATCGATTACTGTTCAGATGAATTTGTTCAACGAAGATAAATAAATGCACCAAATGCTTTCTCAGAGGCATCTGAAAAACCATGCAGTTCCAAGGACTTGTAATTTTGTATAACAAAACGTTGCACCTTTATTCCCTGAAGAGCCTTTAGGGAAAAAACGAATTTCTTCCAATTCCATATTTCATCTTCTAATAAGGGTTGATCCACATTTCTCTTGACTAACCAAAGATTTTTCATGAATAATTTCGCAGTGACAATGACAGGGCCTAACAGACCCATCGGATCAAAGATTCGAGCAATGTGCGATAACATTGACCTCTTTGTCCACTCAGTTGTTGGTTGGATCACTAACTGAAAATTCGAAAGTATCATGCTTCGGGTTCCAAATCAATCCGAGGTTTTTTTTTTCCTTCGTCTCGATCAAAAGGATATTCCTGGGCTTCGTATGGAAGTTCTTGCAGCATATCTTTACTATTTGATGACCATTTGTGAAGCTTCATACCAACACAATTGAATAATTCAATGATCTGTTTCTGAATTTATTTTCTAGTTTCAACGTTGCTTGCACCCGACGCTAAAACATCGACATAGAAATCAGTTTCCAGGATTTCTGCAGCTGCCGGAAACTTTTCTCGGTTATCAATTGCGATTTGCTTTAGAGTTCTAGTGGCTAAGAAGGGACACTGGTTGTTCCATAAGTAACAGTGTTTAGTCTGTATGTTGAAACTGGATAATTTTTATCGCTCTTCCACAGGATCCGAAGACAATCTCTTTGAGATTGAGTGATTAGAATCATTCTATACATCTTTTCAATATCAGCCGTAATAGCAAAAGGATGTTTTCTAAATCTAATTATGATCGAAGAGAGTTCATCTTGAATTATTCCACCATTAGCTTGTAAGAAATTGAGGGACCTGCCATTAGATGTAGGACACGAAGCATTGAATACTACTCTTAATTTTGTACTACTTTTCTCTGGGCAATAAACACCATGATGAGGTATATAAGTTGTGTCGAGTTCAATATCTTCTTCAACCTTTGTCATATGGCCCAATTGTTCATATTCTTGCATAAATTTTTAAAACAACGAACAAAGTTGAGGATTTCTGTAGAGTCGGTGCCAAAGTGCATTTAAGCGTCGCCAAGCCGTCTCCTTAGATTTACCTAGTTTTGAAGGATCTTCCTTGAATGGGATATCTATAACATAACGACCCGTCTCATTTCTAGAAAATGTGTTTTTAAAATGATTTTCACAAAAAGGTTCATCCTCATTTTTTAATTCCCTCTCTTCCTCAACAGATTCCATTTCCCAAAACAGAGAAATTGATTCCTCTAAATTTACCTCATTCCTTGATAAAAACAACTTTTAATTGGTTGCCTAATTAATAACCAAAAACTGAGCTTTATAGGATAATAGATTCACTGATTTGCATTTTTCATACTTTTAAATTTTGAAAAATACTTCGGCTCCCAATAGCATATCCACTTTACCAGGTTTAAAGAATTCTGGATCAGCCAACTGAATAATTTGAGGAAATTGCATGCTAGAAATATTTAATGTAACACACTGAGGGGATCAAATCAGTTATTCTTGGAATTACCGAAAATTCCAATTCCGCTTTAAAACTTTCATTTGTATTTGAAATTAGTTCCATAAACCCTGGATTTAACTGTCCGCACACTTTCATAAATCCCTGAAATTGGACAGTAAATTTTTTCTCTTCAGTTTCAACAAGGTCACGAATTCAGAAAAGATATCAGATTTATTTAATATCTTCCTGAATCTAAAATTACTCTACATTTAAACCTTTCCCCATAACAATTTTGAATGATCAAAACAGCTGTGCTTAATAAAACTGGGGAATTCTTCCTCGATTCACTGCCTTTACCTTGTACAGTCGCTTTTAAAAAGTATTCTGTGGTTGTGTTGGTGAGTTTTTCATCCCACGTAATTAATTCGTTTTCCATATTCAATTGATCTTGTGGCGGCGGTATGTCTGTTGAACGCTGCTCCCCGTTTGATTTATGGAGAAGTGTATGTTTCTTCCCACACACATTACACAAATTTTAATTTACAGGCAGAATAAAAATGTGAATTGCGTAAACTGTTCAAGCAAAGTCTATACCAGGCATGCCCAACCCGCGGCCCATTTGTTGCATTCTGAGGAGAGCACGTCGTGTTTTTTCGAGATGCCAAACGAGGAAATTTTTCCCGCTACCTTCGCAAAAACCGCCTGACCCGCCCGATTCCAACATGGACACGGAGGCCACATCCACCACTGATCGCGAGAAATGCGAGAAGATGTCACTCCTCGAAGAGGAGACTAAATACCTACTAGACCGACTGAACTTTTTGTGGAACTGACCCTTGCCAGAATGAAGAACGACAAATTCAGAAAGACAAAGGAGGATTTCGAACGAATCCTCGAGGACAAAAAGAGCACCAAAGGAACCTAGTGGAGCACAAGAAGGTGAGTTACTTTCACTTGGTTCTTGCCCAATACCGGATTGCCAATTCCATAGTAATCTGAATGCAGTACAAATAGTTAGACAAAAAGGAAGAAGCTCTAAGGCTTCAACTTTTCTTAGCAAATAATATTTCAAATAAAAAAAAAAAATAATGTTAACGATAAGAACGCTCCCAAAACTGATGAAATTAAAGACAAGAAAACCAATCGTGTCGAGGGTTTCGAAGGTGGCGAAAAGCAAAAAATCCTTCAAAACTATTCTATTGGTGTGGACGCACCTGTTAACGTCCAGAATAAAT